>CALYLW010001138.1:0-59613 GCA_944989445.1 Ampullaceana balthica
GAGCTTTAAATTTAGGTATAAAATGATGTTCGTATTTCAAACAGTAGGCGTTTATTCATTTTTTCAATCTAAATAACTAAAAATATATTTTAAAAAACATATATAAAAATAGACTGACTTGATTTCCCCTACCCCCTTTTCCTTTCATTCCACAAAGCTTCACTAGTGTAATTTAACAACATCGGTTTTAAAATAACTTTTTATTCATCAAATTAATATGAAGAATGTTGTTTTAAAAAAAAATATATTTTCACAAATGTGGAAGGATCACTTTTGAATATTCGTTTTTCCCTCAGTTTCTCCATTTATTGTGACAAACTCTAGCTGCCTTTTCGTCTTGTTACTGTCGTTAATACGCTCGTGAATTTCTCACTTGACTTGAAAATCCACGAACAATGTGATCTAAAGCTATAAATTTCAGCCATTTAACGCAGTTAAGTATATTTAAAGATCCTGGGTCAAACCTTCAATTTTATTCGAGCTCTTTCTGTCGGAAGTTTAAAAAAGTATGCCCCGATAACTAAACTTTCCTGTGGCTGAAATTTACTGAATCTTTCTGGATTTCGGAATCAAAATAATGAAGGTTTTCCTGAAATAACATCAGTTTTACCATTTTCATTCTGACACGATTGTCTGATTGTTATAAGTTTAATTTCGTTTGATTTTAATGCCACCTTATTTTTAACAATACATTAAATATTGTTTAATTATGTATTTTAACAAATACACCAATTTCTTATGAATATTTTTTAAATACACGATCTTTCTAATTATGCTACAAAATAACTATAAACAATTGAACACTAAAAAATTATTTCCTTTCTGTCAAAGCTTATTGCTATGACTATGGAAATGAAAATAAGTGTGAAACAAACTACGGCACCCACAATTTTCAAAAGCCCAACTAACTTGTCCTTGTATGATAAATACGTAATATTAAACTTCCTTAAATGTACACAACGTATTTTATAATAGGGGTTGTAGGTCGCCCACTTTTTTTGGGTCAAAAGCCCAAGTAAATTATCCTTGTTTGATAAATACGAAATATTCCTGAAATGTACGCAAAGTATTTATATAATATATTTTACAGTGCTAATCACCACTCGATTTTTTAAACTGCACGTCCCGTCTGTCATGTCCTCGACGCTAATAATTTTAGAAAGTAGCGCACGAAATTACTGCACCAAAAAATAACTCTTTGAGTCAGTCAGCACTGTTTACAACACAAATGCTGACGTCAAAGGCCCGTGCTTTGTTTGGTTAATGTTACTCTGGAAACCATATTGATTATGATATTTAAGTCTATATTTTCAATTTTAAAAAAGCAGAGTGATGTCCCTTAGCGTTAGGCAGCATAATTGAGGGTGTTTATATGATAGATTGATCTACTTCGGTTGCGTCATGTGTGTTATGGAATACCCGATGAAGGGTGTGTTTGCACTTAATGGCATCTTTGAAATAGCTTTCTAAAATTTAAGTTTTTCAAATATCTTTAAAAGAATGAAAGGTCTGGCTTAAATATCGGCATACATTTTTTTAATTTTCTAAACGCCATTGTTTGGCTGGTATTTATAGTAAGTAATATGTAAGAACATTATTTCATTTGACATATTTTTATATTTATTATGTTGTAAACAAGTTAACATAACGAATTAATTTGGTCGACTTTTAAATATAGTTATTATTTTTTTCTTTGAATATTTAGGAAATACACAGAGATGTTATCCAAATTGTTAGTAGCGAACGCCATCTTTGACGGGATCTCACTCGTGAGAGAAGATGAAGAACTCAAGGATTTCCTTGTTGAAGTTGAAGGCAAAGAATTTCAATGTCATCGTCTGATTCTCAGCACATGTTCTGGTTTCTTTCGTGGTCTTTTCAGATCTGGGATGAAAGAATCACTGCAAAAGAGGACCAAACTTGAAGGCATCTCCATGGAAACATTCGAAACAATTTTAGAAATTCTCTACACGGGAAGTGATAATCTGACACGTGAAAACATGCTAAATGTTTTGTTGGCCGCAGATCAATTTCAAATAAAAGTTATCTATGACATTTGCGTGAATTTTATATGCAAAAATATTTGCAATGAAACTGTTATCCCAGTTTGGAAAGTAGCATCTCAGCTAATGCAGGAAAACATTATAAAATTGTGTGAAACATTTATTACAAATAATTTAACTTTAAAAAATTGGGAAAATATTTACAAAGCTGCAGATTTCATTGGTTCAGATATGATTTATTCACATATTCAAGATTTCATCAAGAAAAACTTTGATGACGTCATCAAATCCGAGGCATTTCTGTGTCTTCGTGAAAATGATTTACTTGAAATTATAAAAAGCCAAGATCTTGTTGTGTCGTGTGAGGATGTTGTCGTTGAGTCTGTTCTAAATTGGGTCAACAATGGAATTACAAATAGAACTGAAAACACAGTTGCAGATCAGTATTTTGGTAAAGAGACAGAACATGAGTTAAATGAATTCAATAAGGAGGAAGGAGAACATGATTTAACTATACCAAAGTATTTAACTGACGCTTCTATGAAATGTCTTGAGCGGCTTCTTTCAGAAATTAGACTTTGTCTGGTTAAGCCATTAACTCTAGAAAAACTCTTCCGTCATCCTTTAGTGGTGAATAACACACTTAGTAAAGAAATGGTCATGGACGCAACTTTATACCAATCTATTGGACATCAACATGGCCGGTGGCCAAAGGGAGCCATTCACAGACGTTTTAGTCATTTAGAGAATGTGGGAGTAGTTGTAGAGCCAAACGGATGTTTTCATGCTTTCCGTAATAACCAGGGATTTCTTTGGTTTCGGCTTACAAACTGTTCATTTCTGATAAAATGCACTTCTGTCAAGTTGTTTGCTTACATGTCAGATGTGTTTGCTGTTGGCGATTTAGAGAATGTCAGCAGCCTGTGTGTGTTTGTAGAAAGTGATTGGCGTAAACTTTGTAAACTACCAGGTAACGGATGGCTTGGTGTTGCTGTTGAAGAATTTATTTATCTCATTAATTCTGCTAATCGACAAATTAAACGACTTAATCCAAGACTTGGACATTGTGTTCTCGAGGATTTTATTAACTTTCCAAGTGGAGATAAAATAGAGCACGTTTGTTCTTTTGATACTTATATTATTGCATTTTGCTCAGAGGTCATTAAAGGTGAAGACGAGACAAATGTACGCATTTTTGACACACGATCTCAAAGATGGCGAGGCATTGATAGCCCTCGAGGATCAGCCAAATCATTGGTCAGTTTCAACAGAGAAAAACATTCATATATCCTTCAATCTAACGGCAACCTGTGGGAAATAGAAAGCGATGAATCCAAAGGAATCAAGCTGAACGGTGTGGCAGTTCTTTGGCGGGGGAACTATGAACAGTATGGCGCCTTCTGCTATAACGATTTCCTTTATCTTTATGGATCAACATGTATTGATGAAAAGATCTTGCCAGTATCTTTGTTTTCACGTATCGAAACGTTTGAGGATGATGGTGGTTGGTCTAATATAGTTCCTGCTATACTCAAAAAGTCATTATTCACTAGAAGAACAGTTTGAAGTATTTTCTTTAACATGGCTATACATTAATTTTTACTATGTTTTCTAAGGAATTAAGTTTTTGAATGCAATTGTTAGATTAACTTTTTAAAAATGTATCTTTCATGGCAGCTATATATTGTTAAACGAATTTATCTGCCTTAACGTTTTATTTCTAAAAACTTTTTTAAATTATTTATTTTGTGTAAAGAGTGGCTAAATGCATTCTCCGGTTTCATTTATTAAGAAATAGAGATAACCCATAGTATCAGCTTTGTCAGGTTTTATCCTAAAGAGTATCATTCTCTGAATTTATTATTACTTCAAGGAATAACAACTTCGTGTTTCTTTTATAATGAATCAAATCTTAAATTGGCTAATATTTATACACTAAATTAATCGTATTCGATTTCTCAAACATGAACACATTGTTAGAGTTTTAACTGAAATCCCTGACATTGTATATTTCCATAGAATGCGTGATTTTTCTACAGGCTGTGATGTAGAGAAGTAGAGGTGTTGCTGTTACCATGGAGACATCGTATGTTTTTCTTCCTAATGTTTTCCTATAACCCCTTTATCAAGACATCATTCCTGTAGTTGTTCCTTATAATATTTTGACCCATGGGTACACGGCTACATTTTGATTTTAGTCAAAAAGAATCAAGCAATTGTTATGATTCTTATTTTTACGCAACGATTGTGCCAGTATTGTAAAAAGCAAAAATGCCCACAAAAGACGATTATTCAAAAGACATTTTGTTTAATCTAATGTTTTTAGATTTTTTTAATGATTTCTGGTTTGTAAACATCAGTGGTTCTAAATTTGAAAAAGCTGGGCACATAAAAAAGTGGATTCATCTATGGGTAAAATATTGTCGTGGAAAATGAATTTTTAAAATGAAAAATAAAAAAAATAAAATAAATAAAAACAAAATAAGCATGACTGTATGTTTTATTATTTGTTGTTTTTTCTAGACATGATTCTTGATATATTTTTTGCAATTTTCTACATCATTAGATGGGACCTAACATGTTATAGTTTGAAAAAAAATTCTTTATAAAAATGCTTTTTACCGAAAAATGTATATTATAAAGTGTTTAAACAAATTTTCTTCCAAAGTATTGGCTGTAATGTAGATGAACAAACGAAAGATTATTTATTACTCTTTAATTTGCATTCATTGTTCTTTATACATACAAAAGATGCGGGCAATTTTGGAATTCAAGGGTTATACAAGGAATTTGTTAGGTCTCAAATAATTGTAATTTATGTGTGTCCCGGGCCTGTAAGTAACTAACATACAAATTTTTGTGGTGGCAGATTCAACAAACGCTTGATCTCCATTTAAGCCAACGCTTTATGCAGCCCCCCTCACCCCACACCCCAAAGAAGTGATAATATTTATACATTAAAATTAAATTCTTAATGGTCGTATTGGAGTATACAAAGACATTAGAAAAGATAATATTTTCAGTGGTGTTTGTGGCACTCTATGTTTAAGGTTTACTATTTCCATTACAGAGCGCATGGATATATGTAAGTTGTGATGTGGAGATTTTGTTGCTACCATGGAGACATCTAAGGTTTTCGTTAGTATAATTCTCCTTTACACGCCTTTATCACGGAAACGTACCTGCAAAAGTAACTTAAAAATACAGGAAACGTTTAAATTTCCTCACTATTCCAATAAAAGTCTGGATCCTGTGGATATCATTATTCTCATTTCTAAAATAAAAATGACAGTTTGCTTCGTTTTCGGAAGTGAAAACAAACTAACAACATTTAAAACAGTAATAAAAATGCAAAACCAGACAAAAAACATGGATAAGCGTAGAACCTGTATAGAAGGTTTGCCTTAAACAGATAAGATAATACATGACACCGTATTATTTCTGGCAATACATTTTTGCTCGGGTATGCGTCTTTTTTGTTTTTTTATGCTTCCTTTCAATTGGCTTATAGAGTCAGTGGCGCCAAACTCCTCTCCAAGCTAGCTGGACAACATAAAGGACTGGACGGGGTACGAAAGTGCATGAATTATTGTCAGCCGCTCAAAATAGTCCAATGTGGAGATTGTTATCTGTTGATGTGTCCATGCGCTCCCCCCCCAACGACCGCAAACGATCACGGGACTGTTTGATGATGATGATGATGATGAATCTTGTTTAATATTCTCAATATCAGGGCAAAAGTGTTGCACCTACTAACAAGAAACAATTCAAGTTGAAACTGAAACAGTATAACACTGGCATCTTATCCTATAAACTAAAATGTCAATGAAAATATCAAAAAATCGATTAAAGTTTATAACTTGACTTGTGAAAGTCAAAGATGTCTCTGTTTTATAAATCCATTTGCTCTTTCGTCCTTCAATCCTAAAACTCTTGTGAACAATTTACTCCATACTGTGCAAAAGTTTGAACTTAAAAGTGGAAAGGGGGGGGAGGGGAGGTGTTTATCAAGGAAAGTCTTTCGGGATCTAGAAATTGAAACAATGAAATAATAAAACTCTGGTTTTTCCCGAAATAACACATTTTCATTCATGTTCATATCGAGACGATTGACTGATTGTTTTAAATTTTATTTTATTTTGATATACGCACCTCCCCCAACCACACACAATACATTAAAATTCAATACTTTTTGTATTTTATAAGACTTAAATCATTGTATAATGAATTATTGTTTCTAAGTAGGATATTTCTGATTATCAATACTGTATTATAAATAATAACTATAGACTATGGAATACTTATAAACGTTTTCATTGCTATTATAGCTTATGGCTATGGAAATGTAAATATGTTTCAACAGCTCTATTAAATTAAAATTACTATTTTTAAAATGTAATTTGTATAGTTGAAGATAAAACTGTTTAATTTTGGAGGTGGGGGTAAAATAAAAAACCACTTGTTACTATAGCGTTAGTATCTGTCTAAAGAAAACTAGCGATTGTTTTGTTAAGAAACTATTCTTAATACTTTTCAAATTTTAATTTCCATTTTCACGTTTGAAGTTTATTTTTTTAATGAGTTTCTTTTTTAAAAAACAAAATAGCATCTTTAAAGAATTGCTAAATAAAATTTATCTCCGTGTAGCAATAGGTAAGTTATCTTAAATCTTCTAAAATAAAATTCCCAATGAGTGGGGGGGGGACAGAGCAAGAGACTTAAAAGAAAAACATTCCCCTTTGATGAATAAAATTTTCATTCTGCTCCCCACATAAATTATCGATAACTTGCCAATCAAAGGTTTTCTTGAAGTCTGTGAAGTTATGATTGACTTCACGATGGTGCTGTAGATCTTTTTCTATGAGCAAGCGACAGTTGAAGATATGCTTCATTGTGCTTCTGCCTAGTCTGAAACCTACCTGTTCTTCTGCCTGGTCTGAAACCTACCTGTTCTTCTGACTGGTCTGAAACCTACCTGTTCTTCTGCCTGGTCTGAAACCTACCTGTTCTTCTGCCTGGTCTGAAACCTACCTGTTCTTCTGCCTGGTCTGAGACCTACCTGTTCTCCTGCCTGGTCTGAGACCTACCTGTTCTTCTGCCTGGTCTGAAACCTACCTGTTCTTCTGCCTGGCCTGAGACCTACCTGTTCTTCTGCCTGGTCTGAGACTTACCTGTTCCTCTGCCTGGTCTGAAACCTACCTGTTCTCCCGCCTGGTCTGAGACCTACCTGTTCTTCTTCCTGGTCTGAGACTTACCTGTTCTTCTGCCTGGTCTGAAACCTACCTGTTATTTTTGTTGGTCTGAGACCTACCTGTTCTTCTGCCTGGTCTGAGACCTACCTGTTCTCCTGCCCGGTCTGAGATCTACCTGTTCTTCTGCCTGGTCTTAGACCTACCTGTTCTTCTGCCTGGTCTGATATATACTTGTTCTTCTGCCTGGTCTGAGACCTACCTGTTCTTCTGCCAGTAATTCATCGGATATTGGCTTGAACTGATGAGGATACATATTTATCATTACTTTAGGCTTACTGATGAGACTGATTGTCTTACTTTATAGGGTTAATGATGTTATGATTAGCGTCTGCTTCCATTCTTTAGGCCATACGTTATTTTAAAATATTTTCTGGCATAGTTTTGTTAGGGTTTCGATTACTTCTGCAAGTTAAGAGAAGTTTCAACATTGAAGAATGGCTGGTAAAGGTGATCGAAGAACTCAGTGACCACCACACTATAGGTGGCAGACATTTATGCAGCCTAAGATTTGCAGAAGATATAGAAAAATAAAAGAACTACAGGAGCTCACTGACAAACCTGCAGACAGATCAGGTGCATATGGAATGGACATCAGATCAGAGAAAAGCAAGATATTGGTTAACACCTCAGTTGACTGTATGGCAAACAACATAATGAACAAACAAAAGCTGAAGAAGAATGCCTAAATTTCAATACTTAGGAGCCATTATATCTAGAGATGGTACCTGTGAAGCTGAAATCCAAGCTATAATTGGGTCGGCAATGGCAGCAATGAAGAAATCAATCAAAATATAGAACAGCAAAAAAAATTAGCCTTCTAACAAAGCTCAGGTTAGATATAGCTCACTTTAAAACTATGGTCCTGTATGGATTTGAGACCTAGACACTACTGGCAACCACTGAAAGCAAGATGCAGGCATTTGAAAAAAAATTCAGGAGAACAATTCTCCAGATCTCTTATTTAGAATAAAAAACCAATTAATATGTCTGGGACAGAATAAACTCCATTGCGGGTCGGCAAAAAAGAACACCAAATATAGCGACATTTAGAGATGCAAGCTGGCATGGTTCGGTCATGTTCTGTGACATGATAGCCTGAAAAAAAATTATCCTTCAAGGCACTGTAGAAGAAAGGTGCCGGCGGAAATGGTGGACTATGGAAAAGTTGCCTTGACAATATAAAGGAATGGACAGGGATGAGGTTAAATGAATTATTTGCCGCCGCTCAAGATATTGCAAATGTGGAGATCGTTGTCTGCATATGTGAACATACACTCACCCCAACGACCGCAAAGGTCACGGACCTGATGATGATGAAATTATGGATGAAATAAACTGTAGTGTAAATATGAGTGGCTTTGGTTGCATCAAGTGTGTTATGGAATACCCGATTAAGGGTGTGTTTGCACTTAATGGCATTCTTTTAAATTGCTTACTAAGATTTAAATTTGTCAAACATCTTTAAAAGAATGAAATGTCTGGCATAAATATGGCATCCATTATTTTTATTTTCTAAACGCCATTGTTTTTTTTATTTACACGTATAAACGCACGTATTAATAGTTATTAATATTTGAGAACATTATTTCATTTGACATATTTTTTATATTCATTATGCGCATGTAGGAAAAAGTTAACATAACGATTTAGTTTGATCAACTTTTAAATATATTTTTTTCGTTGAATATTAAGGAAATGCACAGAAATGTTATCCCAATTTTTAGTAGCGAACGCCATCTTAGACGGGATCTCACTCGTGAGAGAAGATGAAGAACTCCAGGATTTCCTTGTTGAAGTTGAAGGCAAAGAATTTCAATGTCATCGTCTGATACTCAGCGCATGTTCGGGTTTCTTTCGTGGTCTTTTCAGATCTGGGATGAAAGAATCACTGCAAAAGAGGACCAAACTTGAAGGCGTCTCCATGGAAACATTCGAAACAATCTTAGAAACTCTATACACCGGAAGTGAAAATCTGACACGTGAGAACATGCTAAATGTTTGGTTGGCTGGGGATCAACTTCAAATAACAGTTATCAATCAAATGTGCGTTAATTTTATATGCAACAATATTTGCAATGAAACTGTTATCCCAGTCTGGAAAGTAGCATCTCAGCTAATGCAGGAAAACGTCATAAAATTGTGTCAAACTTTTATTACAAACAACTTAACTTTACAAAATTGGGAAAATATTTACATTGCTGCAGATTCCATTCGGTCAGATTTGATTTTTTCACATATTCGAGATTTCATCAAGAAAAACTTCGAAAACGTCTGCAAATCCGAGAAGTTTCTGTGTCTTCGTGAAAATGATTTACTTGAAATGATTAAAAGCCAAGATCTTGTTGTGTCGTGTGAGGATGCTGTCGTTGAGTCTGTCATAAATTGGATCAACAATGGAATTACAAATAGATCTCATAACATAATTGCAGATCAAAATTTTGGCAAAGAACAAGAAAAAGAGACAGAATTTGAATTAAATGAAATACAAGAGCATGTCAATAAGGCGGAGGGAGAAAATAATTTAATGAGACCAAAATATTCAACTGACGCTTCTGTGAAATGTCTTGAGCGGCTTCTTTCAGAAATTAGGCTTTGTCTGGTTAAGCCATTAACTCTAGAAAAACTATTCCGTCATCCTTTAGTGGCGAATAACACATTTAGTAAAGAAATGGTCATGGACGCAACTTTATACCAATCTATTGGCTATCAACACGGCCAGTGGCCAAAGGGAGCATTTCATAGAAGTTGCTGTGAGTTAGAGAATGTGGGAGTAGTTGCAAAACAAAATGGAGATTTTTACGTTATTCGTAAGTTACAGGAATTTGAATGGTGGTATCTTCCAAACTGTTCATTTCTGATAAATTGCACTTCTGTCAACTTGTTCGCCTACAAGTCCGATTTATCTGCTGTTGGCGATTTTGAGAATGTCAGCAGCTTGTGCGTGTTTGAAAAAAGTAATTGGCGTGAACTCTGTAAACTACCAGGTAATTGTTGGCTTGGTGTTGCTGTTGAAGAATTTATTTATCTCATTAATTCTGCTAATCAACAAATGAAAAGACTTAATCCAAGACTTAGGCGTTGTTTTCCCGAGGATTTTATGAGATTTCCCACACAGAATAAAATAGAGCACGTTTGTTCCCTTGATACTTATATTATAGCATTTTGCTCAGTGGTCATTGCAGGTTCAGACGAGACAGCTGTACATTGTCTTGACACCAGGTCTCAAACTTGGCGAAGGATTGGTAGCCCTCAAGGATCAGCCAAATCATTGGTCAGTTTCAAAAGAGATAAACATTCATATATTCTTCAATCTAACGGAAACATGTGCAAAATTGAAAGCGATGAATCCAAAGGTATCTGCCTGAAATTTGTGGGAGTTCTTTGGCAGGGGAACTATGAACTGTATGGCGCCATCTGCTTTGACGATATCCTTTATCTTGTAGGATCAAAAGGTATTGAAAATATCTTGCAAGTACCTTTGTTTTCACGTATCTTAACCCTTAGTTGCAACGATAGTTTGTCAAACATTGTTCCAGCTATACTGAAAAAGTCGGTTTTTAGCTAAATTCTAGCCTAGAAAATATGTTTGTAATATGTTCTGTAACATAACTTTATGTTTTCTATAACATTATCTGTGTGGAAATTATCGCTAGATAACCTAAAAGAAAATATTGCCACTTCCTTTGACACCTCAATATCGTTGAAAGGATTTTTCTGCATTAACTTTATTTTTCTTAAAATTTTACTATGAAATTATGTATTTTTGGGAAAAGGGGCAGAATGCATCCTCCGGGTTTGATTTAGCAAGCAACAGAGATAATGCAAATATATTAGCTTTGATAGGTTTTCGCCTAAATATTAACTTTCCTTTCATTTTTTCTAAAAAAAAACTTTTTTGTGTATTGCATAATCATTCAAATTATACATTTATTTTTTATGATAATGGTATATAAGTTCAATCATCAGATTTTTCATCCTGGCTTTGCGTTTACCTGAGATCATTTCTTCATTGGGTATTGAACTCATTTTCCACTGGATCGTGATGGCCATAAACGGACTGTTTGCACCTAAAGATGTGACTCACTCATTCAACTTTAATGACCACTCACCTTCTAGATAGCTCTAATTCTATATCTCTACCTTTCAGTGGCTGAGTTGTGGCTTTGAAATACAAAATTTTGAATAAAATTACTCATGTAGTGAGGACTTTCGCGGCTATATTTCTTTTCATCCTAAAACATAACTCCAACAAAAGAGATTATCAACTCAGTTCTTTCAGTACTCCGACTCTCTCGTTTCCCCGGGAACACTTCACATTATGCTCCTTTACCCTGGTATGCACATGTCTACTTAACCATTGGCCTCAATTGTGTTGGGTAAGTACAGCCGGGCGCATCATGGGGTTACTTAGGGCGTAAGCGATCATCATAATATCTTGACCCATGGGTACACGGCTACATTTTGACTTTAGTCAAAGAGAAGCATCAAGTGTTATAATATTTATCTTACGCAAGGGTTGTGTCAGTATTGTAAAAAGAAAATGCCCACAAAAGAAGATTATTTAAAGAAACTTTGTTTAATTAAAATCATATATCATAAATGTGTGTGATGATTTCTGGTTTGTAAACGTCTGTCTTCTAATTTTGAGAAACTTGGCCAAAAAATAAACGACAAAAAAAATCAACGAAAAAAAAAGGAAAAAAAAAGAAAGAAAGAAGAAAAACAAAACAAAACAAAACAAACAAACAAAAAATGGATTCATCTATGGGGAAAATATTTTTGGGTAAAATGACTTTTAAGAATGTAAAATTTAAAAACAACAACATTGTTATATATATATATATAAATCAAGCATGACCATACCTTTCGTTCTTTGTTATTTATTTTTCTAGGCATTATTCTTGATATATTTTTGTAATTTTCTACATTATTGGATGGGTTTAACATCGTATAAGTATGTTTGGACAAAATATTTCTAAAAATGTTTTTTTTTACCAAAAAATGTATACTAAATAGTATTAAACAATTTTTTCCCAAAGAATAAGCTGTAATACAGATGAATAAACGAAATATTATTTATTACACTTGTATTTGCTTTCATTCTTCTTTATACATACAAAAAATCCGGGCAATTGGGGAATGCAAGGGTTATTTAAAGAAGTTGTTAGGTCTCAAATACTTGTAATTGATGTGTGTGCCATGCTTGTAACAACTTTACAACTTGATACAACTAGGATGATACAACTAGGATGATACAACTAGGATGATACAACTAGGATGATACAACTAGGATGATACAACTAGGATGATACAACTAGGATGATACAACTAGGATGATACAACTAGGATGATACAACTAGGATGATACAACTAGGATGATACAACTAGGATGATACAACTAGGATGATACAACTAGGATGATACAACTAGGATGATACAACTAGGATGATACAACTAGGATGATACAACTAGGATGATACGACTAGGATGATTCGACTAGGATGATACAACTAGGATGATACAACTAGGATGATACAACTAGGATGATACAACTAGGATGATACAACTAGGATGATACAACTAGGATGATACAACTAGGATGATACAACTAGGATGATACAACTAGGATGATACAACTAGGATGATACAACTAGGATGATACAACTAGGATGATACAACTAGGATGATACAACTAGGATGATACAACTAGGATGATACAACTAGGATGATTCAACTAGAATGATACAACTAGGATGATACAACTAGGATGATTCAACCAACGAATGCTCTACAGTTAAGCCACCGCTCTATGCAGCCCCACCCCACCACCCAAAAAGAAGTGATAATTTGTATACACTAAAATTTTATGCTTTTGGTCGTATTGGAGTTATAGAAAACATTTTTAAAAAATATAGTATTTTAAGTGACGTTTGTGGAACTCTATGTTTAAGGTTTACAGTTTCCAATATAGAGCGCATGAATATTTGTAAGCTGTGATGTGGAGATGAGGCTGTTACCATGGAGACTCAAGGCCGTACCCAGACGCTTTTCACGGGGGTTCGCAAACTTGCGCGAAGGCATTTCATGTTCAGATACCTACAATATATGGTGCTATGACTTCACATTTCAATGATAATGTTTAATCAATAATTCTGTACCTATTAATTATTGAGGGCGCTGATTAAACTTCTAGTCTTTTTTGCCTCGTTTTGCACACACAAAAAAAAATGTTTTCAGGGCGTACAGTGACCAAAAATAGGTTTTCATGATATAAATAATGAAAACTGTAAATAAAAGTTTCATTCAAAATAGTATTTTTTTTAAAAATGCAAGTACTTGATCATTCATTTCTTTTCTTGTCAATAGTAAAATATGCAGGCTCAAGCGTTGAAGAAATTGAATTACATACATTATGGTACGGAACTGACAAGACGAAAGACCACAAAATATGAAGTTTATTTTAGAACATCTTCAATGTAAATCCTTCTTGGGTTATTTTAAAAAAAAATTATGTATAACATTGTCCTCTTTGATATTGAAAGCGTAGTAAATATGCATCAATGCTAGCTCTGAAAGTCTTTCCTGTCCCATTGAACATCTCATGTAATTGTGCAAACGTCGGAGTGCACTGAAACTTCCCTCACACGCACAGGAAGTCACAGGAATCACGCACGCGATTTTCAGTAAGCAATAAATAATTGGATACATCGATGCATTGCAATGTTTTATTGCTTCCGTGCAACTTTTTGGTAGTTTGCTCTTCCCATTGGTTGAACCTCAATTTCCAGCCGCTGAACTATTCGGGGAGCATCACTGGTGAAAGCACATCATGCTCATATAAATCCACATCGCCTTTCAGATCTTCATACTTACAATGTCAAACAGGAGCTAACAGTTGTGAGGATGTCCTGGTTAAGCCCGAGACCCGCATATCTAGTTCAGCGATGATGTGCTCCAGAAATGGTTTAATTAAGGTCCTCAGATAATGTTGTATTGGCGTTTCTGCGCTCACATTGCTTCGGTAGATTTGCGCTTAGTTATTCTTGCATTGAAGCTTCAACTCCTACAGACTGCGCCATGAAAACGATGTGATCATAAGTGTTTTGAAGATAAGAATCGACATTTATTATATATAATAAAATCTCTCAAAACTCTTGCTTGACGTTTTCGATAAGTGACATAGCCTGAATGAAGTCAATCGCTTCTTTCTGAAGGTGGACTTTATTCATTCCAGCCTAGATAACAGTTTGTACGTTACGACAAACGTCACAATAAATGTGAAGTTATACAAGGAATGAAGAAGTGACGTTTCTCGAGACTTACTATCCATGTCCCAATTACCATTTGTAGTCAAACTTGGATCCAATACTTGGTCGTTGTGCTTTCCATATGGCTGTGAAATTATCTCAAGAGTCTGAACAACGTAAACAGACGATTGATAGAAGTGTTTAAAACCTTCGTGGCGCTCAGCCCATCTTGTTTTGCACAAATCTAGAAGTGCCTTCCGTTTAGCACTCAAATGGAAGACTTGTTACATCGAGTGACACCAACATGTAAAATTCTGTATGTTCCCTTTATTTGGCACTACACGACTCGGAGGACTTCTGTGGTTGAAGTCGTAAGGGGATGATACCATGAGCTACCACCTCGGGTGACACCACCCTAGTGACGCCTCTGATGCGCACCGTGACACTCGAAGACTCTAGCACAAAAATAACACGCTACATAGAGATAAATAGAGATAATTTTTAAAATTGATTAATTTAATTACAGTACATTTGATCGATCTGAAATTTTGAAACATCATTGTTATCATCGGCAGAAATCTGCCTGCAAAATTTCAGCTCGCTAGCATACGAGAAAGTGGGTTAAAAATCGATTCAAAGTTTTTTCGGCATACAAGCAAGCAAGACATCAAGCAGACGCCACGAGTACACATAAAGGATTTAAAAATACAGGGAACGTTTAAATTTCCTTACAATTCCAATAAAAGTCTACATCCTGGGGATGTCATTATTCTCATTTCTAAAAATAAAAAGGACAGATTGCCTCTATCGGAAGTGAAACACACTATCAACATTTAAAACACTAATAAAATGCAAAACTAGACCAAAAAAACATGGATAAGCGTAGAATCTGTATATATATAAGTTAAGCTGCGTCTGTAACAGATAAGATAAGATATGACACAGTATGGTTTATGGAAATAAATTTGTGTCGAGCTATGCGTCATGTTCTGCCAATTAATACATGCAGCTCTTCTGTGTTTACATTGCGGCTTGCATACGATTTATGAAAAATATGTTACAAGTATTGGTGGAAGATTTAGAAGCCAGGATTAATGACACATAGTGCCTCAATGGGGCAATCAACTATTTTTTATTTTTTAAATTTTAAAACGGCTCTCAGTTACAACAGGTGTGGCCACAATTGGCCTATCCTACGAAAGTATGAGTTTGTTTGGCAATGCTCTGTTCTCATTTGAGCCGCCAAAGTCTGGTCTTTGCGACTCATTTTCAACCAATTGTCACCTCGACTTGGTCTTCTCATGTTGGCGTATATCTCACCTGCCCCTAGAAGTCGTGTTGTCAGCCCACTCTTGATACCACTAGATGGATTTGGTTGGGAAAATGTAAACTTTTTTCAGTTTTCAGTTTACTTTAACTATGATTTTATTAGACTTGGAAGGCAGCCTTGAGAAGAAAGATATGTGTGTATAAATAATAACTTTAAAGAAATGTACATCATCCAGCAGTGAGGTCTTTACAAACATCCATACATTCGGTGTTGAAATATTTAACAAAGGTACTCACGTTTAACCCACACTTTTATGATCACTAGATAGCAAGCAACTCCACGAAACCCTATTTAAGACTAAATAGTATTTAACTAGTTATTCGTTTCTGACGCAGAGTCAAGAGTTATGTATTTATTATAACTTGGACACAAACAAGACCGTCTGAATTAAGCGAGCTGACAAGTTTAGGAATGAAACTGTCAAAACGAGTGTCGTCTGAAGTAGCAAGGGTTGATCAGTTGGAGGTAAACATAACTAATTTTCTTACAGGTATCCCTAGTTCGACTTATCAAAACAAGTTGTAAATGGCACGTTCCGATGAAATTATTGTTTCATTATTTTTAAAAATAATTTCTCGATGTCATATTAGAGGCGTCAGTAGTATTGGTGTTTTATAGTGCGGTAGCTCACGGTGCCACCCACACACGACTTAACCATAGACCTGCTCCGAGTTCCAGTGGCAAATAACGGAAGCATCACGATTTTATATATAAATTAGTGACAGTCCTTTGTGAATGTGTCACCTGATGCGGGCCACACTCCCCACACCCCTTTAGTGACGCCTCTGTTCACATTAATCAAAAAAAGAATGATACCTTTTAGGCCTAGAAGGACTTTTGCCTGGGTTTGGTTCATTAGCTTATGAAACGGTTTCTATAACGAAAGTAGAGTAATGTTTTGGAAGGATACCGTCGTTTCGGTGGCATGTTATCTTGGAGTAACAGTAGTGGTTAGCAGGAGTAACACACTTCAAGATGGGAACACATTACTGAGTGATGACAAAAATACTGCACCAAAAATAACTCGTTTTGTACGTCCGCGTAATTTATTTCAATATGTAAATGAGATTTAATTTTTTCTCCGCTAGTGATTTGCCGTAGGCGTCTGTAGAAGTTTGAGGGACCAATTGCTATCGAGGACAGCACAGACAACTGCCTTTTATTATCTTGGATTCTCTAATAATAATGCATTACTAGGCACAAACCACAGATAAGCGTGGGAGGGAATAATCGTCTATATAAAAGGAGCGTCTGTAACAGATAAGATAACATAAAATATTACTATTTAACAATGTAAAACAATTCCAATTTTGAAGCCCGTTCCTGTGAAACAGAATACTTTAACAATCGCAAATACTTTTTTATGGGTAATGTTTCCATTTCAAACATTAAAAAACATGTCATAAAGTAATTGTAAACTCAACTTGGTTACTAAATGCCTTAAGTCCACCCCTGACTTCATTTGAGCCACAACCCTGGACACCAGTAGCATCTACAGCTTTTGGTTCACGACTTCCATTCTGAGGAATTTTTTAAAAATGAAATGACGTCATCCTGGCTCACCTGTCGAAACACATGCTACCCTCTTGACAGTTCAAGATTTTATATTGTCTGTATTCATAAAACACTTTTTTCATGACGAAGTTTGATGAGCTCTGACAAAT
Source organism: Ampullaceana balthica (assembly GCA_944989445.1). Classification (NCBI taxonomy): domain Eukaryota; kingdom Metazoa; phylum Mollusca; class Gastropoda; family Lymnaeidae; genus Ampullaceana; species Ampullaceana balthica. Next base: position 17,497 of record CALYLW010001138.1, read on the forward strand.
ATAACAATACGGGGGTTAATATTGCTCTTGTAAAAAGGGTTTCTTCTGTCTAAAGTCTAAAGTTTAAAAGAAAGGAGAGAAAATACAATTTAGTTTTTAAAAAGTTAACCAGACAAACCGAAATGTTGACAAAACGACAGAGTGTCATGGCAGCAAGGTTGATCCATGTAGAAGCCCCCAATGAAGTCCCTGAGACTCGCTGGTGGCAGCTTAGGTCCATTTGGACATATACCAAGGGTTTCAAACTCAATTGCTGAGCGGTCAAGACTGGTTGACCACCTAGCATAATAACATTCAATATGAAGGAAACTCAACTTTTTAACAAGCATCAATGTAAAATGCAATAGACTCGTGGACTTTCCTCAATCACCGGCTACCTCACAAACCTGATTTTTTAAAAATTTGAAACATTATAACTCTAGCGCCTGTCTTATTGATGAATTGTGATGCCCGCAGCGATTGCGGTAATATTGTTACTTTGTTAGCGGAGTCGTCAGCCCCATTCTATCCTAGTCGTGAGAAGGAAATACATTGAATTGACACCTGTGCTCTAGAACAGTGCTTCTCAAAATTTTAGTATGGCGGACAGGCAGGACTTTTTCCATTGCATCAGGTACAGGACTCTATTTTCTCTGTACTTTCATGGTAGCGAAATGTAAATTATTTTATTTTATTTGTTTTATTTTATGTGCTTTTTTCCGAAAAACTGACATATATCTTTATGGTTTTTATGAACGGACGAAAATCAAGGTTTATAATTAGACTTTTCGGTGTCTTCTTAATAGCTTCTACCGACCGGCGGCGGATGACCCCCTTACGACACCGGCCTTCAGTAAACTCACGACCTTTCATGAGTGACCACAACTCACAATCATTATAAACGGATAACTCATTTCAACTTCTGTTCTCAACAGTGACACAACATTTCAAACATTTATTCTCATACCATGACAGCCAGCATTGATGCAGATGGTATGATATTTTTCGTAACTAAGCAGACATTGTTAAACTTATTCTTGTATTCAAATTGTACTAGATGGGAACATTTTTTCTCAGTCACTGAATTCAGCCTTCCAAAAAATGCGGGTATAATATAGTATTTAAAAGCAACATATGTAATTGCCGTATATGAGCAACTGGATCAAATTATTTCAATATTAAAGGGAGTGAAAGATAATTTTTTACTTGGTGACGCAATACAATATCTGCTGCTACATTACTGAACCGTCAAATGAATAAAAACACATTTTTAGGTCTATATACTAACAAATGTGCTCAGTGCCTCGTGAACTTTGGGTTCAATATCAGCAGTCAGATCTAGTGGCCATTTGGACATGTGTCCTTCACCTTAGGATAAGACTTGGAGAACTGTATTGAAAGAATACGTCATAATGAATTTACAGTAAGCAGCTATCACTTATATCATGTAGTATAAGTGTGATTGTAAACAAACCCTCTCGTTTTTCTGCCCAGTCTCTTAAAATCCATTTGATTCTATATCTTATTATTCAATAGAATTTTAATTTAGTAGTTTTTAAACATATAATAATTTTGGTTGAATAAATCCAAACTTGGTGTGACTTGTCTATGCAAATGAATTAACACTGACATGTAGGCTTGGATATATTTCCAGCAAGTCGTAATGTTTGTTTATTGTGGAGTTTTTTTTAATGCAATTTCCTTTGGGAAAAATTGCGTTTATATAATTGAAACTAGTGTATTACCCATCAAAAATGACGGAAGTTTTCAAAATAAATACATTTCAGCTGAAATCTATTTATTTTGTACAAAATACACATCAGAATAAAAAGTAATGTAATACAGAACTTTTATTTATTTTTATTTTATTAATTTATTTTCATATTGTACAATTTTATACGGAACGTTCGTAAAGAGTTATTTTTGGTGCAGTAATTTGGTGCGCTGCTTTCTAAAATTAGTAGCGTCAAGGACAGACAGACATAACAGACGGGACGTGATATACATTGCAAACAGGCCTGGATTAACCTATAGGCAAACAAGGCACGTGCCTTGGGCACCAAGCGTTTGGGGGGGGGCACCACAAGTCCTCAAGAAAAAATTGTATATTGCCCATAATCGACATGACGTTAGCAAATCGCAAATCTCATATTAAATCGCACAGGGGCAGATTAAATGGAAGGCTGATTGGGCTAAAGCCAAGGGCCCCCGATAATTTAAGACTAAATTAAGGGACCCCAAACTTATTAAATTGTATAATAAAGTGACTGGACAGGGCCCCAAAGTGGAATTGCAGCCAAGGGACCCGTGCAATCTTAATCCACCCTTGAAATCGCATTTAAAGGGACAAATGAAAAAAAATGGATCTTTACAAAAATTGAATTTTCTAGGGTTTCTGGAGTTGGTCAGTCAGTTTGATCCATTTTAGCATCACACATTGCGAAATAAGGAAATTCTGGAAAAGGAAATTCTTCTTATGTATCCCACACTATATGTGAAGAACTAATTAAAATTTTGTCCCCAAAAGTCCATTAGGTAATTATAGATGAAGTAAAGGCTTCCGGTTATTTCAGCTTGTCAATACCCGATATTTCACTTATAGATCAGTTTAAGCGTTGTTCTTCAATACGTGGTAGATGGAGAGCTCATTGAGCGCTTTTTGACTTTCTTGGAGCTGCAAAGTCACACCGGTGAAGGTATGGATAAGCAAGAGTTGCAGTACTTACGTGAAGTTTGCAATATTGATTTTGCGAAAATGCAGAAGTCAGCCCCGGATAAAGCAGCTAATAGGACTTGGTATTACAAGGGCAAGCAGAACAAAATTCTAGAGGAAAATTAGTTTTCTATCTACATACCCTGTGCTACCCATTCACTAAATCTGGTAGGCAGAAGTGCCGTTGACTCTTGTTTAGAGGGGGTAAACTTCTTCCATACAGTGCAACTGACCGATAATTTTTTTCTCAGCTTCAACGAACAGATGGAAGATTCCGAAAGGATGCATTTGTGGATTGAACGCTGGTAAACTCTCAGATACCAGATGGGAAGCACATGTTGTTGGAACTAAAGCTATTCTAAAGTCTCATTCTCAAATTTTAGAAGCGTTAGAGTGTTTACAATAAGACCTGTCACAGAAGGGGGTCACCAGAAGAGAAGCAGGCAAAAATTGCAAAGAAGATACAAGAATTAGAATTTGCTCTCACGCTTGTATTTTGGGAAGAAGTGTTACTTTTTCAAAGATTCAGTCAAAATCTACAAAATGAGCACGTGAACTTGAAAACGTGTGCTGATTTGTATTCTTCACTAGCAGATCAATTGCATGAAAGACAGTAGTCATTGATGGTGATGCCCCTAAGATATCTCTGAAAGCCAGAGACAAATTTCGTATATTTGCTTTTTACGCCATTGTTGACTACATGAGACAGAGATGGGTAGATGAAGATAGGTATATAATGATATAGCAGTGACATTGTCTTGTCTGGTCGATGTACCACAAACATCTCAGTGTTGTGTAGGACTAATAAATGGTTATCCCGAAGATCTGAACAATAATTTATATACTGAACTACAAGAGTTACACTCATATATTCTCCACAAGTTTTCGTGCATCAAAATCTGAAAACAACACGTTAAGTCTTGCAGAATTATACAAAGTAATAGAGACAACATCCAGTTTGCTTTCCCAATGTAGAAATGGACTTGCGCATATTTTTAACATTAATGTTTACGAACGTTTTAACTGAGCGCTCTTTTTCTCAGTTGTAACGTACACAAAAATCCAAGTTCATCGATAATGAAATAAGAAAGGCTTGATTCATTGTCTTTGTTGATGATTGAGACAGACATTTTGCGCCAAATTAACTTTGATGATCTACTTTGCCAGATGTAAATCTAGAATAAAGAATTTTAAAATGTAAAGATTTGCTTTCTTTGATTTTCTCATCTATTAAAAAAGTTACAGTATGTTTGTCTATTATTATTACAAAATTAATTAAATATTAATTTTAATACAGAAATAACATATCGTAGGTTTCATTTGAGTGATACTAGTACAAACATATGTGTTAACAGCGGCGTCACTTGGGTGGGTGTCATCCAGTTCGGTAGATCATGGTGTCACCCCCTCACAACTCACCCCATAGACCTCCGCCCAGTATGCCAACGCCAAATAACGAGGCATACATAATTTTACCCTTTGGTGTCACCCGGTGTGGTCCACACCCCCCGCTATCCCTTGTGACGCCCATGTGTCTTAACAACTGTTTTGTTTGTTAGTTGGTTTGCTTAATATTTAACATACCAGCGGTCAGTGGGGGATCGGGGCAGAAGGGGGCACCCATGTGGGTTTTTGCCTTGGGAACCAAGATGGCTTAAACCGGCCCTGATTGTAAATTATTTATTTTTATGTCGGGCCTGTCAGTTCGAGCTTTGAACAACCACTCCTCTTGAACCAAATATGTTAAGGAGTTCCCAAAGATGTGCACGGGCCAAAAAAAAATACCGATATCGTTTACTAGATTTCCTGGAAAATTAAAAACAAATAGGAAAAAAATCAGTATTTTGTCAATTTCTCGCAAACCATAACATTTATCGTATTGAAACAAACGCCAAACGATAGCTAATAATATTTTGAACAATTTTGGAGAAGGAACTTTTTAAAAATCTCTTTCGTTCGAGTCCCGTAATTATAGGAGACATTTGTAGATAGCGATTGTTTTTGTTTAGTTTCAGATTTATTTATTTGAAATGACTTTTAATGTAATCTAGAATGATAGTTAATGGGGTTTTCTCGCTTCGTGAATGTTAATGTAAGATATTTTTTAAAAATCCTTTATATTAACTCGTGGTATCTGCTTGCTTGCTTCAGGCAGGCGGGGCCGAAAAAACTTTTGATCAATTTTTAACCCACTTCCTCGTAAGCTAGCGAGCTGAAATTTTGCAGGCAAACTTATGCCGAAGCTAAAAATGATTTATCAAAAATTCAGATAAATCGAATGTAGCGTAATTAAAATAATGAATTTTTAGATTATCTTCATTTATCTCTATGAAACATGTCATTTTTTTTTGCTTTAGTGTCGTGGTGCGTATTATATTGAACAACCTTTCCTGTCGCAAAATAAGGTGCGTATTTTATTGACAACACTTTTTATAAACATATTCCTGATACATGCGCATTATGCTAAACACTAGAGATAACCCGCTAAAATGACGGAATCTTTTTTGGTTCAAACAGCACTATAAAACAAAATCGATTGCAGCGCCACCTAACAGCACTACATCCATTCAGACAACGGGAATCAAAAACATAAGTAACTTATCCTTGTTTGATAAATACGAAATATTAAACTTGCTGAAATGTACACAAAGTATTTCATAATTATAAATCCTCAAATCCTATTTTTACATCGTTCCCTTTTCAGAAATTAAAATATAAGCTAAAACAATGACGTCATATACTATTTCTTTTACAGCGTGTCTTTAATTTATAATTATTTTGCACACCTTTTTGCGCGCCTTCCGATGCACGCCTTGTATTAAAATATAAGCTCAAAGTTTTATAATAAAGTCGAAAAGGAACTTAATGGGTAAGCCCGAAAAACCCCATCAAGAGAATAAAACAAAATCGATCGCAGCGCCACCTAACATATATTACAAATTACATCCATACATACATACAGACAACGGGAATTATGTATATATATATTGATGTTTTACGACACATAGCTACAATTTTGTATTTTTGGATGGTCTTGCGCTGCGTTTTATAATGAACATTCTTTTAGTTATGTCTCTTACATTAAGGACTTATAGTCAAAAAAGTTTTTTAACGTTTTTTTCATATTGACTTAAATCATTTTTTAATGAATTATTGTCTCTAAGAAGAACATTTCTGATTATCAATACTGTTCGATTGATAAATAACAACTATAGACCGTTGAGCACTTAAAACGTTTTCATTGCTATCATAGCTTATGTCTATGGAAATGTAAATATGTTTTAACAGCTCTATTAAATTAAAATTACTATTTTTAAAATTTAATTTGTATAGTTGAAGGTAAAACTACGTAATTTTGGAGTTGGGGGTTAAAAAAAAAGTGTTACTTTAGTCTTATTATCTATCTTAAGTCTAAAGAAAACTATCGATTGTTTTGTTAAGAAACCATGCTAAATACTTTTTCAAATTTTAATATCCATTTTCACGTTTGAACATTTAATTTGTATGAGCTTCTTAAAAGAAAAGCATCTTAAGAATAATGCTAAATAAAATTATCTGCGTGTAGCAATCGGTCAGTTATCTTAAAGCTTCTAAAATTAAATTCCCAACAAATGGTTGGGGGAGAACAAGAGTCTTAAAAGAAAAACATTCCCATTTCATGAAAAATATTTTCACGTTCATACCCATGTAAATAATAATCGATAACTTGCCAATCAAAGGTTTTCTTGAAGTCTATCAAGTTATGATGGACTTCACGCTTGTGCTGTTGATCTTTTTCTATGAGCAAGCGACAGTTAAAGATCTGCTTCATTGTGCTTCTGCCTGGTCTGAGACCTACCTGTTATTCTGCCTGGTCTTAAACCTACCTGTTATTCTACCTGGTCTGTTACCTACTTGTTCTTCTGCCTGGTCTGAAACCTACCTGTTCCCCCTCCTGGTCTGAGACCTACCTGTTCTCCCGCCTGGTCTGAGACCTACCTGTTATTCTGCCTGGTCTAAAACATACCTGTTCCTCGGCCTAGTCTGAAACCTACCTGTTCTTCTGCCTGATCTGAGACCTACCGGTTCTTCTGCCTGGTCTGAGACCTACCTGTTCTTCTGCCTGGTCTGAGACCTACCTGTTCTTCTGCCTGATCTGAGACCTACCTTTCTTCTGCCTGGTCTGAGACCTACCTGTTCTTCTGCCTGGTCTGAGACCTACCTGTTCTTCTGCCTGGTCTTAGACCTAGCTGTTCTTCTGCCTGGTCTGAGATCTACCTGTTCTGCTGCCTGGTCTGAGACCTACCTGTTCTCCCGCCTGGTCTGAGACCTACCTGTTATTCTGCCTGGTCTAAAACATACCTGTTCCTCGGCCTAGTCTGAAACCTACCTGTTCTTCTGCCTGGTCTGAGACCTACCTGTTCTTCTGCCTGGTCTGAGACCTACCTGTTCTTCTGCCTCGTCTGAAACCTACCTGTTCTTCTGCCTGATCTGAGACCTACCTTTCTTCTGCCTGGTCTGAGACCTACCTGTTCTTCTGCCTGGTCTGAGACCTACCTGTTCTTCTGCCTGGTCTTAGACCTAGCTGTTCTTCTGCCTGGTCTGAGATCTACCTGTTCTGCTGCCTGGTCTGAGACTTACCTGTTCTTCTGCCAGTAATTCCTCGGATAATGGCTTGAACTGATGAGGATAAATATTTATAATTACTTTATAGGGTTACTAATGAGACTGATTGTCCTATAATTATGTCATTGTTTTTTGTTGCCTTTCTTAGGTAATGTTTTGATTAGCGACTGCGTCCATTCTTTGGGCCATACATTATTTTGAAATATTTTATGGCAGAGTTTTGTTAGAGTTTTGATTACTTCTGCAAGTTATGAGAAGTTTCAACATTGAAGAAGGGCCGGTAAAGGTGATCGAAGAACTCTACAACTAGGCAAGCAGTGCTTCCTATTTAAAGAATGTGTAGAGGATTTCTTTAAAAAAAGACGATTGGATCCAGGGCTGCATTCTCATCTGTCCTGTTCAATATCTGTCTTGAAAAAATCATGCAAGAAACACTCAGTGGCCACTACACTATAGGTGGAAGACATTTATGCTGCCTAAGATTTGCAGAAGATATAGAAATATAAAAGAACTACAGGAGCTCACTGACAAACTTGCAGACTTATCAGGTGCATATGGAAAGGAAATCAGCTCAGAGAAAAGCAAGATATTGGTTAACACCTCAGTTGCCAGTATGGCCAACAACATAATGAACCAACAAAAGCTGGAGGAGGTACATAACTTTCAATTCCTAGGAGCCATTATTTATAGAGATGGTACACGTGAAGCTGAAATTCAAGCTATAATTTGGTCGGCAATGGCAGCAATGACAAATTTGATCAAAATATGGAACAGCAAAAACATTAGCCTTTTAACACAGCTCAGGTTAGATATAGCTCACTTTAAAACTATAGTCATGTATGGATGTGAGACCTGGGCACTAATGGCAACCACTGAAAGCAAGATGCAGGCATTTGAAAACAAATGCAGGAGAAACATTCCCCAGATATCTAATTTAGAACACAAAAACAATGAATATGTCTGGGACAGATTAAGTAAATATATAAAATATAAACAGGGTATGAGTTAGCCTGACAGGACGTAGCAAAACAGCAAACGTTTCGGCAAAGAGCCTTCCTCAACGAACACAAAGTACACAAATAAAACGAATATAACGAAAGAATAAAAAAAACTTAGCAGCGGTGAGATCCAATTAGTCCAGTAGAGAAAAACATTTTCTCTAAAAAAGGTTTCTGAAAACAATTTAAGCTGAAATCTATTTATTTTGAAAAAAATACACACCACAATTAAAAAAAATGTAAAACAGAACTTTCACTTATTTTATTTTATTCATTTATTTTCATATATAAGATTTTTATTAACGTTCGAAAAATTAAATTTTTTGGTGCAGTAATTTGGTGCGCTGCTTTCTAAAAAATAGTAGCGTCATGTAAGTTTTCAAAATAAAGATATTTAAGCTGAAAATCTATTTATTTTGAAAAAATACACAACATAATAAAAATAATGTAATACATACATTTCATTTATTTTATTTTATTCATTTATTTTCATATTTAACAATTTTATTAATGTTCGAAAAAAGTTATTTTTTGGTGCAGTAATTTGGTGCACTTTTTAAAAAAACTAGTAGCGTCACGGAAAGGACAGATGGGACCGGACGGACGGGACATAAAATTTTAATGTTTGTTTCTGCCCGTTCTCCCCCCCCCCTTTTTCCTACATGGCTAAGGCTGTTAAACGATAATCGGATTTGAAAGCGACAATCCGTTCTAAATTTCCTAAACCGATAATGGAATTTGATTCGGGCTGATTTATGAAGTGAAATCCGGCCAGATCCGAAGCCGGGTTTGTCAAAATTGCAAAATTTCAGATTTGCCAGAGCCTGAAAAATAATTAATATATATTTTATCACAAAGCCAGGAAGCCGGATTTGGTCGGATTTTTGAAGCAAATTTCTGCAAGAGCCGACTTTGTAAATATAGCCGGATTCCGGATTTGCCGGAGCCGCAGGCGAAATCCAGTATACCCCTAATATCTATGACATCAGCTATAAAACGATAATCGGTTTAAAATAAGAGTTACATAATCAATAATCGAATTGTCAAAAAACCAACAACACGCAATTAAGAACCCTAAACATGACTAATGTACTGTCCTTTATATTGATATTATGGTATGAATGGTTATTTCATTATTATATGTATGTTATGATCCCCATGTAAAGCGCTGTGAGTCCGGTTCCTTGCTGGGATACAGCGCTATATAAATTATCAATTATTATTATTATAACCCTGGTAAGGGTAGGCCAATCACAGTTTATGTTTAAGGGATTGTGGTAATAAAGGGGGAGGGGCGGCTAAAAACAAACTCAGTGCGCATGTCTCCACGTTTACTCACTATTTTTTCATTACTTATTGCTGCTGTTTGTGTCCGTACTCCCACCGTTGCACTGTCAATGATGAGCAAGTTTGTGGCGTATCCTACGCCGCGGGTCGTATCCAGTAGCAAATAAACAATATAATAGCCCAAGTCAATCACTGGCTGGCTGGAGGATGTATCCGTAACGCTATGACGTCATTGTTTGAGCTTATATTTTAATACAAGGCGAGCATCAGGTGGTGTGCAAAATAATTATAAATTAAAGAATCACGCCGTAAAAAAAATTATATGACGTCATTGTTTTAGCTTATATTTTAATTTTGGAAAAGGGAACAATGTAAAAAGATGATTTGAGGAACTATAATTATAAAATTATAAAAAGGCGGCTGGTTAGCGAAGTTAATTATGCGCTCGCCTCACAAGCTGAAGGGCTTGGGATCGATCCCACGTTAAAGCCACTAAGAAAATGTTGATGAATGACCAACGCTAACCTGGAGAGCGATGGGCGCCACCAGGTCTATCAAGCCCGAGAATGTTCTAAGGGAAACATTAGAACCACCTAAGACTACGAGGTTATAACGACCACGAGTTTATAGGACTAAAAAAATATTTTTTTTTAAATGTATAAAATACTTTGTGTACATTTTAGGAAGTTTAATATTATATATTTATCAAACAAGGATAAGTTACTTGGACTTTTAACCAAAAAAAAAGTGTGCGCCGTAGACGCCCTACAACGCCTAGTTATGTATAACGATGATTAATCTACTTTGGTTGCTTCATGTGTGTTATGGAATACCCGATTAAGGGTGTGTTTGCACTTAATGGCATTCTTTTAAATTGCTTACTAAAATTTAAATTTGTCAAATAACCTTAAAAGAATGAAAGATCTGGCATAAATACCGGCATACTTTATTTTTATTTTCTTAAACACTTTGTTTTGCGGGTATTTATAGTTAATAATATTTAAGAACATTATTTCATTTGACATTTTTTAAATATTCATTATGTGCATGTAGTAAACAAGTTAACATAACGATTTAGTTTGATCAACTTTTAAATATTATTTGTTTCGTTGAATATTTAGGAAATACACAGAGATGATATCCAAATTGGAAGTAGCGAACGCCATCTTTGACGGGATCTCAATCGTAAGAGAAGATGAAGAACTCCAGGATTTTGTTGTTGAAGTTGAAGGCAAAGAATTTCAATGTCATCGTCTGATACTCAGTGCATGTTCGGGTTTCTTTCGTGGTCTTTTCAGATCTGGGATGAAAGAAACACTACAAAAGAGGACCAAACTTGAAGGCGTCTCCATGGAAACATTCGCAACAATTTTAGAAATTCTCTACACCGGAAGTGTCAATCTGACACGTGACAACATGCTAAATGTTTGGTTGGCTGGGGATCAATTTCAAATAACAGTTATCAATAAAATGTGCGTGAATTTTATATGCAACAATATTTGCAATGAAACTGTTATCCCAGTTTGGAAAGTAGCATCTCAGCTAATGCAGGAAAACATCATAAAATTGTGTCAAACTTTTATTACAAAGAACTTAACTTTACAAAATTGTGACCATTTTTATAAAACTGCAGATTCCATTGGGTCAGATTTGATTTACTCACATATTCGAAATTTCATCAAGAAAAACTTTGAAAACGTCAGTAAATCCGAGACGTTTCTATGTCTTCGTGAAAATGATTTACTTGAAATAATAAAAAGCCAAGATCTTGTTGTGTCGTGTGAGGATGTTGTCCTTGAGTCTGTCCTAAATTGGGTTAACAATGGAATTAAAAATAGATCTGAGAACATAGTTTGCAGATCAAAATTTTGGCAAAGAACAAAACGAAGAGACGGAACATGTATTTAATGAATTACAAAATCATGTCAATAAGGCGGAGGGAGAAGGTCATATAATTAGACCAAAGTATTCAACTGACGCTTCTATGAAATGTCTTGAGCGGCTTCTTTCAGAAATGAGACTTTGTCTGGTTAAGCCATTAACTCTAGACAAAACTATTCCGTCATCCTTTAGTGGTGAATAACACAGTTAGTAAAGAAATGGTCATGGACGCAACTTTATACCAATCTATTGGACATCAACATGGCCAGTGGCCAAAGGGAGCCGTTCATAGAAATGGCAGTGATTTAGAGAATGTGGGAGTAATTGGAAAACCAAATGGACATTTTTATGCATTTCGTAGTTCACATGAATTACTTTGGTGTCAGCTTCCAATCTGTTCATTTCTGATAAAATGCACCTCTGTCAAGTTGTTCACTTACATGTCAGATGTGTTTGCTGTTGGCGATTTAGAGAATGTTAGCAGCCTGTGTGTGTTTGGAAATAGTGATTGGCGTAAACTTTGTAAACTACCAGGTAACGGATGGCTTGGTGTTGCTGTTGAAGAATTTATTTATCTAATTAATTCTGCTAATCAACAAATTAAACGACTTAATCCAAGACTTGGGCATTGTTTTCTCGAGGATTTTATGAGCTTTCCAAGGCGAGATAAAATAGAACACCTTTGTTCTTTTGATATTTTTATTATTGCATTTTGCACAGTGGTGATTGAAGGTGAAGACGAGACAAATGTACTTATTTTTGACACCAGGTCTCCAACATGGCGAGGCATTGATCGCCCTCGAGGATCAGCCAAATCATTGGTCAGTTTCAAAAAGAAAAACATTCGTATATCCTTCAAACTAACGGCAACCTGTGGGAAATAGAAAGCGATGAATCTGAAGGTATCAATCTGAACCGGGTGGCAGTTCTTTGGCGGGGGAACTATGAACTGAATGGCGCCTTCTGTTATAACGACATCCTTTATCTTTATGGATCAACATGTATTGATGAAAAGATCTTGCCAGTATCTTTGTTTTCACGTATCAAAACTTTTGAGGATGAGGGTGGTTGGTCTAATATAGTTCCTGCTGTACTCAAAAAGTCATTATTGACTTGAAATTAAGTTTGTAATATTTTCTATAACATAGCTATATATTAATTTTCTATATTTTTTCTAGGGAATTAACTTTTTGAATGCCATTGTTAGATTAAATTAAAGAAAGTTTCTCTTCCATGACAGCTACATATTGTTGAACGAAATTATCTGCCGTAACTTAATTTTTCTAAAATCTTTTTTAAAATTATGTATTTTGTGTAAAGAGTGGCTAAGTGCATTCTCCGCTTTAATTTATCAAGAAATAGAGATAACCCCAAAAATTTCACGTTTGTAAGGTTTTATCCTAAAGATTATCATTCTCTAAATCTATTATTACTTTAAGGAATAAAAACGTTATGTTTATTTCATAGTCAATCAAATCTTAAATTGGCTAATATTTATACACTAAATTAATCGTATGGGATTTTTCAAACATGAACAAATTAATAGTATTTTAACTGATATCTCTGGCACTGTATGTTTCAATAGAATGCATGGGTTTCTGTAAGCTGTGATGTAGAGATGTTGCTGTTACCATGGAGACATCGTAGGTTTTTGTTCCTAATGTTTTCCTTTACATGCCTTTATCATGACATCGTTCCTGTTGTGGCTCCTTATAATATCTTGACCCATGGGTACACAGCTACATCTTGACCCATGGGTACACGGCTACATCTTGACCCATGGGTACATGGCTACATCTTGACACATGGGTACACGGCTACATCTTGACCCATGGGTACACGGCTACATTTTAATTTTAGTCAAAAAGAATCAAGCAAATGTTATGATACTTATTTTTACGCAAGGATTGTGTCAGTATTGTAAAAACAAAATGCCCACAAAAGACGATTATTTAAAATAAACTTTGTTTGATCTAATGTATTTAGATTTTTTTTTGGATGATTTCTTGTTTTTAAACATCAGTCTTTCTAAATTTGACAAAGCTGGGCAAAAAAAAAGTGGATTCATCAATGGGTAAAATATTGTCGTTGAAAATGACACGTAACATCGTAACATAAAAAATAAATAAAAACAAAATAAGCATGACCGTAACTTTTATTCTTTGTTGTTTTTTCTAAACATGATTCTTGAAATATTTTTGAATTTTATACATCATTAAGTGGGCCTAACATCTAATATTTGAAAAAAATCTTTATAAAAATACTTTTTACTGAAAAATGTATATTATAAAGTGTTTAACAAATTTTCCTTCAAAGCATTGGCTGTAATACAGATGAATAAACGAAATATTATTTATTATTCAGTACCCTTGTATTTGCATTCATTGTTCTCTTTACATACAAATAAAAAAGATCCGGGCCATTTGGGAATTCAAGGGTTAATCAAGGAAGTTGTTAGGTCTCAAATAATTGTAACTAATGTGTGTCCCAGGCCTGTAACTACCATACACATTTTGTGGTGAATGATTCAAACAACACTTGATCTACAGTTAAGCCAACGCTTTATGCAGCCCCACCCCGCCCACCAACAGAAGTGATAATATTTATGGAGTAAAATTAAATGCTTATTGGTCGTATTGGAGTTGTAGAAAACATTTTTTAAAAAAAGATGTTATTTTAATTGTCGTTTGTGGCACTCTATGATTAAGGCTTACGGTTTCCACAGAGAACATGGAATTCTGTTTGCTGTGATGTAGCCATGGGGCTGTTACCATGGAGACATATGAGGTTTGCGTTCCGAAGTTTTCCTTTATACGCCTTTATCATAACATCCTACCTGTAGTAGTGCCTTAAAAATCCAGGGAACGTTTTAATTTCCTTATAATTCCAATAAAAGTCTGCATCCTGTGAATGTGATTATTCTCATTTCTAAAAATAAAAAGGACAGATTGCCTCTATCGGAAGTGAAACACACTATCAACATTTAAAAAAAATAATAAAATCCAAAACTAGACACAAAAACAAAACATGGATAAGCGTAGAATCTGTATATAAGTTAAGTGCGTCTGTAACAGATAAGATAAGATATGACACAGAATGGTTTCTGGAAATACATTTGTGTCGGGGTATGCGTCATGCCTCTCCAATTAATACATGCAGCTCTTCTGTGGTTACATTGCGGCTCGCATACGATTTATGAAAAATATGTTACAGTTATTGGTGGAAGATTCAAAATCCAGGATCAATGACATATAGTGCCGTAATGCGGCTGTCTACAATTTGTTTTTCTGACTACTAAACGGCTCTCAGATACTACAGTTCTGACCACCACTGTCCTGTTAAAGTATGAGTTTGTTTGGCAATGCTCTGTTCTTGTTTGAGCCAACAAATTCTGGTGTTTGCGACTCATTTTCAACCATTGCCATTGCTCGACTTGGTCTTCTCATGTTGGCGTATACCCCCCTGCCTCTAGAAGTCGTGTTGTCAGCTCACTCTTTATACCACTAGATCAGGGGTGCGCAACCTGCGGCCGTACGGCCGCATGCGGCCGTGGGCACGATAATGTGCGGCCATGGAAATCTGTTTAATTTACAATAACTTGCGGCCGTTGAAATCTGTTTAATTTATAATAACCTGCGGCCGTCAAATATTTGCCATTTGGTAATATATTATTTAAAGTTGTAAACGAAATATCGACTATTCATTTACACTCTTAAGCACTTGTTATTCCGAAACAAATTACGACTCCGGCAGCTGTAGCGTTAGCTGCAGTGTTTAGCGCCCTTAGCCATTGAAATAGCGCAGCTACTCATATTCATTCGCTCCCTATCACCAACATTTGAATTTTGCGAGGATCTGGTCTCCATGGAGACACTCATTACTTAAACTCGAGGAGAAGACATATCTTTGGCAGTATAAAGAGTTTGCATCGACTCGCACGTTGATCTGAAGAACCTGAGAGGCATCTGTACAGACCTGCCATGGTTGGTAAGCAAAATGGCTTCGTGGCTAGATTTTCCAATTATATGTTGAAGGATCACGGTAATGACCAACTCAAAAATCTGCACTGCGTTATTCCCCAGGAGGCGCTGTGTTCTAAATCTGTTGATTTGGATAAAATTCTGAAGGATATGAATCGCATTATCCTTTTCATTCGCGCGAATGCTTACAGAGTTAGTTGGTTGTCTCAGGGAGAAACATATCGCCGTGTTCTGCTGCTACGAAAAGAAATACTGGAATTTTATGCCACGAAAAACAAGGACTGCCCACTGCCTTCTTATCATCTCTATAGCCTTCCTTGTAGATTTGTTAATGTATATCAACTGCCTCAACGAGTCTCTGCAAAGCAAAGGAACAACAGCTTGCCTCATGCACAGAAGAGTACAGGATTTCTGTGACAAATGTCTTCTGTTACAAAGTCATATCCAACAGCTCAATCTCTATAATTTCCCACAACTCACCGCTCTAATCGAGAGCCATGAAATAAGAAAAACTGAAATTCCGGCTACATCCTTTCAGGCGTCGGCGAAGCGCTGTTGTTGGAATTCGCAGAACGTTTTCAGGATTTCGACAAGATTTCAGAAAATATGAGACTCGTTGTTTCCCACATGTGGTTGAGAAAGAGAGAGCGTCGTTGTATTCCCAAATGGAACTGATCGAACTAAAAAATAACGCGCAGCTTGTGAAGAAATTCTAGGACAAAAACGATCTACTGGAGACATAGAAAGTCGCTGTTGTGTATCCCAAGCGTCGCGAAATAGCAAGAAACACTCTAGTGCTGTTTGGAAGCACTTACATGTGCGAAGCGTCATTTTCGCGAATGAAATATCTCAAGAACAAATATTGAACCTGACTAGTGGACACCGATCTGGCGTTTAGAGCACGACTGATGATCTCCAGCGAGGGCCCGGACTTTGCGCGACTCTCTGCAAACATCCAAGAGCAAGGCAGCCCCTAATTTCTGGAATCTGGACTGCTAACTTACATTTACAGTGTTAATGAAGCAGCTTCTCACTTATTCAATTATTGTGTTCTCAGTGTACTAATGCCAATTAAAAATATACTCATGCTGTACTTGGTGTGACTTGATGTTAGGTTTACATGATAATGTTCAATAAAGTAAAAATAAAAGAGAATATCAATGAAAATGTTTGTGTTTGTAATTAAGCACTGTGTTTGCCTACAATACATTATTCTTATGTCATTATTATCTCGAGCTGACTATTACC
The DNA here is from genome assembly GCA_944989445.1 of Ampullaceana balthica. Classification (NCBI taxonomy): domain Eukaryota; kingdom Metazoa; phylum Mollusca; class Gastropoda; family Lymnaeidae; genus Ampullaceana; species Ampullaceana balthica. The sequence goes on from CALYLW010001138.1 coordinate 34,188, forward strand.
AGGGGTAAATTTTTGATAGCGACCGTTTCGTTTTTCAGTGAAAAATATTTGGCGGCCGTCGCAAAAGTAATGTGTTTTTAATGCGGCCGGGAATAGCCCAAAGGTTGCGCACCCCTGCCATAGACCTAATAGGACCATTCAAAAAGATGTCAAAGAAAAAACATATGTATGCTCTTACCATAGTGGACATAGCCACCAGATGGGGTGAAGCTTTTCCACTGAAGCGAATAGATGCAGAAAGCATATGCACTGAATTACTCAATGTTTTCAGCAGATATGGTTTTCCCCTAAACCTTTTTTCAGACACTGGCAGACAATTCAAACGGCAGATAACACAAGCTGTTATGAAAATGCCTAATATTACGCAGGCACATAGCACAATTTACCATCCACAATCAAATGGGGTGATTGAAAGACTAAACAAAACCATCAAGAATATGCTATTAAAGGTTACAATAGACCTTGAAGACAAATGTCATTAATATTTACCTTTAGTACTTTTTGCATACACCTGCTGCAAGCATGAAAGCACAGGTTTTAGTCCTTTTGAACTAATGTTTGGCAAAAACCCTGCAAGTCCTTTTAAACATTTCAAAGATAGACTAATAAGCAAACAAGATGCCATACAGGACAGATATCAGCTGATGTCAGAAACTAGAGATAAAAGACTAATCAAGCAAATTACAAGACACAGAGAAATAAAAAAATAAACACAGGCAATTAAGAACATTTGAGCCACAACAACAATCATTGTACTGTTGCCAAACTCGGACGCGATGGTCGAGTGGCAGCGCACTGGACTGTCGTACCGATGGTCAGGGGTTCGAATCCGTGTGAAGGCAAGGGTTTGTTCCCGGGGCCTAGGGCGTTCCTGAGTCACCCCGCTCCGAATGGGTACCTAACACTACATGATCATCTGTCATGGTCTGTGGACGCAACTATCTTCTGCATAGAAGGAGCGTCTGTATAGATAAGATAAGACAAGATAAAACTCAAAGAATGAATACACATGGGAAGGTCCCTACAACATTGAAGAAAAACTTAGTGATGTGACACGTAGTGTTAATATAAAACGACATGTGAAAAAACTGCACATTGATAAACTAAGAACGTATGGTGACAATAAAGAAGAAAGAAAAACAGTAAATATCATCAGCAAAGAGAATGATGAAAATGATTTTGGTACAATAAAAAGAAAAGCCCTAACATTGAAAACATATCATCTGATATACCAGATATTATGAAAGATAGAGTGATGGAAATTTTTCAAAAATGCAAAGATGTCATTTTGACGAAATTCATGTTGACCCCAATTATCCGCTACACAGCCTACAGGTGAAACAAGGGGAATAACTCACTCGCTCTTGATTAGCTCGCCTGTGTCAGTAGAAACCGATTAAGTATGCAAGAATGTCAGTTCAAAGAATCCAACCTCTTTGTGAGATGGGAAGTGATTAGAGGCCAATCGGACGAGACTGGACCTAACCGCCCCTCAGGGTATAAATACAAGTGCACCCCTGGATCTCGCTCTCTTTTTCCGGCCAACGATAACAGCCTTAAGGACAACGACGTGCAGTTATTTCCTCAGGATTCAATCTGTGCGCATCTTTGGTCGAGAGAGCCGACAAGTCCAACCAAACCCAGAAATCTGGTAAGAGTGATCTCTAGCTTTGTTTGCCTTAATGTAAATACTTAAATTTGAACCATGAACTTTTCCTTGTGTAAAATTGTTGGAATGTTTAAGCCCCACGGTCGATAGTTCGCCGTGCGGGACCACGTGGAATACGTGAACATTCCATGTTATTTAACTGTGTGATTACACACGCTCTCCGTCGGGTGGATGGAGCGATCTTAATTTACACAAAATGAGATGCATTTGATATATTTATGTGTATTGAACCACATCCACGGGCGTCAGCCAGATAGGTCTGCACCCGTGGTTTAAGACTAAAACTTAGTCTAAACCATACCATCGTTATTAAATTAATATTTGGCATTGTATATGAATGTATGTAATCCCCTCTTGGCACCTTGCTCTGACGGCTTGGTTGTCTGAAGGTGGAATATGAACGGAATAAATTAGAGGAACTGCCCTAGTTTTCTTTTCTGTTTTAGTCTGGTTCATGGATACCGGACCTGTGCAGAGAGGCAACCCGCACTCCTGTCCACAGTCCTGCCCAGGCTGACTTGTCGTCATACCCGATTGGTCACACACCGTACCAATCGAAGCCGGTTGCCACACATAGCTGTGCCCCGAAGCTCGCATATCACACACACGTTGAGTGCGAAAGCCAGCTCATCCCACACCCTGTGATAGTTGTTGCCGTCTAAAACACGAGACGAGAAATCATATACCCACACCCCAAGCATCGAGTGACTGCCACTCACGAAGTGATCCACGTACTCGACACGCCATCCAGAGGAACGACCTTGCAGAACCAACCGTGCCCACCCCAACAACAGAAGGAACGGGGCGTGGGGCAAGGAGACCCAGAGTTGACCCCATTGTCATCAAAGCCAGTGAACCAAGTGCATCGGCCAGGACGAACTTGCAGAACCAACCATCCCGCCCCGCACGGGGGACACGGGTGGGGCAAGGACACCTGCAGCCAACATCAGTACTACGCACAACCAGTGGAGCTCGTGAGGCACCCCTACCCCGCCCCAGCTACAGAGGGACCCCGGAGTAGACGAGACGACCCACAGCACACAGTCCAACTATAAGTACCCACCAGTAACATAAAGTTAATTGCCAGCATAGCCTAATGATTAATCTTATGTAAAGGGGACATTGCCTTGTAGCAATCCCATCCTTGTATAGTGTATAATAAATTAAATTGTGTTAAAATTCAACCCTTTTGGTTAATTGATTGTCGTATGTGAGCAGATCACTAAAGTATACCTTGTGAGCAGATCACTAAAGTATACCTTGTGAGCAGATCACTAAAGTATACCTTGTGAGCAGATCACTAAAGTATACCTTGTGAGCAGATCACTAAAGTATACCTTGTGAGCAGATCACTAAAGTATACCTTGTGAGCAGATCACTAAAGTATACCTTGTGAGCAGATCACTAAAGTATACCTTGTGAGCAGATCACTAAAGTATACCTTGTGAGCAGATCACTAAAGTATACCTTGTGAGCGACATCAACTTAAACATATATATATATACCCCTAGACAACCAGCCATATCATCATCATTTGTCCTTTGAGTTCCTTGTGGAACATAGGGCCTCTGTCAAAGCTCGCAACTCTACACGGTCCCTTGCCAGTCGCTTCAGTTCTTCCAGCTCTTCCCAGTCCTTCCAGCCTCGTCCAACATGCTCCGTCTCCATGTACGCTTGGGTCTTCCTCGTTGTCGCTTGCCTTGGGGGTTCCAATCTAAGGCCTGCCTAGCCCTGCTGTTATCTTTCCTGAGGGTGTGTCGAATCCATCTCCACTTTCTTTCCATGATTTGTTGTTCTACTGTTCTTTGTCCACACCTCTCCCACAGCTTGGAGTTTTCGACCTTATCGAACCATTTTATTTTCAGAATATTTCTAAGGCATCTGTTAACAAAGGTCTGGAGTCTATTTTTTGCTGTCTCTGTCATCCGCCATGTTTCGGATCCATAAAGTAGAACCGTTTTAACATTGGTGTTAAAGATCCTTACTTTTGTTTTGACAGAGATGTGTGTAGATCTCCAGACCTGTTTCAGATTGGCAAAAGCCTGTCGCGCCAAATTTATTCTTCGTTCGATGTCCTCATCTGTTCCCCCTGCTACACTGACCACACTCTGCTGTCCTGTGATATCCACTCAAATATGATTGACATCATGCCGTCCTGCGGTGATTATATCTACACGATGTGAAACCTCAATTTTTTTATTTATGTATATAGAGTTCTTATTAAAATTATTTCATTCACATTCAAGGAATTAATGCACGAAAGATTGCGTTATGTGAGAACGCCTACAACACACATATAAAAGTGATATGTTAAAAACGTTTACATAGTGCGGAAAGGGGGGGGGGCTCAATTGATTTTTAAAAAAACAACAAATCGTGTAGAGATAATAAGATACATTTTTTAAAATCAATTCTGTGCCCCAAAACAAAACTTCCATTAATTTAATTAGTTTTTAAGTTGATTAAAATAACACCACAATTAACCTCTGCTTTGTTATTGTCTTCTAGTTAAAACAATTATAAACACTGACTGCATTGTCTTTAATTAAATCTCTTACAGTCTTACAATCTCTCAACACGTCTCGACATTCAAGTCTGGTGATCTTGGGCAATCAACGCGAACTGCAAACTTAAAGATGTAGAACTCCTATTGGTTATTAAAACAAATTAAATTTACCAAACAAAAGGACGGAATTCTATAGTTAGTTTCTTGTTTTCTGATTCAAATGTAAAAAAACAATTATCCTCCACATCCCAATAATCCAGAGGCGTAGCTGGGCGAGTGTGGGGGCACAAATGTGAACTAGAGGAGTGCCGTGCTGTGGCTAAGGTCGATGTCAGGTGATGTCATTAATGGTAGATGTGTCTTTGATGACAAGTGATGCCATTAATGGTAGATGTGTCTTTGATGACAAGTGATGTCATTAATGGTAGATGTGTCTTTGATGACAAGTGATGTCATAAATAGTAGATGTGTCTTTGATGACCAAGGGATGTCATTAATGGTAGATTTGTCTTTGATGCCAATTAATATCATTAATGGTAGATATTTCTTTTGATGTGAAGTGAAATATTTAAAGGCAAAAAATGTCTTTGATGAAATGAGATTTATTTTATATTTTTTAACTACAATTTCAATTAATTTCATTAATGGTAGATTTGTCTTTAATGTCAATTAATGTCATTAATGGTACATTTGTCTTTGATGTCAATTGATGCAGTTATTGACACAGATGTTTTTTGATGATGAATGAATTTGTGGTTTTAAAAATGTTTTTTTGACATATTTCCATTAAGCTTCACCCCTCCCCCTCTCTCTCTCATTCTCTCTCTCCATCTCTCTCCCTCTCTCTCTCTAACCCCTCTCTCTCTGTCTTCCTCTCTCTCCCCCCTCTCTCTCTCTCCTTCTCTCTGTCACTCCCTCGCTCTCCCTCTCTCTCTCACCCCTTCTATCACTCTCTCTCTCTCTCTTACCCCCTCTCTCTAATTTCTGTCTCCCCCTCTCACTCTCTCTCTCTCTCTCTCTCTCTGTCTCCCTCTTCAAGTCTCCATGTCATAAAACAATAACATAAAAACGGTTCACTTTCCAAGCTGTCAACCAGGTATTTGTGACGTGTTCCAAGGGTGTCCCTGGGTCCAGCCAGCTCCGAATGGGTACCTAACACTATTTAGGGAAACAAAGGTGTTTGGGAATAGCGTAGCGTGTAACCCTCATATGTTGGTGAACCCGGCGTAACTTTCAAAGCGACTGCCATGGTCTGTTTACGCAATAATCTTCTAAATAGAAGGAGCGTCTTAACAGATCATTCAAGACAGGATTAAACTCATCAATGTCGCTACTTAATATGAAAGTTTAATTTAAAAAAATTAAACAAGAAATTCATCCGTGTCTGTTATCTGAAATCTCTGGAATTCGGTACTTAAGAAATGAGCCAAGATTTAGCAACATCTGGTTTTGATCAACGCATTCGTTCAAATTCATATACACAGTTGACCATTAACAATTACAGCGTTTCAAATTTGAAATCATGGATGTGAAAAATCATTTAGTTTTATCAATAAACCTCCAACTATGAGAAAACACATCATTTGGCTTAAAAATATTGTTAAAATTATTAAAATATTTTAACATATTTATAGAACCACGCATAAAACATTGCTCGTAATAAAGGACTAATTTCTTATAGTCTTTTAATAATATGTATTAGCATAAAATAACAATTGAATAAAGAAAGTTCTTCTTGAAAACTTACGCAACGATTTATGAGGAAAAAAAACAACCATCAAATTAAAAATAAATACATGTAATAGTTCAGAGTTTCAAATAAAAGTGGGCTAAATGACGACCACATAGATTTTTTTATCTCTTAAATGAAGCTTGACATTGAAATTAAATTAACAAAACTAGGATTTGTGTATTTTATAGGATGATTGATACGAAAACTTGGGAAATAATGTTTAATGTTAAAAGTAAATTGTAGATAACACAGGATGGTATAATGTTTAATGTTAAAAGTAAATTGTAGATAACACAGGATGGTATAATGTTTAATGTTAAAAGTAAATTGTAGATAACACAGGATGGTATAATGTTTAATGTTAAAAGTAAATTGTAGATAACACAGGATGGTATAATGTTAAGTCTCGTGTGTGGATCTCACACGACGGCATGATGTCAATGTCATGAATGGATATCACAGTACGGCATGATGTCAATGTCATGAATGGATATCACAGGACGGCATGATGTCAATGTCATGAATGGGTGTCACAGGACGGCTTGATGTCCATGTCATGAATGGGTGTCACAGGACGGCATGATGTCAATGTCATGAATGGGTGTCACAGGACGGCTTGATGTCAATGTCATGAATGGATATCACAGGATGGCATGATGTCAATGTCATGAATGAGTGTCACAGGACGGCATGATGTCAATGTCATGAATGGGTGTCACAGGACGGCTTGATGTCAATGTCATGAATGGATATCACAGGATGGCATGATGTATATCATATATAAGCGGATATCACAGGATGGCATGATGTCAATGTCATGAATGGGTGTCACAGGACGGCATGATGTCAATCATATAAGCGGATATCACAGGACGGCTTGATGTCAATGTCATGAATGGATATCACAGGATGGCATGATGTATATCATATATGAGTGGATATCACAGGATGGCATGATGTCAATGTCATGAATGGGTGTCACAGAACGGCATGATGTCAATCATATAAGCGGATATCACAGGACGGCTTGATGTCAATGTCATGAATGGATATCACAGGATGGCATGATGTATATCATATATGAGTGGATATCACAGGATGGCATGATGTCAATGTCATGAATGGGTGTCACAGGATGGCATGATGTCAATCTGATTAGTGTATATCACAGGACGGCATGATGTCAATCATATGAGTGTATATCACAGGACGGCATGATGTCAATCTGATTAGTGTATATCACAGGATGGCATGATGTCAATCTGATTAGTGTATATCACAGGATGGCATGATGTCAATGTCATGAATGGGTGTCACAGGACGGCATGATGTCAATCATATAAGCGGATATCACAGGACGGCTTGATGTCAATGTCATGAATGGATATCACAGGATGGCATGATGTCAATGTCATGAATGGGTGTCACAGGACGGCATGATGTCAATCTGATTAGTGTATATCACAGGACGGCATGATGTCAACATATGAGTGGATATCACAGGACGGCATGATGTCAATGTCATGAATGGGTGTCACAGGACGGCATGATGTCAATCTGATTAGTGTATGTCATAGGAATGCATGATGTTAATCATATGAGTGGTTGTCACAGGACGGCATGATGTCAATGTCATGAATGGAAGTCACAGGACGGCTTGATGTCAATTATATAAGCGGATATCACAGGACGGCTTGATGCCAATCATATGAGTGGATATCACAGGATGGCATGATGTCAATCATATAAGTGGATATCACAGGACGGCTTGATGTCAATTATATGAGTGGATATCACAGATAGGCATGATGTCAATCATATGAGTTGATATCACAGGACGGCATGATGTCAATCATATGAGTGGATATCACAGGATGGCTTGATGTCAATTATATGAGTGGATATCACAGATAGGCATGATGTCAATCATATGAGTTGATATCACAGGACGGCATGATGTCAATCATATGAGTGGATATCACAGGACGGCATGATGTCAATGTCATGAATGGAAGTCACAGGACGGATTGATGTCAATCATATGAGTGGATATTACAGGACGGCATGATGTCAATGTCATGAATGGAAGTCACAGGACGGCTTGATGTCAATCATATGAGTTGATATCACAGGACGGCATGATGTCAATCATATGAGTGGATATCACAGGACGGCATGATGTCAATGTCATGAATGGAAGTCACAGGACGGCTTGATGTCAATCATATGAGTGGATATCACAGGACGGCTTGATGTCAATTATATGAGTGGATATCACAGATAGGCATGATGTCAATCATATGAGTGGACATCACAGGACGGCATGATGTCAATGTCATGAATGGAAGTCACAGGACGGCTTGATGTCAATCATATGAGTGGATATCACAGGACGGCTTGATGTCAATTATATGAGTGGATATCACAGATAGGCATGATGTCAATCATATGAGTGGACATCACAGGACGGCATGATGTCAATCATATGAGTGGATATCACAGGACGGCTTGATGTCAATTATATGAGTGGATATCACAGATAGGCATGATGTCAATCATATGAGTTGATATCACAGGACGGCATGATGTCAATCATATGAGTTGATATCACAGGATGGCATGATGTCAATCATATGAGTTGATATCACAGGATGGCATGATGTCAATCATATGAGTTGATATCACAGGATGGCATGATGTCAATCATATGAGTTGATATCACAGGATGGCATGATGTCAATCATATGAGTTGATATCACAGATAGGCATGATGTCAATCATATGAGTTGATATCACAGGATGGCATGATGTCAATCATATAAGTTGATATCACAGGATGGCATGATGTCAATCATATATGAGTGTATATCACAGAACGGCTTGATGTCAATCATATATGAGTGTATATCACAGGATGGCTTGATGTCAATCATATGAGTGGATATCACAGGACTGCTTGATGTCAATCATATGAGTTGATATCACATAATGGCATGTCAATCATATGAGTGGATATCACAGGATGGCTTGATGTCAATCTTATGAGTGGATATCACAGGACGGCTTGATGTCAATCATATGAGTGGATATCACAGGACGGCTTGATCTCAATCATATGAGTGGATATCACAGGATGGCTTGATGTCAATCAGGTAAATGCATAAAATAAAAACAGGGTATTAGTAGGCATGACAGGACGTAACACAACAGCGAACGTTTCGGCAAAGAGCCTTCTTCAACGGACAAATAGTACACAAATGAAACGAATAAAACGAAATAATAGAAAAAAACACTTAGCTGCGGTGAAATCCAAGTAGTCCAGCGCTTACACACAATGGTGTCCAGACGGACCAGATTGTCTTCCCTAAGGGGACATTCAAGATTAGGAATGGCTATCTTTGTACTAGCCGCAATGTGGTCTACACCATTGTGTGTAAGCGCTGTCCTTTGAAGTACATTGGTGAAACGGGGAGGTTACTCTCTTGCCGTATCGCGGAACATGTACGTGCCATTAAACAAGACAAACAGTGTCCTGTCTCCCGACACTTCAATGGACGGGACCACATGGGCGTCGATGACATGTCTGTCACCGCCTTGGTTTCTTGTACAAACACACCCGGCCGGGTCAGTCTGGAGAATAGACTAATCCATGAATATGGGACTCTTACACCACATGGGATCAACGTTGTGTTCGCACTGACAAGCTGATTGATTGGCCACACCCACCCTTTCCTTTCCTATTTAAGCTCTTACTTTTCTCTCCTTGCTTTATCTCTACTGGACTACTTGGATTTCACCGAAGCTAAGTGTTTTTTTCTATTATTTCGTTTTATTCGTTTCATTTGTGTACTATTTGTCCGTTGAAGAAGGCTCTTTGCCGAAACGTTCGCTGTTGTGTTACGTCCTGTCAGGCCTACTAATACCCTGTTTTTATTTTATGCATTTACCTTTTTAAAAGCCTGATTGCAGTCTCACCCCCATTACTTTATTTACTTTCACCTTTTGACTGCTACTTTGTGTTTGTGTTTTGTTTTATTTTCGTTTTGTTGTTCATTCCTATATTCCTCTCACTTCTCCTTTAGCCCTTCCTTTTACTTGACCACTATGCCTTCTATCAAAAGTACTATGAACCAACTGAGATCCTTTATTTTAACTGCGTTCAGTTTACTAACACCTGACTTAGGTAACGATTGCAAAGACCTGGCCTTTAACCTCTTTAAAAAAACCAGATACACTGTTCATCTCAACTTTCTTAATAATTGCATTCGCCTCCAATTAATACCCAAAGGCTTTAACAGCAATTTTAACCCGGCATCTGCTTCATTTAATTCTAAGGATAAATCTCAACTTTTATCACTTGAGAGAAAAGTTGCTTTTCAACGCATGCGTCTTCTCGTACACTCTCACAAACGGTATATCGCTTATCTCAGCACCCAGATATACAGACTTGAAGACCGTATGAGATCCAAGTTAAGTGATAACCACTTGGCACTTAACTTCATTAGAGTCATTATCCACCAACTCAACCGGGATTTATATCTGTTTCTATCAACTAACAAAAAGAAGAAGCTTGGTAAACTTAAACCTCCTCAAGTTATACCTCAACAGACCACCACCAACAAGAATTTAGTAATTTGCATACCCCCAGATTTACCACTCTCAGAGAATGAAAGATCCCTTCTATCTAAGGGTCTTAAATTCATTCCTCTTACACCTTCTTGCGACCGTTTTCAACTACAGAGCGATTCTCAACGTTTTTTCCGCGCTCTCAGACTTCAGTTCCATTTTGCCGGGAAAAACAACACGCTTCCCGATGATGAGTTATTCCCATTCAAAAAACAAAGGAAATCTACTTGGACACCACCGCCTGGTCAATCCAAGGCTCTGGACTTATATATCAAAAGCACAGAGAATGATATTAAAAACCTTTTGTTTCCTCGACTCCGTAAATCCAACCTTTCTAAAGTTGAGTCGAAAGCCTTGTCTTTATTGCGCAGCCGTAAAGACATTGTCATCAAACCGGCCGACAAAGGCGGGGCCGTAGTTGTATGGGATAAGGAGTTGTATATTAAGGAAGCTCAGAGACAACTGGAGGACACCCAGTTCTACCAACAGAGAGCCACTGATCCCATCATGAAAAACAACACGGTGGTTAAAAAGACCATCGATGAGTTGATAACAGAATGCGCTCTACCTCAATCAGCATCCAGGATGCACATTTTTGACAGTGACCTGGGCAAGCCATCCTTTTATCTCCTTCCTAAAATTCACAAGGATGGTAACCCTGGTAGACCTATTGTCTCTGCATGTTCTTGTCCAACAGAACACATTTCTGAATTCTTGGATAGTGTCTTCCAACCGATAGTGGCATCCCTCCCTACGTACATTAAGGACACCAACCATGCCTTACGGACATTCGACTCTCTGAGCATCAATCCAAACGTAAAGAACTATCTGTTCCTCCTTGATGTATGTTCCCTCTATACATCCATTCCCCACAACGATGGCCTTCTGGCTGTACAATACTTTTTGGACAGACAACCTCACCCCAATATACCTACACATGCCTTACTACGCTTGGCGGAATTGGTCTTAACCCTCAACTCGTTTGAGTTCAATGGCCAGTTCTTTGACCAAATCAGTGGGGTCGCCATGGGGACTAAAATGGGACCCAGCTATGCATGCTTGTTCATGGGCCATTTCGAGCACAGAGTGGAACAAGAATACACTGGTCGCCTCCCCGAATTTTATAAAAGATACATTGATGACGGCATTGGGGTCACTCATATGGAGAGGAGTGAACTTGACACGTTCATCAACTTTGTTGATTCTTTTCACCCCTCCATTAAGTTCACTCACACGATTTCCGAACTATCGGTTAATTTCCTGGACATTACTGTAACTCTCCAGAAGAACCGCCTCCTCACTTCGGCCTACTTCAAACCTACGGACAGTCACTCTTACCTACTCTATCCCTCGTCTCATCCCAAATCCTGTAAGGATTCTATTCCATTTTCACAACTCCTTCGCCTCCGTAGGCTGTGTCAATCTAATGAGGACTTTTTGGAAAAGGCGTTGGAAATGTTGGAGTTTTTTAGACAAAGGTCTTACCCTGAAGCTATACTTCAATCTGCACTTCAGCGAGTTAAAAACTTCACTCGTGCCGACGCTTTTGTATCACGCTCCAGTGATAGTAATGAAAGGAGCAAATTGGGGCTCACATACCATCCCCACAACATCAGAGCAAAGGAAATATTTGTGAAAAACCGCACCATTCTCCTCGCGGACCCTGAGACAAACAACATATTTTCCACCCCACCCCTCATTGTATTCAGGAGGGACAAAAATCTGCGAGACCTATTGGTTCGTAGCCGTCTGCTTATTCCGTCCTCCCATCTGGGCACTAAGCCATGTGGTCGTAATCGCTGCAAGACATGTCCCTTTGTTACCCAGACGGACCAGATTGTCTTCCCTAATGGGACATTCAAGATTAGGAATGGCTATCTTTGTACTAGCCGCAATGTGGTCTACACCATTGTGTGTAAGCGCTGTCCTTTGAAGTACATTGGTGAAACGGGTAGGTTACTCTCTTGCCGTATCGCGGAACATGTACGTGCCATTAAACAAGACAAACAGTGTCCTGTCTCCCGACACTTCAATGGACGGGACCACATGGGCGTCGATGACATGTCTGTCACCGCCTTGGTTTCTTGTACAAACACACCCGGCCGGGTCAGTCTGGAGAATAGACTAATCCATGAATATGGGACTCTTACACCACATGGGATCAACGTTATGTTCGCACTGACAAGCTGATTGATTGGCCACACCCACCCTTTCCTTTCCTATTTATGCTCTTACTTTTCTCTCCTTGCTTTATCTGTACTGGACTACTTGGATTTCACCGCAGCTAAGTGTTTTTTTCTATTATTTCGTTTTATTCGTTTCATTTGTGTACTATTTGTCCGATGAAGAAGGCTCTTTGCCGAAACGTTCGCTGTTGTGTTACGTCCTGTCAGGCCTACTAATACCCTGTTTTTATTTTATGCATTTACCTTTTTAAAAGCCTGATTGCAGTCTCACCCCCATTTCTTTTTGATGTCAATCATATGAGTGGATATCACAGGATGGCATGATGTCAATCATATGAGGGGATATCACAGGACGGCATGATGTCAATCATATGAGTGGATATCACAGGACGGCATGTCAATCATATGAGTGTATATCACAGGACGGCATGATGTCAATGTCATGAATGGGTGTCAGAGGACGGCATGATGTCAATGTCATGAATGGGTGTCACAGGATGGCATGATGTCAATCATATATGAGTGGATATCACAGCATGGCATAATGTCAATCATATGAGTGGATATCACTGGATGGCATGATGTCAATCATATGAGTGGATATCGCAGGATGGCATGATGTGAATCAAATATGATTGGATATCTCAGGATGGCATGATGTCAATCATATGAGTGGATATCACAGGATGGCATGATGTCAATCATATCTGTGTGGATATCACAGGATGGCATGATGTCAATCATATGCGTAGATATCACAGGATAGCATGATGTCAATCATATATGAGTGGATATCAAATGACGGCATGATGTCACTTATATGATTGGATATCACAGGATGGCATGATGTCAATCATATGAGTGGATATCACAGGACGGCATGATGTCAATCATATATGAGTGGATATCACAGGACGGCATGATGTCAATCATATGAGTGGATATCACAAGGTGGTATGATGTCAATCATATGAGTGGATATCACAGGATGGCATGATGTCAATCATATATGAGTGGATATCACAGGACGGCATGTTGTCAATCATATATGAATAGATATCTCAGGACGTCATGGTGTCAATCATATGAGTGGATATCAAATGATGGCATGATGTCAATCTGATGAGTGGATATCACAGGACGGAATGATGTCAATCATATGAGTGGATATCACAGGATGGCATGATGTCAATCATATATAAGTGGATATCACAGGACGGCTTGATGTCAATCATATGAGTGGATATCACAGGACGGCATGATGTCAATCATATGAGTGGATATCACAGGATGGCTTTATGTCAATCATATGAGTGGATATCACAGGACGGCATGATGTCAATGATATGAGTGGATATCACAAGATGGCATGATGTCAATCATATGAGTGGATATCACAGGATGGCTTGATGTCAATCATATGAGTGGATATCACAGGACGGCATGATGTCAATCATATGAGTGGATATCACAAGATGGCATGATGTCAATCATATATGTGTAGATATCACAGGACGGCATGATGTCAATTATATATGAGTGGATATCACAGGACGGAATAATATCATTCTGATGAGTGGATATCACAGGACGGCATGATGTCAATCATATGAGTGGATATCACAGGACGGAATAATATCATTCTGATGAGTTAATATCACAGGACGGCATGATGTCAATCATATTTGAGTGGATATCACAGGATGGCATGATTTCAATCATATATGAGTGGATATCACAGGATTGGCATAATGTCAATCTCATGAGGTGATATCACAGGATGGCATGAATCCAATCATATGAGTTGATATCACAGGATGGCATGATGTCAATCATATATGAGTGGATATCACAGGATGGCATGATGTCAATCATATATGAGTGGACATCACAGGATGGCATGATGTATATCATATATAAGTGGATATCACAGGACGGCATGATGTCAATCATATGAGTTGATCTCACAGGATGGCATGATGTCAATCATATATGAGTGGATATCAAAGGACGGCATGATGTCACTTATATGATTGGATATCACAGGATGGCATGATGTCAATCATATGAGTGGATATCACAGGACGGCATGATGTCAATCATATATGAGTGGATATCACAGGACGGCATGATGTCAATCATATGAGTGGATATCACAAGGTGGTATGATGTCAATCATATGAGTGGATATCACAGGATGGCATGATGTCAATCATATATGAGTGGATATCACAGGACGGCATGTTGTCAATCATATATGAATAGATATCTCAGGACGTCATGGTGTCAATCATATGAGTGGATATCAAATGATGGCATGATGTCAATCTGATGAGTGGATATCACAGGATGGCATGATGTCAATCATATATAAGTGGATATCACAGGACGGCTTGATGTCAATCATATGAGTGGATATCACAGGACGGCATGATGTCAATCATATGAGTGGATATCACAGGATGGCTTTATGTCAATCATATGAGTGGATATCACAGGACGGCATGATGTCAATCATATGAGTGGATATCACAAGATGGCATGATGTCAATCATATGAGTGGATATCACAGGATGGCTTGATGTCAATCATATGAGTGGATATCACAGGACGGCATGATGTCAATCATATGAGTGGATATCACAAGATGGCATGATGTCAATCATATATGTGTAGATATCACAGGACGGCATGATATCAATTATATATGAGTGGATATCACAGGACGGAATAATATCATTCTGATGAGTTAATATCACAGGACGGCATGATGTCAATCATATTTGAGTGGATATCACAGGATGGCATGATTTCAATCATATATGAGTGGATATCACAGGATTGCCATAATGTCAATCTCATGAGGTGATATCACAGGATGGCATGAATCCAATCATATGAGTTGATATCACAGGATGGCATGATGTCAATCATATATGAGTGGATATCACAGGATGGCATGATGTCAATCATATATGAGTGGACATCACAGGATGGCATGATGTATATCATATATAAGTGGATATCACAGGACGGCATGATGTCAATCATATGAGTTGATCTCACAGGATGGCATGATGTCAATCATATATGAGTGGATATCACAGGATGGCATGATGTCAATCATATATGAGTGGATTTCACAGGACGGAATGATGTCAATCATATGAGTGGATATCACAGGACGGCATGATGTCAATCAAATGAGTGGATATCTCAGGATGGCATGATGCCAATCATATGAGTGGATATCACAGGACGGCATGATGCCAATCATATGAGTGGATATCACAGGACGGCATGATGTCAATCATATGAGTGGATATCACAGGACGGCATGATGTCAATCTGATGAGTGAATATCACAGGATGACATGAAGTCAATCTTATGAGTGGAAATCACAGGATGGCATGATGTCAATCAAAGAAGTGGACATCACAGGATGACATGATGTCAATCATATAAGTCGACATAACAGGATGGCATGATGTCAATCATATAAGTGGACATCCCAGGATGGCATGATGTCAATCATATAAGTGGACATCACAGGATGGCATGATGTCAATCTGATGAGTGGATATCACAGGATGGCATGATGTCAATCATATAAGTGGACATCACAGGATGACATGATGTCAATCATATAAGTGGACATCACAGGATGGCATGATGTCAATCTCATGAGTGGAAATCACAGGATGGCATGATGTCAATCATATAAGTGGACATCACAGGATGGCATGATGTCAATCTTATGAGTGGACATCACAGGATGGCATGATGTCAATCATATAAGTGGACATCACAGGATGGCATGATGTCAATCTCAAGAGTGGAAATCACAGGATGGCATGATGTCAATCTCATGAGTGGAAATCACAGGATGGCATGATGTCAATCTCAAGAGTGGAAATCACAGGATGGCATGATGTCAATCTCATGAGTGGAAATCACAGGATGGCATGATGTCAATCTCATGAGTGTAAATCATAGGAGGGCATAATGTCAATCTCATGAGTAGAAATCACAGGATGGCATGATGTCAATCTCATGAGTGGAAATAACAGGATGGCATGATGTCAATCTCATTAGTGGAAATCACAGGATGCAATTGTTTAAAGTTTATTTGTGGATACCATAAGGCGGCATGATTTTTAGATTGATGTTTGTATTTCTGAACGATTATATCTTATAATTGATGTTTGTGTATATCTACAACTTTAGCAGCACAACAAAGGTTTGACTTAAAGCATTTCTGATATATTCAGCACTCTAATGAATGGGCGTTTATAGCCATGCAAGCAATGTACACGCTTTATGAATTTAATTCCTTTATATTATCCAGTTTGACCAAATTAATTAGCCATATCAAAACCATTAGAAGTGTTGACAACTGGAATGGTATTTTAGTTATTCATAGGATATTAATGGTTAACAGTAGAATTTTTAATAAAGAAGTAGCAAAAATAGAAATAAATAGCATGTCGAGCAGATCCAATGAAAGGTGTATATGTGGTTTAAATTTAGTGATGTAAATGTGAAACTGATAGAAGGTACACGCCATATTAAATATTGACAAGGAATTGTCAAAATGTGTGAAGATAGTCTGAATATAGAAAAGTAAATTTAAAACTGAGGAGTATAAATGTCAGATTAGAATTGAGAGAATGAAATATCCGACTAAAAAAGGGGGGAGGGTGAGATATATCTCATGAGTGAGTCGCTATGTATTAGCGCTAAGATTCGATAAAGATAAATAAACTCTATCGAAAAGTGCCAATGGAAATAGTGGTCTAATTTAGTCATTGTGTCTTAGATAATGCTGTTCATGTTTTGCCAACTCAACGGTGTTCTACCTCATGTTTCAACTATAAAAGTTGGTGTGTAAAAACTGTAATTTGGGAATATGGTTTTATGATTCAATCATTACCAACATGATTCCATCATTACCATCATGATTCAATCATTACCATCATGATTCAATCTTTACCCTCATGATTAAATCATTAGCCTCATGATTCAATCATTACCATCATGATTCAATCATTACCATCATGATTCAATTATTACCATCATGATTCAATCATTACCATCATGATTCAATCATTACCATCATGATTTAATCATTACCATACTGATGTTCATTTCAAATAGCTAAGCTCACATCAAACTTCTCATCTATTTGTTAACATAAGTAATCACAATTCTTGCAATTCTATACCTTCGATCTCTTCAATTTGATTTCGACCACTTGGTCTTCTTAAATGTACTCGTTGCCTATTTCTCCTGAAACTATTTCTATCTCTACGCGTGGCCCGTAATCTTCTAGAAATACCTGCGCCGCTGTAAATTATGGGATTACAGTAGGCATTTAATGGGGTGAAAACAATGACTAGCCAGGCGTAGACGTTGGGACTTACTTCATAGTCACCATATAATGACAGCATAGAAAATACAAATATAGAGGCCCAGCTGACGAAATGGGTGGTAGCAACGAGTATCAGCTGTCGCCGGATTCTGGCGTCATCGCGTCTTCTCCTTGCACTTCTATAAATGTTTGATGATCTGGTCAAGTTGCAAGTGGAAGCAATAAATATGGCCAGCTGACCAGAGATGATGCATACAAAAATAACTGAATGCAATACGAGAAAAATAGCCATGGAATACGCTCCCCCTGCTGGTAGGTGTTTAGTGGTGAAGGGTAAGGAAAGACAGAGAGAATTGGAGGAATGGACGAGAGATTCTTGGTGTAAAGTGGGGGATTAATGCTAGAATAAACCCCACAAACCAAGTTACGGCAATAATCACAGCCAGAATATTGGTTTTAAAGTAGGTGCCACCCAAAGAATAGCGGACCATTAAATACCTGTCTAAAGTGATCCAACACACTGTTAGGTTGGACACTAGGAATGAAAACGTGGCCAGATACCCGGCAAGGGAACAGAGATGACCGTGTCGCCAGACTTCATCATACAAGGCGTAACTGTGTCGGTAGTGGATGTCCACAGAAGAGATAATCAGCAGGTAGACGGCCATAAAGAGGTCAGCAACACTCAGGGTGCTGACTAGTATGCCATAGTTCTTCAAGCGGTCCCACGGTGGGCAAAAGAAACGCTTCAAAGACACACTGAAAGCCTCAATGAAAGCGTTTGCCATAAATCCAGACACGTGGGAACGAGCTGCAATGGACCGATCCACCTGGCGCTCTTCCATCCACGAAGGTGCCAGGTCATGTGAGGCAAACCGGATTACCGCCGCAGAAAAGAAGAGGCAAGCCCGAAAGGCCCATGCTGTCAACCCTCCAGGAGATGTCGCACTCGCCCCCTGTCCCTTCTGTTCCCGAACCTTTCGTGCAAGGATCGGCCTGATCAGCCATCTGCGCACGCACAGAAAACCCTCGGATGACTAGAGTGGTCCTCGTCGTATCGACGGACGAACGAACAGTTCTTCAAGTAATTGACCGAATCATAACAAGTTCTAAACATTAAAACAATGACATTGCATGTAAGAGAGAACACTGCAACTAGCCACAAGAGATAAGTTTTGCTGGTGTCAACTAAAAGGTCATCGCACGACGATATCCTGTCTTTTGGGGCGTGGCACACGTTTTCAGGTATACCTGGACCAATGATCTTTGGACAACACAGAAGGGGATTGTCTGTCAAAAAGGAGCCTGTTACTTTCAGGTGACGGAGTTGTTTTATGCCTTCTCTTGTTTGCAAAAGTGTCCCTTCCACATTTAGATATTGCAAGACCGAAATTTTGTTTAAAAAGTCAAAGTTGCTTATTTTAGTGTTTTTTAAGTTCAGATAACGTAAAGAGTGATAAAAGAAAGTCAAATATTTCTAAATAAATCAATGAAATACGTGTGTTTGAAAAGTCTAGAGACTTAAGATGATGTGAGGCAATGCAAAGATATTCAATTTCAGTTAGTTCTAAATTTAACGAAAGGTTAAGAAATATTAAATTTTGAAACTGTAATTTTGCATTGAATTCACACAAACTTTTAAAATTATTAGCGCTCAAATCTAAATGATATAGTTCTGTTGAAATGTTATTGATAAAAATTGTTTTCAAATCTCTTATCGCGCATGAACGAACATGTAATTCTAACAAATTTTTTAACGCTAATGGCTTCACTACGGCGGTTAGGTTTAGTCCTGTCAAATTTAAAAATTTAGTTGTGATTGGAAAAATTTCTAATGAAGTTAACATTATCTTAAAATCAGTTGCCGCAACCGCATCCCCTAAACACTGGAAACCTTTGGGACATGTTGTGTTACAGTCCGTTATGTTGTATCCACACTCAAATGGTTTGTCATTAGAACAAAATTCTTCATCCCTCCTATTTGAACAATCAATATGGCAATTGCACACGTATGTATACAATAAGTACTCATCTTCTGTGCACATGAAAAGTAGCGATTTCTGAAGTCCATACCGTAGAATGTCTTTGGCGTTATAAATGTGCTTAGTTTTATAGATAGCTATTTTGTCGTAATCCATGGATTCATTTGTTACTGCACATTTTGCACCAGTTAAATTGGATTCATTTATGTCAGTAGGCTTGCTGTCCATCAAGTCGTCGGTGTTTCTACACCTTGGTCCACCAGAAATGCATCCATGGTCGGCATTTGATGTAACCTTATTCATTATTTCCCCCGCTCCTGCGCAGCTATCTCCCGCTGACTGGCATCCTTTCTCTAATGTCAAGGCCAGAGGGAGAAAAGCTGTGGATAGTCAAAGGACAATGAAAGAACACAATTGTTAAATAAAACCGAAAAATTATTAAGATATGAATTGTCAACAATTTTTGTATTTATTAATTAATGTATTATTATTATTTTAAAATCATTTTGTTTCTAAAGTGTGTCTAGAGTGTGTCTAAAGTGTGTCTAAAGTGTTTCTAAAACTAAAACCTACAAAATTACACGTTAAAGAGTTGGAATATAACAAAAATAAACAAAGAAGATGAAGACAGTACTTACCAACACAGATCCACAGTAACAGGACTAGAGACGTCATCGTTCCTTTCAAACTAATCAAACAAGTATAACACAATAATTTACAAGTATGATATAAAAACGATTACTTCATAGAAAGTGACAAATTCTTTGATGATCAAAAAGAAAACTTGATTTTTTATACTTGAATTGAAATGCTTGATTATAAATCCAGATCGAAATAAAATTGATTGCACTGAAACTATAATGTATTTTCAGGACGCACTGTGCTTTTGAAAAGACATTGCCATAATTAAAGTGACCAAGATTAAAACCAAGAAAGCTACTATAGGGCCCACGAAAAGCATTAGCCAACTGCCAACATGCCATAACATTTTAAACCAGCCAGACTTGGAGTGCCTTTCAATTGTGATCTGAGAAAGTGGTTAACAAAAATTGATTGCCTGTCACCATTACTTTTTAGGCGGTATCGGATAGCTCGTAATCGGACTGCTGTATTAGGAGAAGAGATAACGTATACTGGAGTCGGTGTAGTATATGATTTAAAAAAAATTTATTTCTCTCCTTTCAATATTTACTCTCAGAGCAAAGGGGCCATCCATAAATGACGTCTTGTACCTAAAAGAGGTGTTTTAGAAATGTGAAGTCACACAAAAAACCCGCAACTTTAAATAAAATTTCCAATTACGTCTTAAGTTTACAATTTAATTAATCACGTTTTACATAGCTTCACGCGTGTTACGATATTACAGTGCAGCCTTACACTAAGTACGAACCTAAATGATAAAAAAATGGTTTAAAATATGCTCATTTTCATATAGAAAATAACCACCTATTTTTAAAAAAAAATAATTTTTTTGTGGGGGGGGGGTGCAAAGCTTTGTGTTGTCATATTGGAGGGGAGTCTAAGCTTTTGTGACGAAGTGTGAAGAGGGGTGGGTGGGGGCGGTCAAAAATAATCCAAAATCACGTGACGACATTTATGGACAGCCCACAAATAGAGATTCTTAATGCCGAGACTGAAGTACACTTATAAATAATATATGAGTGTAATGATCCGTGTGCACACCAATGTTTTGGAGGGTAAGAGAGGAAAGCTAATTGGATTCCCACAAATGGTCTCTTCTTGCAGTGGACATTCAAGAGCATTTAATACAATTGTTTTTAACATTATTCCCCCCGAACGCTTTTTTAAATCCTTGATAGTAACTCGTGGCGTGTGTTTGATTGATGCCTTGATTGTTTGCCGAATATTCTTTGGTTCGATTTTGAACCCCTTTTCCCATGAGCTAGCGAGCTGAAATTTCGCAGGCAGACTCGTGCCGATGATAAAAAGGATCTAACGAAATTTCAGATCGATCGAATGTACTATAATTAAATTAATGAATTTTTAGATTATCTCTATTTATCTCTATGTAGCATGTTAAATTTTGTGCTAGTAGTGTCGAGGTGCGTATTATATTGAAGAACCTTTTTAATGCTTTCCTGATGCGCGGTGCGGTGCATATTATATTTACGATACTTAAAAAAAATATATTCCCGATCGATGCGCATTATATTAAACATTTTTACGAGACATATCTAAAACTTTGGATTGTCTTGTGCTGCGTATTATAATGAACATTCTTTCAGTTAGAAAAAAAGGATTTATAGTACAAAACTATGTTTTTTTACGTTTTTTAAAAATTGAAAATAGTTTCTCTTAAAATATATTTATATTACGACGTTTTTTTTGTAAAACAGAATTTATTTCCGTATTATATATATATATATATATATATATATATGAAACGAAATCTTTAACAGGTTCTAATAAATCCAATAATAATAATAATATACAGATATATTTTGCCTACATTTCAGAAACCTTAAGGACGAAATGTTCCAGAAACTTATCATCAATCGTTGCAAGGTGGTCAGCTAAGCGTTTGACCTTTATATGAAAAGGAAAGTGTATTTATTATTAACTTCACATACACAAAAAATTATTTTAGATTCTATAATAATAAGAATTTGATAATTTATACGATGCAATAACCCCAGCAGGCAGCTGCGCTCACAACGCTTCACATAGAACAGTAAGACGTATATGTTTATAATCAAATGTTTAAAGGAATGTAACGTATATACCTCTAATAAAATTTCATTGATATTAATATGTTTTGTGAAATCATATGTTTCCAGTATACTGAGGTATGCAAGATAAATACATTTATATATTTGAAAAGAATATTTTTGATGCAAATTGTAATTACTTATTTACGTATTTGGCTTTACGATTACTATATAGAATCGATACCACTGACACGAAGTGTGAACATGGAACATATTTTATGTCCTCGTGGACCTGACAGCCTTTCCTAATGTCCATAAAGGCAGGTTAGCTCCTTGCACCTAGAGAACAAGGGCAGCACCAAATAACAGCACCAGAGGCGTACCACATGATATCAGTTGTCAACATAAACTTGCGCAAAGAAAAACATAGAGGACACATCCCCTAATAACATTGCCTAGATGAAAACATATAGACACCGAAGAGACATTTTTTCTATACTGCAGTGATTACGGAAAAGCTTTTCTTTACAAATTTATTTATGATTAGTTTTGAGATGGCTTCACTGTTACAACGGGAGATCCCACTTCTTGGAAAATAATTATAATTATGAAAGAATCAAATTCAAGGGTATTTCTGTTTTCACTTTTGGAGAATCCCAGTTCACAAACCTTAATACAGTGGTTCCCAAACTTTTTTAACCCGTGGATCCCTGGGGGTCCGTAGGGACCAATTTGGGAACCACTGCATTAATATATAAAGAAAGTTCATCAATCAACATCTCAATAAAATGTCGACACTGGAATTTATGGATAAAATCTAAGCATCAATGCGATGGCACACACCGGACACCAAGCCAAAATTTACACATAATTAGCAAAACAAAAATAATTATATGTTCGTAAAGTTGCTCTTATCTTAACTTATCTTATGTTATTGTTGCGTCTTACCCTCCTAATCCATGTCTAGACTTGAATTTCTTTTAGAGTTTAAATTTTTACAGAATGTTTCCTTTACCAGTGTCATCATGCAACCCAGTCGACGCCTGAATTTTATACAGGAAGAACGAGAATTTGTCTGTGTTTGTACTTGCATACGAAATAAAAAAATATATATTATCTTTGTATTGTATTTCAAGCTTTGATTAATTTCCTTAGGTATTATTAGTACTTTTCTATATGTTCTTCTATACTCTAGTGCTATGCTTTTCCAATTTGTGATCCGCGGACAGGTGCCGGTACGTGGTCCATCAGCCACCGGTCCGCGGACAGGTGCCGGTACGTGGTCCATGAGCTGCCGGTCCACGGACAGGTGCCGGTACGTGGTCCATCAGCCACCGGTCCGCGGACAGGTCCCGGTAAGTGGTCCATGAGCCGCCGGTCCGTGGAAATTATAAAGAAATAAAAGAAAATCTAAGTATAATCCTTAAGTTTTCCTTCAGTTTGAGAACCAGCAAGATGATGTATCAAATTGTCCCCCCCCCCGGATCATTTGATTGTGATATCAAAGCGCATGTGATGTCACCGCCGCTCCTTTACTCTCTCTTGCCAATCAGTCAATTGACAGAATTGGAATATTTTTAAACATCCATTAAAGAAGTTAACAATGATCATTAATAGATAATGTTTAATCTTTGTGTATTAAATGAGATACTATAGAATGATGTTAAGACGGTTCGGTTTTGAAGACCAATTACCAATTGTAACAAGATCGACTGGTTCAACAAGAGGTTGGCGAAATTGTTTGACTGATACCTCAAAATATAAAAGTTTATGTTAACATTACTGTTAGCCCAAAAGAAGAGGATTGTAGCGAATTTTATGTGCCCCCATTGAGTCTGCATATCAGCCCCCCCCCAAGGAGTTCCCATTTTAACCCCAAATGGAATAATTTATCCCTGTTCATTGACTCCAGGGTGACACTGTCCAATAGGGGTAGAGATATATTTTCCCTTAGGTTTTAAAACCCATACAGTTATTGGATAATTCTTTATATTGCCATATTATTTTTTTGTCGTAAACTCGCCGGAATTACTGTATTTTGCGACGCAAAAGACGACACTCTACTTTTACTTTTACTGTACAAATGTTGGTTTTGTACATGAGTACTCATCGCACTCATCTTCCAACACACACCAAATAATGTGTTAGAAAACGTCACAGTTGATTTGTGTTATTTTTTAAATCAAGTGCATTTGAAGTGCACGTACCTGGCAATAAAACTGTAACAATATTATTAAGACCGAAATGGTTTTGAGGAACCGTCGGGTATCTATTCCACGTCTATCAAACGTCAAATGACGCTTTTAATATCAATTGTAAGACTCGTGGCCTTGACGTTTGTTAACATTAGAGGGTTTTTGACATTATCGCCACACTGTGTCCTAGCTGTCTTGCTGTGCCTCGGCAAATAAACAATTTGTTTTTTACATTATTCATCAGCAGTAAGTGTAATCAACTAACAATGATGATCCGTAACACAAAAAGGGTTTGAGAAGCACTGCCCTAGTGTTTCTATGTTCAATGATTTAACTTATGATGTTACTCTTGTCAGTTCTGTATATTCTGCTGTAATTAATCTGACACCTCTTTTTTATAATTAGTTCTAGTTCATCAATATTTCGATTGGTGGATGGGTCCCATTGAGAAAGTGCATATTGTAGCACAGGTCTCACAAAAGTGAGGTA
>CALYLW010001138.1:59637-247417 GCA_944989445.1 Ampullaceana balthica
TCTCACAAAAGTGAGGTAGAATGTTAGTTTTATATTTTTGTTACATGTATAAAAGTTTCTCATAATAAAATCTGGTGTCGTATTGCATTGACATTGGTCTCACTTGATATTCTTTAATTTCTCATTCCTCCTGACAATTCAATTCTTTTAGTATCCCTGAGAAAAACTTATAAGTAAATGATTGTTGGACATTTTTCCCAAGGATTGTCGTGTTTTAAGAAATACAAAGAGACCACACGTGATGTGTTCCACCTTTATCCACACTTATGACTAAATCTGTAAGACTAGTTTGTCAAACTCTGTCTTAAATCTGTCAAAAAGTCAAATCAAATGTTTGTCTGTGGCTAAATTTTAAGTAAGCGAAACAAAACAACTTAAATTCTTTTCTTTTATAATATACCAAAAAATTAAACAACGAATGTGACTTAATAATATATTGCCACAAATTGTTTTAAAATAATTAAAAGCAACAAACAAATATGAATTACGATATTGTAAAGTTTATTCTATAATTCTCATTAAGTGTTTAACGATATTCTGCTCACATCAATTCATTAGGAATGTAGCGTTTAGCTTTAACCTCTTCTTATTGTTGGCCACTTCTTATTGTTGGCCACTTCTTATTGTTGGCCACGTCATGGTTCACGTTGGTAGAGGGGTCGAGCACCTACACCTAAATCTGGTAGCGTTGGGACCGCTCCGGTATCGTTGGCATAAACGAGTGTTCAGAACACAAAGTCCTCGTCTATATCCCTGGGCGTCACATATTCTTGCACAATGTGGTCCATTTCGCCCAGGGAAAACTGGCATGCTACATGGGGGAAAAAATCCAAATTAAAAAAATGGACATATTAATTTAGTGTGAATTTTACTCATATAGGTTCAACAGTTTAAAAAAAAATCTTTTATTTACAAAAAATCAACGCCTCTCTATGTTCAAATATTTATAAACTACCTGACCCGTCGCGCGTTGCAACGATCTCTATATAGAGTAATACATTCAAAGATATCATTTAGTGGTACCTTTAAAAACCAATTCAGCCAGAAATTTTTGTGGAAATGTAGTGAAACAAAAATTCCCATCTTTCATGGCAATCGAATAAAAAAAATAATATTTTAAAAGCTGACATAAAAAGGTATTATGGGCCCCGGCCCCAAAAATAAAAGATAACATTAAAAAAATATTGCAATTGTACTCAGCACCTTATCAGGGCTATATGTTGAATAAAACAATAATAATAACGCTTGTTATAATTATAATCACTTTTTTAAAACATAAATGGCCCCGGCGTCTCAAATTTCAAAATCCCTATATATTTCAATCTGTATCAAGATGGATATGTGTTTTAATATATGTAAAGGTTATGTAAAATCGAATTGGGAAAACCAAATTAAAATTTAAAAAAAACAACAACAAAAACGATTTTAGGCTCCCGGTCAAAAAGGAATCAACATAAGGCGTTTTATTTGTCCCATAGTATTTTTTAATATGGGTCATGAAGGATTTATCTAACAAGTTTAGTAAAGATCCATCTTTTAACCCAATAACTTTTTTATATTTAGGTGAAAAATAACCTTTTAGACCCACGGGCTCCATAAGTATTTATTTTTAATACTCTTTATACCAAAAAGTTATCCAAAATGAATTCAACAAATTCCCAAAATTTCAAAAAGTCTGGTGAATAAAATATTATTTACTAGCAGACCCGTCGTGAGTTGCAACGATCTCAGTAAAAAGGTATGCATATGCATAAACAAGAAATTAAGTTTAGGGTCACCGGGCCCATCAGTTTAACATGTGACTTTCGAAAATCTGTTCATTTCAATCAATTTCATAACAAATATATAAATATATTTATCTATATTTCTCAATATTGTGTAAAATTGAATGGGGAATACAATATTAAAAGTTTAGTAAATACACATTTAGGGACCCTAGCCCCGAGGAAACTGACATTAGGAGTTTAGTGCTCTATAGTAATTTAATATAGGCTCTTAAGTTTTTATATACCAAGTTTGGTCAAAATAAAGTTATTTTCTCATTATCTAACACTTAAACTAATTGATATATATAAAGATATAAGGAAAAAATACATTAAGGGGCCCCAAGGCCCATTCAATTCAAGATGTAAATTTTGAAAACCTGTTCATTTAAATTCAGTTTCATCATGGATATATTTCTCAAGAACGTTAAAAACTGAATGGGAAATAATATCTTAGTGTATACAAAAAAAGACATTTTGGGCCCCCGGCCCATTCGACTAAGATATAAATTTCAAAATGCTGTTCATTTTGATTCAGTCTCACCATGATTATATTTTTAGAGATCGTTAAAAATAGAATGGGAAATAATATCTCAAACATATACGAAAAAAGACATTTGGGGCCCCCAGGCCTGAACAATGGAAAATTAGAAGTGCAGTGCCCTTTGTTATTTTAATATGAGCTACCAAGTTTTTATATACAAACTTTCGTTAAGATCCATTCATTTACTCAGTAGCTAACGCATAAACTAATTTTTATATCGTTCATATAAACAAAAAACGACACTAAGGGCCCCAGGGCCCATTTAGTGCTAGATTTCAAGTTCAAAACACCTATTTATTTCAATCAATTTCATAGTGATATATATTTATCTATATTTCTCAAGATCTTTAATAATTGAATGGGGAATAGAATATAAAACGTTCATGAAAAAAGACATTTTGGGACCCCAGTCCCGAAGAAATGGACATTAGGAAATTAGTGTCATGTGGTATTTCAATATTGGCTACCAAGTTGTTATATAACAAGTTTGGTTAAGATCCATCAATTTACCTAACAGCTAACGCAGAAACTAATTTTTATATAGCTCATTTATGAAAAAATCATATTATGGGCCCCCGGCGCCCCATGAGGGTTACATTTGGCAAAAAGAAAGTAGCCAGTGACCATCCCAGGAGCATACTCAAAAGTCTCCAAAAGTTTCATGGCGATCGGATGAATGGTTTAGTCAGCTATAAAGGACATACATACATACTTTGATATTTATATATAGATTATCGTTAATATAAAAAAGAAACAACTTTAATGGCCCCGGCCCAATGGGTGCAAGATTTAAAGTTAGCAACATCTGTTAATTACAATCTGAATTAATAATGTAAATATTATCAATATTGAAGATGTAAATTTTGAGACACTTGTGTATTTCAATTTGGATCATATTCGATATTTTGTCATTAATTGTTAAGATCGTGTAAAATTGAATGGGGAATAAAATCTTAAACATTTTGTAGAAAAAAATTAGGGGCTCCCTGTCCCGAAGAAATGGACGTTATATGTTCAGTGGCCTATAGTATTTCAATATATTCAAGTTTTTATATACTAAGTTTGGTCAACATCAATCGGTTTATCCAGGAGCTAAATCTGCTATTAACTTTTTTGCACCCATAAGCACAAAAAATGACATTAAGGGCCCCAGCCCATTTCATGCAGGATTGCAAGTTCGAAACAACTATTCATCTCAACAAACTTCATAATTATTTAATTTTTCTGTATTACTCAACATCGTGTAAAATTGAGTGTAAAAGTAAATTTAAAACGTTACGATAAGACATTTGGTCCCCTGGCCTCCAAAATGGGCATTAGGAGTTCAGTGCCCCTCAGTATTTTAATATAGTTTTTATTTACCAATTTTGGTCAAGATCCATTCATTTTCCTAGTAGCTAACGCTTAGACTAATTTTTATATGGCTCATATCAGCAAAAATTAACAATATGGACCCCGGGCCTTTTTGATGCAGGATGTATTTTTAGAAACAACAATTTAATTCAATTTTATAATGGACCTATTTATCTATATTTCTCAAAAATTGCGTAAAATCAAATGTGGAATTAAAACTTAAACGCTTATGAACAAAGAAATAGAGGGCCTTCGGCCCCGAAGAAATGGGCATTATGAGTTCAGTGCCCCACAGTTTTTTATATAAGATCTGACACTTTTGTATCCAAGTTTGGTCAAGATCCATTCATTTTCCTAGTAGCATAAGCGTAGGTTAATTTTTTTTATATTAAGCTCATAACAACAAAAAACAACATAATGAGCCCCTGGATCCATTCGGTGCAAGATGTTATATTAGAAACACCTATTTCATACATTCAATTTCACACAGGATCTTTGATCTATTTATCTATAATTCTCAAGATCTTATGAAATTTAATGGGGAATAAAATCTTTAAAATTTTACAAAAAAAAACAAATTTGGGGCACCCGGCCTCGTAGAAAAGGATATTATGAATTTAGTACACTGCAGTATTTTAATATGGGCTCTCAAGTACTTATATACAAAGATTGGTCAAGATTAATTCATTCACACAGTAGCTAACGCTCAAACTAATTTTTATATAGCTCATTTAAGCAAAAAAAATATAATGGGTCCCGGGAGCCCCATGAGTGTAACATTTACTTTTAAAAATTAGACAGTTACCATCCTGGGAGAATACAAAACAATCTCCCAAAGTTTCATGGCGATCGGATGAATGGTTAAATAGGCAATAACGGACATACAGACAGAGAGATGTACTTTCATTTTCATATATATAGATATAAAAGAAAAATGACATTAAGGGCCCCTAGACCCAATCCGTGAAAGAAAATAACTTTAAAATACATTTTCATTTCCTCTGGATCATAATAGATATTTTTTGACACTATTTTTCAAGATCGTGTAAAATCATAGTGGGAATAAAGTCGTAAATGCTTATGAGAAAAAAAGATTTTGGCCCCCTGCCCCGCAGGAATGAACATTAGGAGCTAATTGCCCTATAGTATTTTAATATGGGTTATCAAATTTGTATGTACCAAGTTGGGTCAAGATCCATCCATTTTCCCCGTCGTTAACGCTTAAACAATTGTTATATATTTTATATAAAGAAAAAACGACATTAAGGGCCCCATCACCAATCGTTGAAAGAAATGAACTTTAAAGTAACTGTTGTTTTCGTCTGGTTCATAATAGATATTTTTGTCACTACTTTTCAAGATCGTGTAAAATCATAACGGGAATAAAGTAATAAATGCTTATGTAAAAAAGATTTTGGGCCCCCTGCCCCGAAGGAATGGACATTAGGAGCTCAATGCCCTGTAGCATTTTTAATATCGGCTATCAAATGTGTATGTACCAAGTTTTGTTAAGATCCATCGATTTACAAAGTAGCTAACGCTGGAACTGATTTTTATATGGCTCATATAAGTAAAAATTATATTTTGGACCCCCCCCCGCATGAGTGTAAATGTTAAATTCTTTTTCAAACAAACCATTCCGGAAGGATACTTAAAAATTTCCTAAAGTTTCATGGTGATCGGGTGAATGGTTTAGTCAGCTATAAAGGACAAACACACATCCATCCATACATACATACATACATACATGCATACATGCATACATGCATACATGCATACATGCATACATGCATACATACATACATGCATACATGCCTTAATGCATAAATGCATAAATGCATACATGCATACATGCATACATGCATACATGCATACATGCATACATGCATTTATGCATACATACATACATACATACATACATACATACATACTTACATACATACATACATACATACATACATAAATGTATACATAAATACATACATACATACATACATACATACATACATACAAACATACATACATACATACATACATACATACATACATACATACATACATACATACATACATACATACATACATACATACATACATACATACATACATACATACATACATACATACATACATACATACATACATACATACATACATACATACATACACACATACATAGATACATACTATAATTTATATATATATATATATATATATATATATATATATATATATATATATATTAAGACTGTTAACGATTAATTTAAATTTAATCGTTAACTTTTGAAAAATTAACGATCGTTAATCGTTAATTTCGATTAAAGCCATCAATTAAAATGTATGTTGTCATAAGTAACACTTATTAAACGTTCTTGTTGAAAATCTAATGAACACAGGAATGTCTCCTTTACATGTCATCTTTTAACCAACTACGCAAAAAGACAAGTGTGTTGACATTATTTGGTTCAAGTGATGAGCGGGTCTAAGTGACAATATAACCAGCCGAGCTGAACAATCATTCATATGGAACTGAGGTATCTGATATGCAAAAAACGGTATTGGCAAGCAATGACATTATCGGATATCGGTGTTCATTAAGTTTCCACCAGTGTGGAGGGTTAATGGATTCAGGAACTGTCATCTCCCTTTTATAACGCAGTAATTCATCAGAAGAGATGTCGTCATTTTTCTGTCTCTGAGTCTGACTCCATTACTCCTATTAGCTTAATACGCTGTTAATTTGTTTTGATAAGTAGGCGAAGTGTTAGAACCATGGTAGGGAAACTTTATCAAAATTTTTTAAAATTCCCGTCAGTCAATAGTTTAAAATCAAAATGTTCGTGTAAACGTCAGGACATTTATTATTTAACGGCCGCTATTTTTGTTATTAATTTTTTTACTTTTTGACTTCCACTTCTTAACATCTTATAAATACAGACGCTCCTTCTATGCAGAAGGTAATTGCGTCCACAGACCATGACAAATGATATGTTGGCAAGTGATGCAGCGTTCACAGGCCACGGCTTTGTGGGTTCCACGCATTACCCAGCCGCCTAACTAGTGCTAGGTACCCATTCGGAGCTGGGTGACTCAGGGACGCCCTAGGCCCCGGGAACAAATCCTTGCCTAGACATGGATTCGAACCCGTGACCATCGGTACGCCAGTCGAGCGAGCTGACACTCGACCACCACTTCCAATAATTTTTAAGTAATGGTTCGATTAATCGTTAAAAATAATTTAATCGTTAACATATTTTAACGATTAATCGAGAAATTAATCGTTAATTTCCGCAGCCCTAATAT
The DNA here is from genome assembly GCA_944989445.1 of Ampullaceana balthica. Classification (NCBI taxonomy): domain Eukaryota; kingdom Metazoa; phylum Mollusca; class Gastropoda; family Lymnaeidae; genus Ampullaceana; species Ampullaceana balthica. Next base: position 66,601 of record CALYLW010001138.1, read on the forward strand.
ATAATATATATATATAAATAAAAGTAAAAACAAATTAATATATTTATAAAATAACAAGCGTATTTATTACAGAACGGATGGATGTTGTTAAGAGAGACAGTAAGAGACATCGTATTCGCACTCACGATACTGAAATTAAGTTGATCTACCACGTTAACATGAGCTATTATTTAAGATACAATTTTGATAGTTTTATAATGTAAATTTTATTTTAACAAAATTAAATTTTTCTATTAATATTATAGCAAATGGTATTTGTTAGCTTTGTACAAGTTTGCGTGATTACAAGTCTAATAAACTCATAACATAATAACTTGACCCAGGTTTATATATGATAAAGTAATTTTTAGAAGTCTGGCAATTAGAGGAACTCAGTACATTTTTCTTGAGGTCATTTTACTTCAATTTTTTTTTGCGTAAATATAACTATTATGTAGACCACTACTAAAGCAAAAGATACTAGCATTTTAGTTGTGTAAAGTATTATTTTGTTAATCTATTTTTTAAAAATAACTTTTATATTCTGTTGCATATTTCATAAAATTTTTGTAGAACAGCAAACAAAATTATAAAAAATTTTGTCACTTCAATGGACAAAAAATGCAGTTTTAAAACAAAATCTATTCCTTTATACTAATAAACGTCAAGCAATGACGATTAGTTTTAAAAAAAAATAATTTTACCCTCAAAAGCTTATCTAAATTTTAAAGTTTAATCTTCTTTCGTTTGTAAATATGATAGTTAGGTAGTATTACGTTGAAAAAAGCAACGAAAAATTAAATTTTGCCCTTAAGAAATCAGAGAAATGTGTAAACTCTAATATTATGAAACTAACATTTGAGTTTTGAGTATTAATTGGGGTTTCATGAAATAATGCAACCAACCCCATGGAAATATTCATACGCCGTTTAAACAACGCGGGCACATTGTTAACATCTCTATCTTCATTCCAATTGATGTCGTCATTATCTAACTAATAAAAATAATTTTTAATTCTATCATGTGTAAAGGAACTTGGCCTTAAGGCCTATGAACAAAAATATACTTACGCATTGCATTCCCGAAACGATTGCCCACAAAAGTTCATGTAAAGTGGATCACGCTTACGCGGTGTCACATCAGCAAAGATTGCAAGCAGCAGAGCCATCGCCAACATTGACATCGTGGTCGGACGTTGTGCGTCTGCTTAGAGACTCTTTCAGTTGTTTAAATTGTGTCATTTTTTTAAAAAAATGTTTTTTACATGGGCGCAAGCATTTCATTGTGTAAGGTGTTTGTGAGCTGTACAAACTCACACAGAAAAGTTCAAGATGCTGGGTTATTCTCTCTCTTAATTTTTTATGGTGATTATTACAAAGTAAAGGTCTGTTAAAGGAAAGCAATGCGAAGCATTTTAAATAAAATATTGACTTGTTAATTTCTCTAGTACAGTGTTGTCCAACCGTTGTGCCGCGGCACATTAGAGTGCCTCGAGAAAATTTTAGTGTGCCACGAAAGATTTCAAAAATACCATAAATTGCTAGGCTTTTTGAACCTTCAAGTTTTGATAAAAATATCCTTAACCGAAAAAGAATTGAATAAAAACGTTTCATGTTTGTATTGTTCTGGTTGTGAGAATCTCTTGAAAGCTACAAAATTTCTCTCCTCCATTGGGAATAAATATCTTTTCTAGGTAAATAAAAACACTTTCCTGCTGTTCACTTTTTTAATAACTTTTAATTACAGACGGCTATGGATAATTTTTTGAAGAGAAGCCAGAAGGATTACAGTGAGCATCAAAATGGAGAGAGAGCTGCGAAATCCAAAAAGAATGTTACCAAACGGAAACATCACGAGGAATATATTGAGTATGGTTTCATACAATGTGCAAATGATCCTTCTCTTCCGTTTTGTCTTAATTGTAACATGGCATTGTCCAACGAGTCCATGAACCCTAGTAAACTGAAGCGGCATCTGAACTCAAATCATCCAGGATTTAAAGACAAGTCGAAAAGTTATTTCGCATCCATTCGGTCCAACTTAGAGCAGCAATAAAAAATAATGACGAAATTTTCCTCAATTCCTGTCAAAGCTCAGTTAGAGAGCTATACAATTGCGAATCTTTTGGTCAAACAAAAGAAATCTCATTTGGACGCTGAGACAATCATATTGCCGTCTTTACGAATCGCAGTTGAGACTATGGAGTTGGGACCCGACGCTGTTGAAAAAATAAATAAGATTCCACTGTCTCACCAGACGATGGGTCGTCGGATTGCTGACAGTTCGACAGATTTGGACAATCAAATTAAAGAGCATTTTGCGGAAGCCGACGACATCCAAAAGCTCTTGGCAATGCAAATCGATGAAAGTACTGACATCAGCGGAAAGGCGCAACTGCTCGCATACGTCAAACGTGAAAGACTGCAGATGAAAGACAGAGAAATGAGAGTTTGCTTATCCAGCAATGAGCCGCATTTTGAGCTCATCTGCTCCAAAGAAAACGCTCTAGTATCTCATTAATTATAAAACATCTATTGAATAAACACTGATTTCTTGTATTTTTGTGAGGTGTGCCGCGCAAATTTTTTACCAGTTTAGTGTGCCGTGAACGAATTTCGGTTGGACAACACCGCTCTAGTATATTAATTTGCGTAATAAAATACAACCTATCAACCAAATACAAAATACACAAAGTAAAAGTTTTAAAAGACATTTACCTAAAACTTTAGTAATGGAAAAATTCATAGGTAAACGTTTTGAAATAAAACTATACGTATCTAAATATCGTATCTATTTTTTTCTCTGCCCTTGAATTGTCTCCCATAATTTTCTGTTCAATTTTCTAATCTGTAATTACAATTACAGTGGAACAAAAGCTTGACAAACGAAATTGTTTTTGAACGAATGTGTTTAATTGATTTTGTTGTTTGTGTTGTGAAGCTTAATTAAGAACATTCTTTTGTTTGGCTAAACTCAATAATAATATCTTCAGCTATGTACATAAGAATATCTTCAGTTATGTACATAAGAATATCTTCAGCTATGTACATAATAATATCTTCAGCTATGTACATAATAATATCTTCAGCTATGTACATAATAATATCTTCAGTTATGTACATAATAATATCTTCAGCTATGTACATAATAATATCTTCAGCTATGTACATAATAATATCTTCAGTTATGTACATAATAATATCTTCAGTTATGTACATAATAATATCTTCAGTTATGTACATAATAATATCTTCAGCTATGTACATAATAATATCTTCAGTTATGTACATAATAATATCTTCAGCTATGTACATAATAATATCTTCAGTTATGTACATAATAATATCTTCAGTTATGTACATAATAATATCTTCAGCTATGTACATAATAATATCTTCAGTTATGTACATAATAATATCTTCAGTTATGTACATAATAATATCTTCAGCTATGTACATAATAATATCTTCAGTTATGTACATAATAATATCTTCAGCTATGTACATAATAATATCTTCAGTTATGTACATAATAATATCTTCAGTTATGTACATAATAATATCTTCAGTTATGTACATAATAATATCTTCAGCTATGTACATAATAATATCTTCAGTTATGTACATAATAATATCTTCAGCTATGTACATAATAATATCTTCAGTTATGTACATAATAATATCTTCAGTTATGTACATAATAATATCTTCAGTTATGTACATAATAATATCTTCAGTTATGTACATAATAATATCTTCAGCTATGTACATAATAATATCTTCAGTTATGTACATAATAATATCTTCAGTTATGTACATAATAATATCTTCAGCTATGTACATAATAATATCTTCAGTTATGTACATAATAATATCTTCAGCTATGTACATAATAATATCTTCAGCTATGTACATAATAATATCTTCAGCTATGTACATAATAATATCTTCAGCTATGTACATAATAATATCTTCAGTTATGTACATAATAATATCTTCAGCTATGTACATAATAATATCTTCAGTTATGTACATAATAATATCTTCAGCTATGTACATAATAATATCTTCAGTTATGTACATAATAATATCTTCAGTTATGTACATAATAATATCTTCAGTTATGTACATAATAATATCTTCAGCTATGTACATAATAATATCTTCAGCTATGTACATAATAATATCTTCAGTTATGTACATAATAATATCTTCAGTTATGTACATAATAATATCTTCAGCTATGTACATAATAATATCTTCAGTTATGTACATAATAATATCTTCAGCTATGTACATAATAATATCTTCAGCTATGTACATAATAATATCTTCAGCTATGTACATAATAATATCTTCAGCTATGTACATAATAATATCTTCAGTTATGTACATAATAATATCTTCAGCTATGTACATAATAATATCTTCAGTTATGTACATAATAATATCTTCAGTTATGTACATAATAATATCTTCAGTTATGTACATAATAATATCTTCAGTTATGTACATAATAATATCTTCAGTTATGTACATAATAATATCTTCAGTTATGTACATAATAATATCTTCAGTTATGTACATAATAATATCTTCAGTTATGTACATAATAATATCTTCAGTTATGTACATAATAATATCTTCAGTTATGTACGTGTTTAGGACAAAGATCTCTACTCTGAATATAACTTCATACATTTGTAGCGTGACTAAAGCGACTAGAATCTGTGACGATGAGACTCTGACTACTATATTTCTATCTTAACTATATATATATATATATATATATATATATATATATATATATATATGGCAGTATGCCCCGTATATTAGTCATAATAACTATTAATTACGACTTGACTTACATGTAGATTGGGTGGAGTGTGTAGGGAATTTAGGTTGGATTGCATTGACCGCCAGGAGCTGAGATCAAAGACTGAACGTAGCGAGAGCGGCAGGTCTTTGATGTGGGGAATTGGCTCGGCCGTGGAAGCCTGGCGCGAAAACTGACCAGGGCTGACCATACACGGTTACGTCAACCAACTGGGCCGGCCTGTAGATTCAATGTCGTAGCTGAGCGAGGAGACCAGAGGTGTGAAATGCCTCAGGGTAGATAAGGGGTAGCGGGTCTGACCAGACATGGTTACGTCAACCCCCCTCCCCCCCATCCTTAGTTTAAACTAGGGAGGGTGGGTCTTGATGAGTGGACATAGGTTTGATCCCTTATGACTGGCAGGTTAGACAGGCCCACCGGGCACCGGATGAATTCTAGGGGCGGAGTCTAAAGGGTATTAAACGGGACGCACTCTAGACAGAGAGTGGTCTTGGGTCTTCAGTCTTCAGTCTTCGAGGATGGAAGAGAGATAGGAGTAGGGCTGTATTAGAATGTAGAACTGTACACTGTATTTCCTGTATCCAATTTAAGTATTCACATGCTACTGTGTGAACCTTTGAAGAGAACCAAATAAACACTATAACAACTATAGTCCTCAGCTTACCTGAATTTCATTTTACTTGTATGTGTTACGTGTTAAGTAGTGAACAACTACCTACCGGCTCTATATATATATACATAGTCACGACCACACGACTACATAATTTTTGGCGTTGTCGGCAGGATTTATTGAGGATAGTTTGTGATAAGTAGTGAATTGTTTGAAATTCTCAGCCATGGAACAGGAACAGTTACAGTTTACTCGACTACCCAAGCTAACAAAGTTCATGGGTAATGACGGAGCAGAGCAGTCCGTGAAAGAAATACGACTGATACTACAACTACAGCCTGTGCCTCCAGCCTCAGCTGTCACCTGGATCCTGGGCTCCTTAGAGGGGCATGCCCGTCAAGACATCATAGATCGGGCACCGGCAGAAATCAACACCCCAGACAAACTGCTGCGTGTCTTAGTAGAGAAGTGGGGTGAACAACGTGATGGCACCACCCTGGCCTCCGCTTTCTACAAACGACAGCAGGGCTTAGGTGAGACGGTAGAGGACTATGCGTCCAATATGCGTAGTCTCTTTGCCTTGGCCAACACAGCACGAACCGGAATCCTTGCAGATGACACACTGCGGGATTCATTTGTCCAAGGCCTACAGCCTACAGCCCTGCGACGCGACGTGAAAGCCTACACCAGGCTTAACACTGGCAGCACGTTAGAAGACGTCGTCAAAGAAGCCCAGAGATGGATGAGAGAAGACTTCTCTGATGTCGCCGCCACTGCACAGCTCTCAGCGACACCTCTCCCTGACTGGACACAGTTGACACAACACCTAATGGCCCACATAGACCAACAGGTATCAGCTGTGGCCGACAGTCTCCACCAGTCGATTCCCCAGCAGCGAGGGGACATGGACTCTTACGGTGTCCACTGTTCACCAGCCCCCAGACAGCCTAGTCTAGATCCACGACGACATCGGCAGCCCGCACGCAGACAGTCCACTCAACCCCTGGGACCATCTCCGTGGGACACCCTGACCTGCATGTGGTGCAGTTGAAGGGGCCACCTAGAGGACGAGTGCCAGGCCAAAAAGAGTTACGTCTCCCACCAAAATAGTGCCCCCCAACAACATCCTCAGCAGCAGCAACAAACACGTCAGCAACAGCCAGACCATGAATTGCCTCAACAGCAAACTTCGTCCGGAAGACCTTATCCTCCACACACTGCTGTTAACCGACGCATAACAGTGAAGTCGATAGGAATGACTGGTGCCAGCCCAACCCTGGATATAGCCATAAATGGTCGCCAGGTTGCGGCGCTGATCGACACTGGAAGCGAGGTAAGCACAATTTCTAATTCCTGGGCATCTCAACAACTTGGCCACCTCACCCTTGACACAGGCTGCATCACATTGCAAGCCGTCAATGGAGCTGAAGTACCATACCTCGGGGTAACAACTCGGGACGTGAAAATGTTCGGGCAGTATTTAAGAAATGTCCCCTTCCTAGTTGTCCCAACATCAATAAGCCGAGCAACGCATGTGCGAAAGAAAGAGGCGCCAGTTCTGCTTGGCATGAATGTGCTAAAATGTTGGCTACCCGATGCCAACCAAGTACCACAGTTTCTGGCATCAACAGCTGCCCGCTGTGAATTAAAGACCGTGCCAAAGACTGCACCTGTCGCTCAGAGTTTTAGCCCAGCCAGCTTTTCTTACCAAGGAGAACAAGGAAAACATGTCGTCAATATGTAAACAGCCAACAAAATATAGTCAACCACGGCCCAGCAAGCGCCGTAATAAAAAGAAGCACCAGGACCCACAGAATCTGAGGGTCAAAGTGGCCAAAGGGACAGCAGTCACGGACAACAAACGTGACCCCCCTCTATCAGTCGGGAGCTTCGTCCATGTCAGAAATGGAAGCTTGGGTCATAATAAAATCCAAGACATCTGACAGCCCGACTTGTATTGCGTCACCGCACGCCTATCCCACAAGCACTTGTATAAACTGCTGCCGCTTGCCGGAGGGTCCGAAAGAACGGTAAATCGGAAAGACCTTCTGCTGGCTGAAGCACCGCTATCTGACCATGTACCAAGGTCAGATGCATGCCCCACAACACACCAGCCGAAAGTGACAGTGATGAGTATTATCCCATTATTTGCTACCGGGAAAGACCGCGGGGCGCTTTAGTAGATAGTCACACTGTTGACGAGGCAAATCTACCCCCTCAAACCCCGCAGCGCAGGTCAGCCCGTCTCGCAAGCCGTGTAAACCACAACAGAGCACATGCGTCCCTAGACGAGAACACAGAATGACACTATGAGGTACCTCATGAACAATGACGTGATGACACCACAACATAATTATATCATTGACTTTTAGATATCATTCATATAATTTTAATAACATATAGTATCACAATCTATGATGATATGCAAATCTTTAAAATTTCAGAAGTATCCCATGAACAATGACGTCACTTCAACACAACATAATCATATTATGGCTTTAAGATAGGTTGTTTCCAATTAAATGATTTATATAATCTTCACTAATGTTACATACTTATAATTATATTTCGCTATACTATGCTGTTTATCATATCTTTAATACAATGGATAATAGTCTTTAGGTATCATCCATATAAATGTAATATCCTATATTATCTCATTCTATGATTCTATATAAAAATTTTAAAATTTCAGCGAATAATGTAATGGCAAATGATTAGATTCATTGTTTTAGCTGTTAGAACTGTTAAAACTGTTTGTATTGCTATTTTCTTGCATTGCTCTTTGTAAAATTGCTTATTTTAGTGTAACGAATGGCACAGTTAATTGACAACAGTACAGCTACTACAGTAATTTGGGTATAGTCTTGAAGTATAATCTTAAATTGCACCAGCGAGGGCGCTGGATTTCAAAAGCATGGGGGAGATGTGGCAGTGTGACCCGTATATTAGTCATAATAACTATTAATTACGACTTGACTTACATGTAGATTGGGTGGAGTGTGTAGGGAATTTAGGTTGGATTGCATTGACCACCAGGAGCTGAGATCAAAGACTGAACGCAGCGAGAGCGGCAGGTCTTTGATGTGGGGAATTGGCTCGGCCGTGGAAGCCTGGCGCGAAAACTGACCAGGGCTGAGCTTACACGGTTACGTCAATCCCGCCCCCTGGGCCGGCCTGTAGATTCAAGGTCGTAGCTGAGCGAGGAGACCAGAGGTGTGAAATGCCTCAGGGTAGATAAGGGGTAGCGGGTCTGACCAGACATGGTTACGTCAACCCCCCTCCCCCATCCTTAGTTTAAACTAGGGAGGGCGGGTCTTGATGAGTGGACATAGGTTTGATCCCTTACGACTGGCAGGTTAGACAGGCCCACCGGGCACCGGATGAATTCTAGGGGCGGAGTCTAAAGGGTATTAAACGGGACGCACTCTAGACAGAGATTTTATATATATATATATATATATACAATTTTCACCAGAAATTAGGGCAAGCACAAGACACGAGTAAATAAGCATGACGTGGGGGCCCTCTCTAAGGTCGACCAATCAAAGTATATGGTTGACAATCGAGGCTAGTGCGTGGCAAGTAACAACAACCACAATGCGCATGTTCAACAATGCGTCAGTGGTTCCCCTTTGACGTTTATTCTAGTTGTTCTCATTTCTTCTTGTTTCTGTTTGTGTCCGTACTCCCCCCACCCGCCCCTTCCATTGCACTATCTATTAGCAAGTCTGCAGCGTATGCTACGCCGCAGGGTCGTAGCTAGTTGATCTATATTTTACTCCCTGTGGAAATGACTTTAAAAAAAATTATATCTTAATTGTTGACTTCAACTGCAGAGCGGGTCTAATTGACAATATAACCAGCCGAGCTGAACAATCATTCACATGGAGCTGAGGTAAGTAGTATGCACAAAACGGTCTTGTCAAGGAATGACATTATCGGATATCGGTGTTCATGAAGTTTCCACCATTGCAGAGGGTTAATAGATTCAAGGACTTTTATCTCCATTTTGTAACGCAGTAATTCATCAGAAGAGCTGTCGTCATTTTCTGTTTCTGAGTCAGACTCCATTACTGCCATAACAATACGCTTTTCATTCGGTTTGATAAGTAGGCGAAGTTTTAGAACCATGGTAGGCAAACTTTATCAACATTTCGAACATTCCGTCAGTCAATAGTTTAAAACCAAAATCTTCGTGTAATCGTCCAGGAAATTTATTATTTATTGGCAGCTATTTAAATACTTTTTGACTTCCAATAATTTGTAAGTGATGGGTCGATTAATCGTTAAAAAAATAATTTAATCTTTAAAATTTTATAACGATTAATCGAGTGTTTAATCGTTAATTTCTGCAGCCCTACTTGATATATAGAAGTTTATCTTAATATCAGTATTACCCCAAATGAAGTGGATTCTATCGAATTTTACTTGCCCACAATGAGTCTGCATATACCCCAAGGGTTCCTTTTTTACCCTAAATAAGATAATTAATTTCTGTTCATCGACCCCTGAGTTTAAACCATCCGATAGCCGTAGCGAGGTATTTTTCGTTAAATTTTAAAACCCATTATTGAGTTTAAAAATTTAACCACGCTTAGTTCGTTTGTGACGTGAAATCGTGAAAACAAAATATTAGGGGAAAAAAAACTCTTCAGCTTACGGAATAAAAAGTTATTGGATATTTGTCTAAATGCCAAAATATTTATTAGTCGTAAACTCGCCGGAATTACTGCATTTGGTGACGAACAGGATGATACTGTCACGTGTGAATCACATGATGGATGACGGAGAGGTCACGTGAGTGAAAGCGCGGGAGGAAAGAGTCGTTCCCATTGGCTAAGGAGGTGGGGGATCAGTGTTAGAGAATTCTGGTGTCATGGCAGATGTGTGCCTGTGTATTCCACGTTGTATAACCTCAAATTATATGTTATGTGCATAGTATACACATTAAAAGTTGTTTTATTGAAACCAATTCTTCAGAGGAGTATTGTATGCAAGGTTACGTATTGAGAGAACGCCTACAAGATAAATATATAAAAGTAAACCAGTTACAGATACCCTACTTTTCCTGTACAAATGTTGGTGTTATACAGTACTCACCGCCCTCCTCTTCCAACTCACGCCAAATAATTTTTAAAAAACATCACATTTGATTTATGGTAATTTTAGATCAGATGCATTTGACGTGAACGTACTTAGCAGGAAAACTGTAACAACTAAAGGAAGTGAAAAATTAAATTTGGTTTTACTTTCAGAATTTTTCTTAATGAGGCTTTTATCTCATAATTATCATTTCGTCACTTTTTAAATCCTTTATATTAACTCGTGCTGTCTGAGCCCTTGCTTGTTTGTCGAAAAAACTTTGGATAGATTTTTAACTTATTTCCTTGTATGCTAGCAAGCTGAAATTTTGCATTCAGTTTTGTACCTATGATAAAAACGATGTATCAAAATTTCAGATCGATCGCATCTACTGTAATTAATGTATTGAATTTTTAGTTTATTTTATTTATCTCTATGTATCGTGTTAAATTTTTGAGATAGAGTGACGCGGTGCGAATTATATTGAACGACCTTTTTATTAATACTTTCCTGTTGCGCGATTTGGTGCGTATTATATTGACAATACTTTTTATAAACATATTAGCGTATCACCCGTCAAAAATGACGGAAGTTTTCAGCTGAAATCTATTTATTTTATAAAAAATGCACTTTTTTAAGGGCGCCTACGGCGCCGACCTTTTTCAAAAGCCCAACTAACTTGTCCTTGTTTGATAAATACGAAATATTAAACTTTCTGAAATGTACACAAAGTATTTTATCAAATAGGGGTTGTAGGGCGCCTAAGGCGCCCTCTTTGTTTTTTTATTTTATAATTAACCATCATCAAATCCTCTTTTTAAATCCTTTATATTAACTCGTGGTGTCTGCGGCCGACGACCGACTTGCTTGCTTGCTTGCTTGCTTGCTTGTCGCCAAAACTTTTGATCGATTTTTAACCCACTTGCTCGCAAGATAGCGAGCTGAAATTTTGCAGGCAGTTTCGTACCGATGATAAAAACAATGTATCAAAATTTCAGATCGATCGCATGTACCGTAATTAAATTATTGATTTTTTAGATTATTTTTTTTATTCCTATGTATCATGCTATTTTTTGAGATAGAGCGTCGCGGTGCGTATTATATTGAACAACCTTTCTGTCGCGCAATAAGGTGCGTATTTTATTGACAGCTCTTTTTATAAACATATTCCTGATCGGTGCGTATTATATTAAACATGTTTTACGACACAACTTCAATTTTGTATTTCTGGATGGTCTGGCGCTGCGTATTATAATGAACATTCTTTTAGTTACTTCTCGTACATAAAGGATTTATAGTCAAAAACTTGGTTTTTTACGGGTTTTTCTTATTAAATCCTTTATATTAACTCGTGGTGTCTGCGGCGGACCTTGCTTGCTTGCTTGCTTGTCGCCAAAACTTTTGATCGATTTTTAACCCACTTGCTCGCAAGATAGCGAGCTGAAATTTTGCAGGCAGTTTCGTACCGATGATAAAAACAATGTATCAAAATTTCAGATCGATCGCATGTACCGTAATTAAATTATTGATTTTTTAGATTATTTTTTTTATTCCTATGTATCATGCTATTTTTTGAGATAGAGCGTCGCGGTGCGTATTATATTGAACAACCTTTCTGTCGCGCAATAAGGTGCGTATTTTATTGACAGCTCTTTTTATAAACATATTCCTGATCGGTGCGCATTATATTAAACATGTTTTACGACACAACTGCAATTTTGTATTTCTGGATGGTCTGGCGCTGCGTATTATAATGAACATTCTTTTAATTACTTCTCGTACATAAAGGATTTATAGTCAAAAACTTGGTTTTTTACGGGTTTTTCTTATTAAATCCTTTATATTAACTCGTGGTGTCTGCGGCGGACCTTGCTTGCTTGCTTGTCGCCAAAACTTTTGATCGATTTTTAACCCACTTGCTCGCAAGATAGCGAGCTGAAATTTTGCAGGCAGTTTCGTACCGATGATAAAAACAATGTATCAAAATTTCAGATCGATCGCATGTACCGTAATTAAATTATTGATTTTTTAGATTATTTTATTTATTCCTATGTATCATGCTATTTTTTGAGATAGAGCGTCGCGGTGCGTATTATATTGAACAACCTTTCTGTCGCGCAATAAGGTGCGTATTTTACTGACAACTCTTTTTATAAACCTATTCCTGATCGGTGCGCATTATATTAAACACGTTTTACGACACAACTGCAATTTTGTATTTTTGGATGGTCTTGCGCTGCGTGTTATAATGAACATTCTTTTAGTTACGTCTCATACGTAAAGGATTTATAGTCAAAAACTTGGTTTTTTACGGGTTTTTTTTATTAAATCCTTTATATTAACTCGTGGTGTCTGCGGCGGACCTTGCTTGCTTGCTTGCTTGTCGCCAAAACTTTTGATCGATTTTTAACCCACTTGCTCGCAAGATAGCGAGCTGAAATTTTGCAGGCAGTTTCGTACCGATGATAAAAACAATGTATCAAAATTTCAGATCGATCGCATGTACCGTAATTAAATTATTGATTTTTTAGATTATTTTATTTATTCCTATGTATCATGCTATTTTTTGAGATAGAGCGTCGCGGTGCGTATTATATTGAACAACCTTTCTGTCGCGCAATAAGGTGCGTATTTTACTGACAGCACTTTTTATAAACCTATTCCTGATCGGTGCGCATTATATTAAACACGTTTTACGACACAACTGCAATTTTGTATTTTCTGGATGGTCTTGCGCTGCGTGTTATAATGAACATTCTTTTAGTTACGTCTCATACGTAAAGGATTTATAGTCAAAAACTTGGTTTTTTACGGGTTGTTTTTATTAAATCCTTTATATTAACTCGTGGTGTCTGCGGCGGACCTTGCTTGCTTGCTTGCTTGTCGCCAAAACTTTTGATCGATTTTTAACCCACTTGCTCGCAAGATAGCGAGCTGAAATTTTGCAGGCAGTTTCGTACCGATGATAAAAACAATGTATCAAAATTTCAGATCGATCGCATGTACCGTAATTAAATTATTGATTTTTTAGATTATTTTTTTTATTCCTATGTATCATGCTATTTTTTGAGATAGAGCGTCGCGGTGCGTATTATATTGAACAACCTTTCTGTCGCGCAATAAGGTGCGTATTTTATTGACAGCTCTTTTTATAAACATATTCCTGATCGGTGCGTATTATATTAAACATGTTTTACGACACAACTTCAATTTTGTATTTCTGGATGGTCTGGCGCTGCGTATTATAATGAACATTCTTTTAGTTACTTCTCGTACATAAAGGATTTATAGTCAAAAACTTGGTTTTTTACGGGTTGTTTTTATTACATTGATCCCTTTTCCAAAATTAAAATATGAGCGAAACCAATGACGTCATATAATATTTTTTACGGCGCATCTTTAATTTGCACACCTTTTGATGCATTGGTGCAGTAATTTGGTTTTCCCTGCTTTCTAAAATTAGTAGCGTCACGGACAGACATTGCAAATTATATTATTTAATTCCCGATCCAAGCGCATTATATTAAACACGTTTTACGAGACATAACTAACATTTTGTATTTTTGGATTGTCTTTGCTCGCGTATTATAATGAAAATTCTTTCAGTTATGTCACGTACATAACGCATTTATAGTCAAAAACTTGTTTTTTTACTTGTTCTTTTTATTAATCATGAAAGGAGTGGTGCACGATGGCAAAAATAATGAAAAGTACGATTGCTTATATAATAACAAATACAATACAGAAACATTTCCAAAAAATAAGAAGAAGAATCTAGGCATTTTGAAGAGAGCAAAATAATGAAAAGATGTTATTCCAAAGTATTGTACAATTGTTAAGTATAGATATAGCAACTAACCAATATTTTAATTTATAAAAAAAATATTAATTAATATTTATAATTGAAGAAATATATTTTAAAATTATTTATAGTATAGTTAAATTTCACAAAAAGGATTCCGTGTTGTTGTGATGAACATATCTCAGACCAATTGATCTCATAATCCCATATCTCAGACCAGTTGATCTCATAATCCCATATCTCAGACCAGTTGATCTCGTAATCCCATATCTCAGACCAGTTGATCTCATAATCCCATATCTCAGACCAGTTGATCTCATAATCCCATATCTCAGACCAATTGATCTCATAATCCCATATCTCAGACCAGTTGATCTCATAATCCCATATCTCAGACCAGTTGATCTCATAATCCCATATCTCAGACCAGTTGATCTCATAATCCCATATCTCAGACCAGTTGATCTCATAATCCCATATCTCAGACCAGTTGATCTCACAATCCCATATCTCAGACCAGTTGATCTCATAATTCCATATCTCAGACCAGTTGATCTCATAATCCCATATCTCAGACCAGTTGATCTCATAATCCCATATCTCAGACCAGTTGATCTCATAATCCCATATCTCAGACCAGTTGATCTCATAATCCCATATCTCAGACCAATTGATCTCATAATCCCATATCTCAGACCAGTTGATCTCATAATCCCATATCTCAGACCAGTTGATCTCATAATCCCACCTCAACAAGACATTGAAATCCCCGCTACACCCGACCTCCCTAAGACATTGAAACCCCCGCTACACCCCACCTCCCCAAGACATCGAATCCCCCGCTACACCCCACCTCCCCAAGCCATCGAAACCCCCGCTACACCCCACCTCCCCAAGACATCGAAACCCCCGCTACACCCCACCTCCCCAAGACATTGAAACCCCCGCTACACCCCACATCCCCAAGACATTGAAACCCCCGCTACACCCCACATCCCCAAGACATTGAAACCCCCGCTACATCCCCCCTCCCCAAGACATTAAAACCCCCGCTACACCCCACCTCCCCAAGACATTGAAACCCCCTCTACATCCCACCTCCCCAAGACATTAAAACCCCCGCTACACCCCACCTCCCCAAGACATTGAAACCCCCGCTACACCCCACCTCCCTAAGACATCGAAACCCCCGCTACACCCCATCTCCCCAAGACATCGAAACCCCCGCTACACCCCACCTCCACAAGACATTGAAACCCCCGCTACATCCCACCTCCCTAAGACATTGAAACCCCCGCTACACCCCACCTCAACAAGACATTGAAACCCCCGCTACACCCCACCTCCCTAAGACATTGAAACCCCCGCTACACCCCACCTCCCTAAGACATTGAAACCCCCGCTACACCCCACCTCCCTAAGACATTGAAACCCCCACTACACCCCACCTCCCCAAGACATCGAATCCCCCGCTACACCCCACCTCCACAAGACATTGAAACCCCCGCTACCCCCACCTCCCCAAGACATCGAAACCCCCGCTACACCCCACCTCCCCAAGACATCGAAACCCCCGCTACACCCCACCTCACCAAGACATCAAAACCCCCGCTACACCCCACCTCCCCAAGCCATCTAGACCTGCTCTAGACCAGTGCTTCTCAAAGTGCTGTTTCGCGGAGCGGTGCAGGTCCGAGGGCCAACCGCTGCCGGTCCGCATAAGTTGTTAAGAAAGGGAAGAAAAAATATTATTATGATCCCTTATTTGCAACCATTAATACTAACCATATGCCCTATAGTATATGCCAATTTTTCGTTAATAAGAACATAAAATAAAACACATAAAAAATAATAAAAATAAAATACGTTTCGCTACAAAGTAGTAAATGTAAAATAAGTGCACCGGTCCGCCATACTAAAAAGTTTGAGAAGCACTGCTCTAGACAACACCTCCGCCAGCTATGGAAACCCTCCCCAGTTTGTTCATTTCCTAACACTTGGTGCAGCTGACAATAAAGTGCTGGGACGAGAACTTCTTTTACCACCTTTGCAGTCAGGGGCGGAACTTTGTCTTAGGAATCAACCCCACTGTAGGCAGGGGCGGAACTTTGTCTTTGGAATCAACCACGCTGTAGTCATGGGCGAATCTTAATTTAGAAATCAAACACACTGTGCAGTCATAGGTGGAGCCTTGTCTTATGTGTAAACAACATGTGGTCATAGGCTTTGGATTCAAGCAACCGATTCATAACCATTCACACACTGCCCGTCCGTTTTAGTGCATACTCCATTTAGTGCCCTGCTGGTGCCCTGTATTGGTGCACGCATCAGAATATAATTATACACTTTGATGTAATAATCTGTTATTGCATGCATCATGGTCTTTTGTTAAGTCTACGAAAATCGTAAATGTTTTTATGATGTACACTGTACACAGACAGAGGCGTCTTGACCTACTGGTAATCGCTGTATGAATTAATTATTACAACTCCCTATCGGGTCGCGATGGTCTAAGTGTCGCGGGTTCAAGCCCAGGTATTGGCAAGGCCCCTGGGGCATCGTGCTGGCCACCGCTCGTTAGTGGTGGCTAAAAACTTGTGAAGACTACATCACTTGCCCCATAGTCCGTCATGGACTAGAAAGAGGGTTATTACAACTCCCATGGTGTACGGCGCAAGGTGTAAGGGAAACGCTGTCTCAGATATCGCACAAGAGAAAATGTTGTAAAAGAATATAATTCAGTATGAGTGTGTCAGGCAAAAAACGTCACAAACTTTGTTTAAGGATATCGTTATTGATAATTGTGTCTTTAAAAATTTTGCCAGAAATAAAAAAAATGAAAAAAATCAAGAAATCAAGAAATGTCACCAGACAAATAGCGTCAATGATACTGGGGTTAGTGAATCGTAACAGATTTATCGAATAGTATAGTTAATGTGGTCTAAACCTATAGTATAGTTAATGTGGTCTAAACGTATAGTATAGTTAATGTGGTCTAAACGTAAAGTATAGTTAATGTGGTCTAAACGTATAGTATAGTTAATGTGGTCTAAACGTATAGTATAGTTAATGTGGTCTAAACGTATAGTATAGTTAATGTGGTCTAAACGTAAAGTATAGTTAATGTGGTCTAAACGTATAGTAGAGTTAATGTGGTCTAAACGTATAGTAGAGTTAAAGTGGTCTAAACGTAAAGTATAGTTAATGTGGTCTAAACGACCCATGCAGTCAAGAGCACGATTTGTTTCTTTATTATTTTATAGAATATAATGAGAAATGATGTATAATTTAGTATAATTTTAGAATTGTGTATACCGCCAAATGAACGCCACAGATCGACAGTAAACTTGTAGATATTAGGAAACACCTCTGCGGTCACTGACCTGACCCGTGTTACGTCATGGACGTGTAGAGACGACCTGGCAGTTAAACCGACTTGTATTTATAGAGTTTGTTGGTTTGTAGGAGAATGGCTTCGAGAGTTTTATACGTTATAACACGTGCCTGTGTCAGCAATAAAGTGAATAACAGGCGGACATTGAGTGCGCATGTCTCAAAGACAAATCCTAGGGAAAGGTCAAACATGTGTGTGTGTGGGGGGGGAGGGGGGTTATTTAACGTGGTTATAGTCTCTTTTTCTCGAAGATTGTTATTTTTTTATTTTATATCTTACCCAGGATGCATCAGGAGACTCTTTTGTTCTTTTTAAGCACGTATATTAAATGTTCTGTTTTTTTACAAATAAACTATTTCATCGTTACACACTGCAATCTAGAATGTAGTGGACAGTTATGAAAGGTTTAAATCTATGGATAAATTTACTTTTTTAATATTATTTATTCTCTGCAAAGAGAACATTTTTTCTCAGTTTTTGTTCGTTATTTTTATACATTGTAAATGTTTTTGCTACTCCTGAAGAATATTTTCAAGTCTTATACTCCTATAATATTGCACAAGGTGTAACGGCATGTTGGCAAGTGGCTCTGAGTTCAAATGGCCGAGGTTTTAAGGGGATAGTGTGGCACAATGACCCTACCGCCTTTATTTCACTAGCTAGTGTCGGGTAATGATTCGTACAAGGGTGGACTCATGGACAGCAGTAGCCACGGGAACAAGAACCTGGGTGGACCCAGGGATACCAGTGGCCACAGGAACAAGCCCCTGGGTGGACTCAGAGATACCAGTGACCACAGGAACAAGCCCCTGGGTGGACCAAGGGATACCAGTGACCACAGGAACAAGAACCTGGGTAGACCCAGGGATACCAGTGGCCACAGGAACAAGAACCTGGGTGGACTCAGGGATACCAGTGGCCACGGCATCAAGAACCTGGGTGGACTCAGGGATACCAGTGGCCACAGGAACAAGAACCTGGGTGGACTCAGGGATACCAGTGGACACGGCAACAAGAACCTGGGTGGACTCAGGGATACCAGTGGCCACAGGAACAAGAACCTGGGTGGACTCAAGGATACCAGTGGCCACAGGAACAAGAACCTGGGTGGACTCAGGGATACCAGTGGCCACGGCAACAAGAACCTGGGTGGACTCAGGGATACCAGTGGCCACGGCAACAAGAACCTGGGTGGACTCAGGGATACCAGTGACCACAGGAACAAGCCCCTGGGTGGACCCAGGGATACCAGTGGCCACAGGAACAAGAACCTGGGTGGATTCAGGGATACCAGTGGCCACAGGAACAAGAACCTGGGTGGATTCAGGCATACCAGTGGCCACAGGAACAAGCCCCTGGGTGGACCCAGGGATACCAGTGGCCACAGGAACAAGAACCTGGGTGGATTCAGGCATACCAGTAGCCACGGCAACAAGAACCTGGGTGGACTCAGGGATAGCAGTGACCACGGTTAATAAGAACCTGGGTGGACTCAGGGATACCAGTGGCCACAGCAACAAGAACATGGGTGGACTCAGGGATACCAGTGGCCACAGGAACAAGCCCCTGGGTGGACTCAGGGATATGGTTGAAATGGTTTAACATAAAAAATAGGGGGTGTGGGGAGTAAAGATTTTTTTTTAAAAGGGAAATTTTCAATATTGTTTCTCGAATATTCTGTTAATTAATTGAACAATTCTATAGAGTACAGAAGCAGAACTATCTCATTAACTTTCTTTTCAATTATGAAAACAAAATAAACATAAATAATTTTTTTTTGGAATCATATTTAATGTTTGTCTTAAGATCTCCATCTCATTATCCCGTTCCCATAATACCTTGCTGTCGATTTACGTGTGGTGTTAATTAGCTGGGGGAATTTGTGTAGATGACGTGGTCAAGGAGCTGTGTCACCGAGTAATGGTGTCTGTAGATCACGTACTCAAGGAGCTGTGTCACCGAGTAATGGTGTCTGTAGATCACGTAGTCAAGGAGCTGTGTCACCGAGTAATGGTGTCTGTAGATCACGTAGTCAAGGAGCTGTGTCACCGAGTAATGGTGTCTGTTTGTAGATGACATGGTCAAGGAGCTGTGTCACCGAGTAATGGTGTCTTTTTGTAGATGACGTGGTCAAGGAGCTGTGTCACCGAGTAATGTTGTCTGTAGATCACGTAGTCAAGGAGCTGTGTCACCGAGTAATGGTGTCTGTTTGTAGATGACGTGGTCAAGGAGCTGTGTCACCGAGTAATGGTGTCTGTTTGTAGATGACATGGTCAAGGAGCTGTGTCACCGAGTAATGGTGTCTGTAGATCACGTGGCCAGGAGCTGTGTCACCGAGTAATGGTGTCTGCCGGCTCAGTTTAACTCAAGGTGTTACACCCGTGTAGGACACCTTAACCCCAGACCTGTACTTCGTCATCGTGAAGCGGGTTCGACAACAGCAGGGGGCGGGAAACTTTTTGTCTGAGAGAGCCATTAAGACCACATATTTTAAAAAGTAATACTTCTGTTAGAGCCATGGTCGGTACGTAGACAATCACGTGATCATCGTTGTTGTTTAGAGTTTATTCACCCCCCAAATATTGCAATCAAGTGGCAATGCGCATCGCAGTGTTCTTCTCTTTAATTCTATTATCGGATGCATTAGATCCT
Source organism: Ampullaceana balthica (assembly GCA_944989445.1). Lineage (NCBI taxonomy): Eukaryota > Metazoa > Mollusca > Gastropoda > Lymnaeidae > Ampullaceana > Ampullaceana balthica. The sequence continues at coordinate 86,959 of CALYLW010001138.1, forward strand.
GGGTCAGTTATACCTGGTTTATAGATTGCTTACGTTAAATTGTTTAATTCAGCGGTTCCCAATTTGTGGGTTTGGACTTCAACGGGTTTTCTGAAAAAGGGGGGGGGGATGGTCACCAACTGTCGACTAAAATATATATTCACCATAATGCAAATTTGCTCTATTTTGTAAAAAAAAACTTTTTTGAAAATAACCTATTTAAATGTCATGGGGGTCGCGAGTCACATGGCTTATATGAAAAGGGGTCGCCGTACAAAACAAAAGTTTGAAACCACTTGTTTAATTGAAATGCAAATTATTTTTCAGCAAAAATATACTTTTTTATATATATGAATTGACCATTGACCGCATAGGTACTGAAATGTTTTTATTCGAGATGAATCTGATATCGTTATTGATAAAGTTACAAAGCTCTTTCTCTCTCTCTCCGTCTCTCTCTCTTCTTCTCTGTCTCTCTCCACTCTCTCTCTCTCCTCTCTCTCTCCTTCTCTTTCTCTCTCTCCTCTCTCTCTCTCTATCTCTCTCCTCTCTCTCTCCTCTCTCTCCACTCTCTCTCTCCTCTCTCTCTCCTCTCTCTCTCCTCTCTCTCTCCTCTCTCTCCCCTCTCTCTCTCCTCTCCTCTCTCTCTCCTCTCTCTCTCCTTCTCTTTCTCTCTCTCCTCTCTCTCTCTATCTATCTCTCTCCTCTCTCTCTCCTCTCTCTCCTCTCTCTCTCCTCTCTCTCTCATTCTCTCTCTCATTCTCTCTCTCATTATCTCTCTCTCCTCTCTCTCTCCTTCTCTTTCTCTCTCTCCTCTCTCTCTATCTATCTCTATCTCTCCCCTCTCTCTCTTTCTCTATCCTCTCCTCTCTCTCTCCTCTCTCTCTCCTCTCTCTCTCCTCTCACTCCTCTCTCTCTCTCTTTCTCTCTCTCCTCTCCTCTCTCTCTCCTCTCTCTCTCCTCTCTCTCTCCTCTCTCTCCTCTCTATCTCCTCTCTCTCTTCTCTCCTCTCTCTCTCCCTCTCTCTCTCCTCTCTCTCTTCTCTCCTCTCTCTCTCCCTCTCTCTCTCCTTCTCTCTCTCTCTTTCTCTCTCTCTGTCCTCTCTCTCCTCTCTCTCTCTCCTCTGTCTCTCTCTCTCTTATGCCAAGCCTAGTTCTTCAACGGTGCCAACTTATAAATGTATTTACTCTCTTTTTTTTATTAAGTGAATTCCGAAATAACGTTTTCAGCGTTTCTGAGGAAAATTAAAATATGTAAATAAAATATAAAACATAAAAATAAAGCTATTTAAAAGAAATTGTATAGGATTCCACCTCCGTTTTCCGTTAAGGTGTTAATTACAATTATATTTGTTTTAAGAATATTGTTCTTACTTTTTCAAGTATTCTATAATTTGATTAAGATTACAAGATTAGGAGTCGTCTGCTCATTGAGAGTTGGTAATACCGCCACAGATCTCTTTCTTCTTACCTTAAATGACCCTCTTAACCCCACATTCCTTTTGTTAGGGCGGGGGTGAGGGGGGGGGGTCCATATAGCTTTGGCAAGTCACGTGTTTACGTCTTCTTTATCGATCTGTCTAGGTAGATTTCGTCCAAGTGACGCAACTAAAGTTATTTTTTTCCCGCTGGTACTGGTAGTTGTCAGCTAAATTAAAACTATTCTGAAATGAAATTCGATTGATTGCAATCAACGTCGAGTAATTTTACTTTAAGGTTAATCAAATCAGTATATTACTGCGTAGCTGTTTTCTATTAATTGTAGTTTTAATTGTCGAATACTTTAACTGTTTAAAATATAATAATTGAAATTGCTGATTTCAAATACGTTCCCATTGAAGACATGAAAATTTAAAAAAAATCTAAAACCTCATGAGGCACACAAACAAAAAATAAATAAAAATAAAATAAAATAAAAGTGGCAGAAGTAGAGACAAGCAAATGATTTGAATTGAATATAGCTTAATTTTTGGTTTGGGGGGGGGGAGGTTTGTACAGCTTCTTCTTCTGCAACGCACTTTAAAACTTTTGAAATGGGTTTTGTGGTACCTATTTAAATTATAATTATTATTATTTACTTGTAGTTTACGTTCTTTGATAAGCCTGAAACTATCTATTTTCCAAACAGACACATAATAAGCTTTGAAAACAAGTTCTTATAGCCCCACTCAAGGCCTCTGCAAGTGCTTCCCATTGTTCGACCATATATAGTTTTGGACTAATCTCCCCCCCCCCTTCCGCATCCTATTTTGAGAACGTACCTCAAGTACTCAAATCAAGTTTATCGTCTGGTTTTTAACTATTTTTTAAAATGCCATGCAAGGGCGTCACATAAAGTCATATACAAGAATATATCCGATATATGGTTAGGCCCAGTGGTTCCCGGAACACGTGACCTGTTGCTTGACTGCAGCTTAATATCAATATTCCCTTTAAGCTGCACGGCAGCCCGGCCACGCAGATATCTGACTGACATCGCGCAGTAGTTTAAAATTGCCGCGCAGCTAATTTTGTAAAATATTGCAAAAAATGGATGACGTGCAACTTTGCACGCGCGTTGTTTTTTTTACTTTGCATACGGACCCGCGCACCTTTGAGGGGACATTGATTAATATTTATTCCTGACATATTTGGAGGGCAGGGCAGGGAGGGGGAGGGGCAGGGATTGTTGGGGCTGGTACACTAAACCGATGTTCCAGTTCCTGAACCAATGTATCAGGCCGACGCCACGCAGCAGTTTAGAATTACCGCGCGGCAATTTTTTTAAACAAATATTGAGGACGCTGCGCAACTTTGCACACCGACTGTTTTACTTTGCACGCGGACCAAAGAACCTAAGAGTCAACATTGCACTTAAACCTGATTCACCGTGAATTTTGTTTTGCAGCCCACCCCTGGCTCCAATGTGATCAGTTCATTTGATCTCATCTTAAAAAATTGTTCGCAGTCATTTCTCACTTATATTCTTTACCATTTATTTTACCTGTTGCGCAACATGTAGAGGAACGTTATCTATAGATTTAAAAAAGAATATATACCCATGTTTATAATTTGGTTGTGTAGTTAAAAATATGTCAATTCTTGGGTCATCGAAAAAAAAGAGTTAAAGTTCTATCAATAGGGTAAAGAAATAGATTGTGTTCGCTCGCTTTTTAAATCCTTTTTATTAACTCATTACGTTGGGTTGTTTGATTGCTTGCTTGAAGAAAAAAACTTTGGATATATATTTCCTCGTATGCTAGCACGCATACATTTTGCAGGTGGACTCGTGCCGACGATCAAAATGATCTATCGAAATTTCAGATCGATCGAATATACTGTAATTAAATTAATGAATTTTTAGTGTATCTCTGTTTGTCTCTACGTAGCATGTTAATTTTTGTGCTACAGTGTCGCGGTGCGTATTATATTGAACAACCATTTTAATACTTTCAAGTCACGCGTTTCGGTGCGTTTTATATTGACGATACTTTTTAAAAATATAATCCCGATCTGTAAATGTAAATGCTAGTAATTGCTGGTCTGTCTCGTATATAAACTATATAAAACATGTTTTTATAACGCTTTTCCCGTGATGAAATCGAGCTGAAATTTAGCAGGAAGACTGTAGCAGTTTTTTTTTACTATAAATCCTTTACATATTTGAAAAATAACTAAAATTTTGGATTTTTGGATTATAGTGCAGTGCGTATTATAATGAACATTCTTTTAGTTATGTCTCGTATATAAAGGATTTACAATTCAAATCTTTGTATTTTACGGTTTTTTTTTGTATTATGGAGTGTTGTTGCAAATCAAAGCGAGACAACTCGAAAAACATTTAACTGGTAACAATGAATACTAGTGAACAAACTGGCAGGTCAGAGGCTACGATGCTATTGGAATTGTTCTGACGTGTGAGCCATAAACTCTATTTCAGCTAAAAGAATGATAAACAGACAAACTCAAAAATTAAATTTAAAAAAATTCAAATTGCTTTTAATTTAAACCAAAATAAGTGGTATAATTTATATCTCCTTTTACAAAAAGTGAGAGCTGTATTTGCATAAATGTTACTTTGTAGGTAAGGGGGAAAAATGTAAAAACTTTTGTTTCAGCCAAAAATTATATATATATTTTTTAAAAAATCCGATCTCAATTTTCTCATTTAAATTCCCATCACGCATTTTGACATTACCTCCCATTTCATTCACCAACCATTTTGACATTACCTCCCATTTCATTCACCAACCATTTTGACATTACCTCCCATTTCATTCACCAACCATTTTGACATTACCTCCCATTTCATTCACCAACCATTTTGACATTACCTCCCATTTCATTCACCAACCATTTTGACATTACCTCCCATTTCATTCACCAACCATTTTGACATTACCTCCCATTTCATTCACCAACCATTTTGACATTACGTCCCATTTCATTCACCAACCATTTTGACATTACCTCCCATTTCATTCACCAACCATTTTGACATTACCTCCCATTTCATTCACCAACCATTTTGACATTACCTCCCATTTCATTCACCAACCATTTATTTGACCACACACCATTTCTTTAACCAACTATTCAAGTTAGCAATCACTTCTGTAACAACCTGTTCCACAGTGGCGTAGCTATGGGAGGGTGAGGGGGGACAAATTCGATAGACCCCCAGGCCCCCACTTGAGGGAGGGGCCCCAAATTAGTGTCCAAAATTTTTTTACGTTAAATATCACTCTACCGCCATATATGTTTGGCCCCCTCCCCCCCAAAGAGGTTAAGATCCCGGGCCCCCAAACCCCTACAAATTCCTAGCTACGCCACTGCTGTTCCAGTAGAAAATCAGTTATGTAACCACGTGTTCTAGTCAACAATCATTTATGTACGCTTCAATTCCACCGAACAATCATTTCTGTAACCAAATTTCAAATGAACAATCATTTCTGTAAGCACTTATTCTTGTGTACAATCATTTCTGTAAGCACTTATTCTTGTGTAGTACAATCATTTCTGTAAGCACTTATTCTTGTGTAGTACAATCATTTCTGTAAGCACTTATTCTTGTGTAGTACAATCATTTCTGTAAGCACTTATTCTTGTGTAGTACAATCATTTCTGTAAGCACTTATTCTTGTGTAGTACAATCATTTCTGTAAGCACTTATTCTTGTGTAGTACAATCATTTCTGTAAGCACTTATTCTTGTGTAGTACAATCATTTCTGTAAGCACTTATTCTTGTGTAGTACAATCATTTCTGTAAGCACCTATTCTTGTGTAGTACAATCATTTCTGTAAGCACTTATTCTTGTGTAGTACAATCATTTCTGTAAGCACCTATCCCATGATCCAAACATTCTCCTACTTTTAAGTGACGTGTCCATTGTCCAAACGTTCTCATTAATTTTTACGACAACTTTATTTAACACCTGTAGCTTAAATAAAGGCCCTTAAACTAAGGTGTCATGGACATTAACCCTTGCGTGCTGACGGCTGAAAATATCGAATTGATTTTATAGATTTATTCCCATATATTTGAAAACAAAAATATGTATGTGGCATTAGAGGTCAGGAAGCGCAGATAATTTGGAAGTCGGTTTGCCTCAGGGTGGTTGCCGCTTGATTGAGCTAGCTGTCCATGGGACACTAGAATTAGCTATATAGTTGTCATTAAGTTTGACTAGCAGTTATTGGCTAGACCTAGCTGTGGAATAATCTGTGGAAAAAATAACTAAATCTAGGGATTCTTATTTATTTATTCCATTAAAGAAATGTTCTTAAACAATTAATACATTACTTACAGGAACATCAGAGACAACGGATATTTTTTGTATTGACAAATGATGTAACACAGGAAAGTTATTCAGTGGTTCTCAGTATGTTCTCTTAACATTTTTTAGGGCTGGTTCTGATTTCATTCACACATGTAAATAAATATTAAATCCCATGCATCGTGTGATATCACAGATAGATCTTGGATGACAATACATCGTATCAAAATTTCAGATCGATCGAATGTACCGTAATTAAATTATTGCATTTTTAAGTTTATCTTTATATAAGCATCTGTATCTGTCTGCTTTTGTTGACATCCATGAGTTCACCCTGTGACCACATCACCGTGGTATTAAAACGTTAGACGGGCGCTTATGACGTGTTTGGTATAAAAAGGATAAATAGAGGTATAAAAAGATGTGTTGATAGTAAAGAGTTTTTATTATAAGTATAAAAAGAACGTAATTCATCAGGCCTCCTTGGCCGAATTGTTAGTGTGATGGAGGTACCTGGAGGTACTTGGTTCAATTTTCTGTTTGGAGGAGGGGGAAGGGCTTTTTTTAATACAAAAATTTGTAATTAATAATTTATCTTTTTAATCACATTTAAGTTATTTATAATGAAGTTTAACAAATAAATTGAATTGATAAGGTTGAAAAATCGACTTAAAAAATGTTGATACTAAAAAGTAGAAAATAAAATAATACATTTTTTTTAAAAGGACACGCTTTTATTTACATATAGAAAGTGCACTTAAAAGGAAGGTACAAAATTTCTATGATAACAGGTGAAATCCGTGAACCTATCCACTGCACATAAAAGCATGGGGCGCTCATCACAACTCACTATCATAACTCGCTGCGAAACATAAATACAAATTTGTATGAATATTAATAAAGATTAAAAGTTTCACAACTTTGATCATATAACCCTACTGTCATATTAATTAGACATTTTTATCTATATGCAAAAGAATAGTTGCAAAGAGAAATGAGTTGTGATGGGCGCCCCACGCTTTTGTGTGCAGTGTATAGGTTCACGGATTTCAGCTGTTATCATGGAAAGTTTTTATTTTCTTTTTTTAGTGCACTTTCTATATGTAAATAAAAGCGTGTGCTTTAAAAAAAATTAATTATTTTTTTAATAAAATAACACGCATAAATTTAAAATGCGTACTTGAAAAAGTGCGCACCGCTTAAAATAAAGTCTTGAAAAAATATTGCACCAAAATAACTCTTTTTTGGTCTTCCTCCTATAGTTTGTCAATATGGAAATGAGATTTAATGTTTCTCTCTTAGTCTTTACATTTTCTAATTTAAAAAATAAGATATAAAAAAAATATTTTAAATAAATTATACAAATAAAAATTAAGATTTTTAGGCAAAAGTGACGATATAAAAAAACTATACTCATCCCACCTGTCTATGAACAGGACCCACACAGACACATTTATCGACTGTCCGTTCTTTGGTTTTTCCGTGATAGTGGGACTAACAGTTGGTACCAACACACACACAAACACACAAATACATCACACCAACTGAGCTTTACTTATGGCATTATTTATGTTTAATTAGTTTTGAGTTTCACTTAAAATAAAATAATTATTATTTTAAAATAAAATTGGTACATTTGAAAGACTGAGCAATTACAAAACGTAATTGATACATAATAGACTACATTGATATTCATACAAATATAAAAACTAAACAATAATATGTTTCAATTACTGTAAGATTTAATGAGTAAAACTCATTTCTTTTAAGTTTAAATAAATGTAAGCGCAAAATAATAAAAAATGTCACTGATTATATATTTGTTTTATTTTCAAATTTAATTTATACCTACAGAAGCGTAACAACGACTTGTCATCGGGGCAGTTGCCAAGGGCGCCCAGGGCTAATCCTTCAATAATCAATGTATTCTGTAAATTTAGTATTTTCCCTATTTCTCAAGGGCGCCAAAATTGAATTAGCCAAGGGCGCGGAAAACCCAGTTACGCTTCTGAATACATAGAAAGTTTCATATTTTTTTTTAGAATCTAAGTGAAATAGCCATAAAATTACTTTTACTGTTACAGGAAGTCTTACGGTTAGGGGGAAAAGAGCTCTAATTTATTAAATTAAAATCAGGAGGCTTAACTGTTGCTTCCTTAATCAAAATAACAATTTAAACGGCTGTCTCTGTGTATCAGTTAATCTAAAAATGGCTATGAATTAAATACATTTTAAAAAGTTAAAAAATTTAATATAATCATGTTTCGAAAATGGGGGGTAGGGTGCTGGGTGGAGGTTTGGGGTGAGATTTGGTTTAATATTTGGAAAATCTTTACGATTTTGAATAAATGAATAAAATGAATCACCTTTAAAATTGTCGAAAATTTTATCTTTTTTCAATTAAAAATCAAATTTAAAAAATAATGAGAATCGACTTTTTTGCCTCCCTTTGGACACCGAGCCGTGTTTTGCACTATTAAGCATATTGGGAAGTATTGTAAATTACATGTTGCATCTTTAAAATAATGTAAAACACCTAGTTTTTTTCACATAATTTTTATATGTTGAGAACTATTGCAAAGAAAGTCGCACTTGAAAAAAGCATTTTAATATTAGATTCGTAATATATTATTGTAAAATCACTAAATTGAAAGGGCCGTTAAAATAGTACTAAATGTTTTAAACTATTATTAATTTGCCTGAATTATTTTGTTTGATTTGAATTTTGATGATGACCAGTTACTTATAATTCAAATATTTACGTTGGATCAACCCTTTTCTTTTTCATTAGCCTCATAAATTCATGATAACCATTCAAAGGGACGCAATCATCTCTTGTATAGGAGGAGCATGTGTAGCAGATCAGACAAGGGGAGAAACTCACGTTAAATTTTCAGTTACATTCGGAAGACTAATTGTCTTTACTAGATTTTAAAAAGCACATTGAATGAAATAATTTTGTATTATTATCATCAGGATAAAAATTATCTCTTTGAATAACGGAACGGGTTTCTTCTCCTTGAGTATCCAGATTATATTTTTTCTGCTTAAAAAGAACTTACCTACTCGCGAACAAATTTTAAAAAATGTCAACAAAATGGGCTGCTGACGTTTTTTTTTAAAGACTTACAATCCTGATTGTTGTGGGTATGGTTGTCTGTATGTTATATTCCACCAATCATCAAGTCATTGTATACGTTATTTCGTCTTACGAAATTTGTTTAATTTATTACATATGTTTCTAAATTTTACGGATAAATTAAAGAATCAAAATTGACTAATCGGAAAATATATAAATCCCATTGCTTTTTAACAATTACTATACCAGAGAATGGCATAATTGTTTAAACCTGTATCATACCATGTAACATCATTGTCTTTTAAACCCTTAATGTACCAGTCAACTGTTGGTAATTGTATTTCCATAGTATTGAACACTTGATTAAGTTCCACTAAGAGATAACGAACATTGGATGAGGATAAAATATCAGGTTTTGTTTGACAGCTCTTCACTCTTAATATTGAGTTGATAACATTTACTGTTAACTTTAAGTTTGTGCTGCATCAAAAACGTTAAGTTTATTATTGAACACGTTTTATCTTCAAAGTTTTGACTTTTTGTTAATTTTTTTAACAACGTTTTCATCTCTGCAATCTGTGTAAATACCTTCCACCTTCTTGATGGTTAGTTGAGCACAAAATGTTTGTGGATCTTTGCAATCCTTAAAAGCAAAACTTTGGGTTGTTGTTTGTTGTTGAGCCTTCTCGTCCATGAGGGGCATCCACTGATCATCATCGGCGTCTGCGATTCCTCCAAGCGCTTAGGCCACCCACAAGAGAACTACAGGCATCTCTATCCTGGGCCAGCTTCTCCAGGATCTTCCATTCAAGGCTAATTTTCTTGATGTCTGCCTCCAATTCTCGGCGCCAAGTGTTTCTTGGGCGGCCTCTTTTCCGCTTACCCTGTGGGTTCCATTTCAGGGCTTGCTGTGTTGTATTAGAAGCAGGTTTTCTTAGTGTATGACCAATCCACCTCCACCGCTTCTGAAGAATCTCTTCCTCAATTGGCTTCTGTTTTGTCCGCTGCCACAGTTCCCGGTTGGAACTGGGAATAATAAAGGGAAAAGGTTTTTAGGCTTCTCCAGTGCATACATTCTGCTACAGAACATATTCTCCCAGGGAGACACTTACTCGGGCATAACTGCTCTCACATTTTCTCCCCGGACTCATCACCTTGAATACACATGGACACAGAGCACTTCTCTCTGGACATACATGGACACAGAGCACTTCTCTCTGAACATACATGGACACAGAGCTCTTCTCTCTGGACATACATGGACACAGAGCACTTCTCTCTGGGAACACATGGTCACAAGGCACTTCTCTCTGGGCACACATGGTCACAGAGCACTTCTCTCTGGGAACACATGGTCACAAGGCACTTCTCTCTGGGCACATTTTCACTGGCCACATATTTCAAAATCATGATAAAAGTATATATTATCCTGTAAAGGAGACATATATTGGGCAACAGCAAAAGTGGTTTAGTTGTTGCTGGGCTCATGTATATTGCTTTTAATTCACTATCTCTATGGACATATCGCCCTGATTATATTCACTCCATGGGATTGACCTTCTCCTAAGGAGAAATCTACCAGGCCATATATGCGCCAAAGGAGACATCTAACAGGGCATATCTTCTCCTTAGGAGACATCTACCAGGGCATATATTAGCCCAAGGATACATTTACAAGGGCATATCTTCTCCCAAGGAGACATCTACCAGCACATATTTTCTCATAAAGAGACATCTACCAGGGCATATCTTCTCCATGAGCAGATTGTTCAGTCCAAATGTCACTAGTCACATCTTCTTTCTACAAACATCTTCGGGGCACATTTTCATGTGCACATCTTCTCTTGTGGCACATTATTTTTGTTACATTATCCCGCAGGCAGATATTCAAGTTATCGTTGTCTTGACTCATGGTTGACAGTGTGTTTCTATGTTATGTACGTCATAATGTCGGTAGCTGGGTTGCCAACGTTGTCTACATGTTCCCAAAAATCTGCATTAGGCTTAAGATAGGCACACATTGTGGATACGTGTAACTCGTTTATATCAATGTGATGGAAATTATGATACATCCTACAGTTTGAAGTAAACTTTAATTGGCGGTATGTGACGTTTTGGCCCCGCCGTTTCGGCGCGACCGTTTTGACTCAGAGCCGTTTTCGCGCAGGTCATTTGGGCGCACAGATGGCATAAGCCATTATTTATCGTTCCTGCCTAATCATGCGTGTGCTTCACATTTATAAAAGTGCAAGAGTGTTCTAGACTAAAATCATAAGATAAGTAGAGTTTCATAAATATCCTATATAATAAAAGGTAAGTTTCTGTCCTTTCTGTCCCGTCATCTATAGCGATTGGTCCCTCAAACACATATGACTCCTACAGCCAATCACTAGCGGATAAAAATTTACATATTACGCGGAGGTTCAAAACGAGTTATTTTTGGTGCAGTTTTTTTGTCATAATTCATTATGTTATTCCCATCTTGAAGTGATGCGTGCCGCTTATTCCAATGACAATTCTGCTTTTTCCTTGATGGTCCTGGGGGGGGGGTAGTGGCAAGAGTTTTAAGTCTTGTTTGTTTTGTGTTGCTGTTATTGTTGTGGTTGTTGTTGTTGTTGTTTTGTTGTTGTTTCTTTGTTGTTGTTGCTGTTGTTGTTGCGGTTGTTGTTGTAGTTGTTGTTGTTGTTGTTGTTGTTGTTGTTTTGTTATTGTTGTTGTTTGCTTTTGTTGTTGTTGTTGTTTTTTTGTTGTTGTATTTGTTTTGTTTTTGTTGCTGTTGTTGTTTTTGTTGTTGTTGTTGCTGTTGTTGTTGCTGTTGTTATTGATGTTGTAGTTTTTGTTGTTTTTGATGTTTTTGTTGTTGTTGTTGTCCACATCCCTTGCCCTGCGATGACAATGTCCTGCAAACGCTTCAGCATAACAACTACCAAAACATAGCGTCCATGAACTTCACGGGTCACCCTACACTTATTCCCGTCCTTGGGTGAGCTTTGTTACTAGTATCACATATTATAATTCTGTTAAGGGGGTTGGGTACCAAAAAAAAATATTTTGTTTTCAACAACTTACAACAAATATTTTTATATGATAATGTTAAGCTATGAATGAAAGTAGTTTTAATTCTTTAATTTTTAAAAAATGTTACATAGTTTCCATTATTAATAGTACTAAGTACGAGTAGTTAAATAATATTTAAAATGTGATTCAGCTTATTATTACTTAAAATGCACCCATATATAAAATCACTACCATTCATTGATAGGACTACAAATAAGCTAAGACTAAGATCCTGAAAATATCTTAATTTAAATATTTTGCATTCTCTTTATTAAAAGTTTATAAACGTTAAGTTAAATGAAAATTTATTTTTAAATGGCGCCAAAATTTCCTGCGCCAAAATGGCTCTGCGCCAAAATGTCCTGCGCCAAAACGGCAGTGCCAAAAGTGCGGCGCCAAGAAGTCCTGCTTCGTTTAATTTGTAATGCAGATAATAATAATAATAATAAATAAATTAATTATTTATATAGCGCTGTATCCCAGTAAGGAACTGGGCTCACAGCGCTTTACATGAAAGAAATAACATACCTATAAGTATTAAATTAACTTTCATATCATAACAAACACAAAAATTACATTACATTATACATAATGTATAACTTCTTATTAAAACTTCATATTTGAATCTTCGAACTTGATTGTGACCACAAATAAAATAAGAACAAGAAGTTTCTCTACACATGGATGGTTAGCTCACGTGACTCAATATAGAATGAAAGGAAATGTTTCTATTGGGCTGAAGACCTTAAGAATAGAAATGTATATTTTCAAATCTCAAAGTTTTAAATGATTGTTAAATAACGTCTATTTTTTGGTGTACTTTAAATAGTAGGGAGGGGGTGTAGATACGGCTCTTATAGGTTTTAATCATTTTTTAAAACACCGACACATATCAACGGAAAATAAAATATTTTCATTTAGTATTGCTTTATTACAACGTATTGTTTTCTTCAAATTTGAAATTTAACCATTTTTGATAGGTACATTTTCTTAATTTGGAGATAAAATATCGAGAAACAAATAGATGTTGATTTCTTCTGTAAACATATCCAGAAACAAAGAGATGTTGATTTCTTCTGTAAACATATCCAGAAACAAAGAGATGTTGATTTCTTCTGTAAACATATCCAGAAACAAATAGATGTTGATTTCTTCTGTAAACATATCCAGAAACAAATAGATTTTGATTTCTCCTGTAAACATATCCAGAAACAAATAGCTGCTGATTTGTTCTGTAAAGGTTTCAAGTTTTTGTTTATTTATTGAGATATTGATTTTGTCCATAATAATAAGTGACTTCCTGCGTACGTCAAGAAAACATCGTGACGTGTACTAGAATGGACATTTCCCACAGGGATCTGAAATAGTATCATTAAAAAAATCAATATACATAATTCCCGTCGTCTGAGTGTTTGTAATGTAATGCTTTTCTGATTTTAGAAAGCAGCGCACCAAATTACTGCACCAAAAATAACAATTTTCGAACGTTCCGCATAAAATTGTTCAATATGAAAATAAATTAATCAAATAAAAATAAATAAAATAAATGAAAGTTCTGTATTACGTTATTTTTTAATTTGATGTGTATTTTTTTTGAAAACTTCCGTCATTTTTGACGGGTTATACACTAGTTAAATCATATTTAAAGATATAATATCATATATGGTTTCAATTCCAATCACTGGCAATATTTGAACTTAATCTGTAGAAAAAAATCATAAAATAAAACAAATATTTAAGAAATTACCTTTTTTACTGGTAGTCGCGCATTTATAAGCAGTCATTGGCTCCACAAAAGGTATTCCTTTGACCAGAATAGTCGAACTCGTTGTAAGGTCTGTTGTATTCATTCCCACACAGCGGCAACTGACCTGTTTGTAAGATACAAACCATTACCAATATAAAAAGTGGCATTTTATGTTCATGCTAAACAAATCATGTTGATCCCATTACTCATAATCAATTACCACTTAAAAATCTAGAGCCGTAATTCCCTATCAGATAAATGTATTGACATTCAACACTTTCTTCAAGATGTTTACCACACCACCCCGCCCCACCACAGCTGATTGTATTTGATAACAGAGGAATGGAACGAACCAACCAAACAATGTTTTTTAACAAGGACAGTATTAACAGCAATAGAGACCCTTGGGTAAATAGTGCATTGCCTCTTATTCCTCTCTCAATATTAGCATTGTAAATTTAGATTGGAACTCTCCTTGCCACAAAAGTCCTTTTTACAATGGGTGGAGGTGGTCAGTTCACATGAGGCTTTCATATGAAGCATGGGTTAAACTATCAGCGCAAAAATAAGGCTACGCCAATGGTGCGCTCGTCTCACCACAAGGGTTACGACCCTCGAGTTTGTGTGATCTAGCCCACGCTCAACCAAAATAAACATTTTGATGAATGACTATTGCTAAAAAGTCCAACGCTGACTCGGAGAGGAGATTGGCGTCTCCAAGTCTGCCAAGCCCCAAGGAAGTTCAGTGGCAGTGGTTCTCAAACTTTTTTGACCTACCGCCCACTTTCCAGTAAAAATATTACTCAGCGCCCCCCCCATTATAAAAAAACAACAACACAGGGATAGGCAAACTACAATCCGCGGGCCACATGCAGCTTGTCAGAGTATATTATGTGGCCCGTAGGCATGCACATGTGGCGATTGTGTGTCATGTTAATTTTCTTTGCTTAAAATTTTGGATATATTTTTGAAATTTTATTCCCAGCATTTGATTCCATTCTAGAGATATATAATCGGTTTTATGGCTTCAGAATCATTAGTCATTAATTGTTAACATACTTATTGGAAACTACATTTCAGCAAAACCGGAATTGGCTTTTGTTTACGATTTACATTTCGAACGGTTTTGAAAACTTTTGATTTAAAAGCAGATAGACGTTGATTTAACAATGAGTGCTACCAAAGAAAGTAAGATTGAGGACGAATGTCTTTTTTAAATGACGAATTAACTGTTAAATATTGCTTCACGAACGTTGGGAGAAAAGCAGCCAGCTTGCTGTGCCGTACGTGTGTGAGCGTCTTTAATGAGTGTAACTTAAAAAGATACCATCAAACAAAACATTTGTGTTACGGGCATAATTTAACGAACCAAGAGAGAAAAAGGAAATTGAAAGAAGGTTGTTAATAATTTAAAGAAGCAGCAAAATATTTTCACCAAAAGTCTTACCCTTAAATACAAGATACTGCAACCGAAGCCAGTTTGGAGATATCTCATAAGATCGTAAAACGGAGCAAGCCTTTTTCTGACAGTGAATTTATCAAGAAATGCTTGACATATGCAGCAAGCGTTATGTGTCCAGAACAGAAAAACTAATTTGACACCAATTCTTTATCAGGGGAATTAAGTCAGACGTTTTGAAAAAAGTGACAATTTGATGTACCATCTTAGAGATGCAAGCGAAGACTTTTTTGGTACTCTTGCATTGGATTAAAGTACCAATGTATAGGAACAGCACTACTGTTGGTAATTATACGGGGAATACATACTCGTTTCGAGCTTAACGAATAATTACTCTGTGTTGAGGCACTCAAAGACGCAACTACAGGCCAGGATTTATTTAATACTGTAGAGAACTGTGTTGAAATAACTGGGTTGGTGTGGAACAAGATGGCTAGTGTAATAGCCGATGGAGCGCGAGCTTTAACTGGAAAAAGTATAGTGAACGATAAAATTAAAGAATATCAACCTGACCACTGACCACACACTCTTACCTCCCCACTGTGTCATCCTGACCACACACTCTTACCTCTCCACTGTGTCATCCTGACCACACACTCTTACCTCTCCACTGTGTCATCCTGACCACACACTCTTACCTCTCCACTGTGTCATCCTGACCACACACTCTTACCTCCCCACTGTGTCATCCTGACCACACACTCTTACCTCTCCACTGTGTCATCCTGACCACACACTCTTACCTCTCCACTGTGTCATCCTGACCACACACTCTTACCTCTCCACTGTGTCATCCTGACCACACACTCTTACCTCTCCACTGTGTCATCCTGACCACACACTCTTACCTCTCCACTGTGGCAACCATCAGGAACGTCTGTGTAAGGCTGTGTTGAATTTCAAGCAGTTGTTAGTTTGATAAACTTTGTAAAAGCCAGGGAACTTAATCACAGGTGTTAAAAGCACTGTTTGAAGATTTGAATTTTATATTATCTACCACGGTAGTGTCCGCTGGCTGAGTCTAGGCAAGTTATTGAGGCGAGTATGAGATCTCAAGGAAGAAATAGTTATGTTTCTGGAAATGAAGGTTTTTTGTGATTTTGTTACTTCCACAGTTAAAATGATGAGTGCAAGTCATACTTCATGTTTGCCTTTAACATTATGGAAAATTTGAATGAACTGAATCTCAAACTTCAGACCAGTAGCTTGTTTGCACATGGAATTTATGTGTATGTTAAATCATTTCAAACAAAACTCTCCCTGTTCTCCAGGGAAGCAGGTGAAAACAGGTTTTGCCATTTCCCTTTGCTAAAACAGAAAACCGTTTCTTGTAAAATGGCTGACAAGTGCAAGGCTCAGTTGGATGCCTTTGCTATGGAATTTGAAAGGAGGTTCCAAGACGACAAGAACCTGGAACCACTCTTCAATATCCTCAGTTCACAATTTAGTGCAGAAGCTGATTAAGCCCCAGAGGATATACTGTTAGAACTCCTTAACCTAAAAACAGATTATGACCTGAAGGAGAAGTTCAAGTTAGTTTTTCTGCTTTTGCTAGGTGCGGCGTTTGAACAATTAAAAAAAACTTTTCTGTCAAACTTTTCCACTATTTGGGTCCACATACATCTGTGAGCAAGCTTTTTCTTGTATGGAAATAAATAAGTCTAAGAACAAATCGATGTTGACTGACTGCAATTTGAATGCATTCATGCGAATTATAACAAGTAACCTCGTTTCACAATTCAAAAATAGTTCAACACAAATTTGAAACAAATAAATGATACGATGAACCTGGTTTGCAGCTACCAATTTAGAAATCCTCGGCTGTATTTTCGCCAGCAGTAAACTTAAGTAACCACGATTGACTATTTTCATTTTTTAAAAATCTAGTTAACTCACTGAATCTACTTTCCACTAAATATGATGAAGGAAATGTAATTACGAAATTTTAAATTACAGCTCACACTTCAGGTTCTCCTTTTCCAGCCAGAATTGTTACTAACAAATAATGAATTTAGTTTTAAATTCATACGCTTCTATTTGTAGTTACTTTTTGGAATAAGTTTGCAAATATTTATCAAATAATAGCTCTTAGCGTATGTGTTCTTCCGTTATGAACCGCACGTAAGGCAAAAGTAAAGCTTCATTTCCTGACAAAGTTGACTCCTTAAGTTGAATAGAAATCAAAGATGTTTTAAATAGCTACACAGTGTATCTTCAACACCTTGAGCCTTTTCATCAGTTCTAATTTGAATGGTTTTATTGCTAAATGAATTTTCTTGATAATATCAGATGCTTGCTTATGTACCACAGACCGTATTAATTCACTTATAGCCGGTATAATTTGTTCTTTATCAAAAGTATGAGATTTACCCGATTTAGCAAGCAATAACGAAATATTGTAAGAAACTAGCAAGCCATTGCCATCTTGTGTGGTTGCTGTTGAAAAGAGTTTTGTCAAAATCAGTTGTTTGATAAATTTCTATTTTATTGTTTGAAAATTATATAGATGTAATTTACCACCTCGCGAACGCCATACGCTAAAAATAGCACCATTTTTGGCTTTCATGCCCTAGCTACTAAACCGTTCGACACAAGGTAAAAACGAAAGTACCTACAAGTAGTATGACAACAAGGCTACTATAATGAGACATCATTCTTGTATTACTACGCGGGGCTAGAGTGTAAAGTCCAGTTTAGCTGACCCAGTTAGCTACCGCCTGCCGAACACTTTTTTGCTCAATTTACTTCAAAGCAGACACTTTTATCTCAAAGCAGACACATAACCAAAATCACCAAAGAATCAATTTTTAGTTAATGGAGTCAACACATAACACTGGATATGTCAATAATAATGTGATTAACGTTTATTAAAGAAATTAGAGCCCGAATAACTAAGATATATATATATATATATATATATACCAAATAATACTATAGGTAGATCTATAATCTATAGTCTAGTCAGGGCAGCAAACAGTGCACACCAAAGTGCCTTGTTTCAAAGATGCACAATTTTGCGTGCACTGTGCATGCCACCAGCCATCACACACATCACATTGGCCCCAAACCTCTGCCCCTCCCCCTTTTTTGCACCCTTGACACATTCCTTCCAACAAGAGATCCTCTTCTTTATCTAAAGTATCGTCATCTGCAGCCATGTCAAGCTCCATTGTTTGAACCAACTGTGAGTCCTCACTGCTGCTATCAGATAGATCTATTACTGGATACATCAACTGTGGGTCCTCACTGCTGCTATCAGATAGATCTATTACCGGATACTTCTTTACTTTCTTGGACTCCACTATTTTCTTTTTTTAAATCTGCTCTTCTTCTCTCTTGCGTCTTTTTTCTTCCCTTTCTTGCTCTCTTTTCCTTTTTGTAGCCTCTTTTTGTGCATCCTTTCTCTTTTTGCTTTCTTCCCTCTCGATCTTTCTTTTCAGTTTATTTTTGTCTATTTCTTCTTTGTCTGTTGTTTTCTTTTTTTAATGCTTCTCTAAACTCTTCTTCACTGACCAAATTTGGCATGGTTGGAGCATTTGCTGTTTACGTCTTGTTTTTATTCCTTCTAATAAAAGCAGACAGCTTTAAAATGTCATATACTGTCAAGTTAGCTTTGACTGTGTAGTTTTTGGGTTCTTCTAGACTGCACGTTTCTATTAGCCCCACAGCTAAGGCTTGAAACTTATTCTCTTCTTCCTCTTTGCTAAGGTTGTCTCCTGCAGTAGAACTTGTCATTGTCAGTTGACAAATTTTTTAATTAAACTGGTTGCGACCCATTTCATCATATAAAAAGTTTGAATAGTCATGGAGTGCTTTAAGTTGTGCAGCAGACAAATTGGACTTAGGTGGTGATGATGCAGGTAATGAGTCTGGTTGGGAAGATTTGTCAATGATAGACTTATTTTCATTCTCAAATGAGCTGTTTTCCTGTATAATGGGATGGGTCTCTATGACTACTTGTGTTTCATTCGCAATCGGTTGTGTCTCAATGAGTGCCTGTGTGTAAGATTCGATTGGCTGTGTTTCAGTGGTTGCTGCTGTGTCGGATTCTATGTGTTGTGCCGCGATGATTGTTTGCTTATCGTTGGGACTCAATAAAATCGGTTGTCATTTATGTTGTGCAGGTGGTTTAGCTTAATTTTCCTCCATGAAAAAGTGTTCGCAACGAAGTAATATCCTACAATAAAACAAATATACTTCAACGCGAACATGCCCTCAAAACGAACACTACTATATTCAAATAACACTAGAGGCCAAGAGCTAGACCCTTATTTAACTAAATTTTTCTGCAGAATAAAAGTGTTCGGTACGAAGTAAAATCTAACTTTAAACTTACTTCGTCGCGAACACCCGTTCGAAACGAACATTGCTATTAAATAGCATTGTAAAGTATAATAGCGTGGTTACTGGCCTATTTGTAAGTGATGATGCAATATCAAACACATGTGTTTTCCAAAGCGAACAGGAAAAGTAGTCTTAACCCGGAAATCAACTCCGTTCTTCCTAGGGACGCTGACAGCATGCATGGCGCAAGGATCAAAATGTTGACACACATTTACTCACAAAATAGTGCGTCCCGGCAAACGAAACGATAAAATTATATTGAAAACAGAACTACTTTCAACTTACGGGTGTTCGTTTTCGTGTTAGACGGAAAATAAAAATACAGAGAACGCTTTATGAAATAGTGTTCGCTACGACATAGCGTTCGCGAGGCGGTAACTTACTCTAAATCCTTTTTTGTATAGAATATCCCCGTTAATTTTATTTCACATGTTCTTGCAGTTAGGAAGTGCGCAATTGCAAATATAAAAATTAATAAAAAAAACTAAATGCAAATGCGGTGACCAAACCAATGTCTAAAACGCTTTTTAAAAAGAAAAATAGAACCTTATGAGCAGAATACATCAATCATATTTTTCTAATTCTTCTATTTCTTTTTTATGGTTTCAACACCCCCTTGCAGTTATTCACCGCCCCCCAAATTGACCCGTAGCCTTCACCGCCCCCCCCCTGGATTGCTTCAGCGCCTACAAGGGGGAGGGAGCGCCCACTTTGAGAATCACGGTTCTATGGTAAACATTAGAGCCCTCTACGGCCATGAGGTCATGGGGAAAAAAAACTCCTAGACTTTGATGTGGATCGCTTATAGAGCGAATTTAAGTCCTCATCTTCCCACTTGGAAACGACAACGTTCTACTTTCCAATAAGTCTAACCCTATAGATAAGGCACTTGTACGTCAGACATTGCTGTCTATGTGGGCTACTCAAAATCTATACTAATAAAAGGCAAAGCCCTGACTCACTCACTGACTGACTCACTGACTGATTCATCACTAATTCTCCAACTTCCCGTGTAGGTCGAAGCATTAAACTTTGGGAAGATGTCAAGTACCCTCTCACGAAGAAAATTGGCTAAAAAGAATTTTAAAATTCCCGCTCATGTGGGGCCGGGGGCCCAGAAACGTTTTTTTTCTTATATGGCCTATATAAAATTTGAATATCACTAATTCTCCTATTTCCCGAGTAGGCAGAAGCATGAAACTTTGGGAAGTTGTTGAGTACAATCCCGCGATGGTAACGGGCGAAAAATTATTTAAATCACTTCCTGGGGGCCCGGGGCCAAAATAAAGTTGTGTCCTTATATGAGCTATATAAAAACTAAAAATCACTAATTCTCCTATTTCCCGTGTAGGTAGAAACATGAAACTTTGGGTAGTTGTTAAGTACACTTCCACAATGGTAACAGGTAAAAACAATATTTAAATTATCACTACTGGGGGCCGGGGGCCCAAATGTATGTTTTTCTAATATTTAAATCTGAATCATCACTAATTTTCCAATTTCCCGTGTAGGTAGAAGCATGAAACTTTGGAAAGTTGTCAAGTACCCTCTCGCGACGAAAATTGGCAAAAAAGAATTTTAAAATTCCCGCTCATGCGGGGCCGGGGGCCCAAAAACGCTTTTTTCCTTATATGGCCTACATAAAATTTGAATATCACTAATTTTCCTATTTCCCGTGTAGGTAGAAAAATGAAACTTGGGGTGGTTGTTAAGTACACTTCCAGAATGGTAACAGGTAAAAACAATATTTAAATTATCACTACTGGGGGCCGGGGGCCCAAATGTATTTTTTTCTTATATTTAAATCTGAATCTTCACTAATTTTCCAACTTCCCGTGTAGGTAGAAGCATTAAACTTTGGGAATTTGTTGAGTAGCCTCTCACGACGAAAATTGGAGTAAAAGAATTTCAAAATTAACACTCATGGGGGCCGGGGGCCCTAAAACGTTTTTTCCTTATATGGCCTATATACAATTTGAATATCTCTAATTCTCCTAATTCCCAAGTAGGCAGAAACATTAAACTTTGGGAAGTTGTTGAGTACAATCTCGCGATGGTAACGGGAGAAAAAATATTTAAATTATCACTTCCTTGGGGCCGGGGGCCCAAATAAAGTTTTTTCCTAATATGAGAATATAAAAACTAAAAATCACGAACTCTCCTATTTCCCGTGTAGGTAGAAACATGAAACTTGGGGTAGTTATTAAGTACACTTCCACAATGGTAGCAGTTAAAATCAATATTTAAATTATCACTACTGGGGGCCGGGGGCCCAAATGTATTCCGAGTAGGAAGAAGCATGAAACTTTGGGAATTTGTGAGTACAATCCCGCGATGGTAACGGGAAAAAAATTATTTAAATTATCACTTCCTGGGGGACGGGGGGAGAATTAGTGATTTTAGTTTTTATAAAGCTCATATTAGGAAAAAACTTCATTACATACGTTATATAAGGATACACTAAAAAGGCATAAATTTAATTACGCTACGTTCGATCGATCTGACATTTTGTTACGATGCATTGTTAGGTGAGACGGGTGTGTGTGCCAAATTTCAGCTCGATCGGATCACGGGAAGTGGGTCATTTTTTACTTTTGTTTTTCCGCCCGCCCATGAGATGACGACAGAACGACAGAGAGAGACGGCGGTAAAGTTAATATAAGGGATTTCAAAATGAAACAAGAAGAATCAAGATCTAGTGATACTGTGGCCACTATTAACAGTCATGGAAAGCTGAAATTCTACCCAGTTTACATCAATAATAGAAAATGTATGTGTCTTCGTGATTCAGGATGCACAACGATTGTGGTCCACAGTAGGATGGTGGAAGAAAAAGAATATGATGGGCAAAAAGACACACTAATAATGGCTGATGGCACAAAGAGAGAGTGTCCAACTGCTACTCTTACCATCAACTCACCCTGGTTTCAAGGTGAAGTTCGAGCGAGAGTTTTGAAAGATGCCATTTGTGATCTCATCATAGGCAATATTGAAGGTGTTGTTGACAATTCTGATGAAATATTCAAGGCTTGGTGTGACAACAGCTATCAATTATGTGCTACTGTACAAACCAGAGCCACCACAAAAAGAAAAGAGAACATAGACATTGAAGTTGATGAGAAACCTTGAAATAGGAAGCCAACTAATGTCAAAACAAGAATTCAAACAACTACAAGAAGAAGATAACACAATAATGGAAATAAAAATGAAACTCATCAAAGACAATGAAACAGGCCACAACAAAAATTACAAGCTAGATAAAGGCATATTGATAAACATTGCACAAGCAGGTACATGCAAAAGAGTGGTTCTTCCCTAAAAAGTTACAGAAACCATTATAAAATGACACATGACAGTCCTTAGGTGGACACATGGGCGCCAAGAAAACAATTGCTACAATAGCAGAAAACTTTTACTGGCCTAAAATGGCTAGGCAGATAAAAGAATACATCAAGAAATGTACAGTGTGTCTACGACATAATCCCAAAGATGGAAAGCACACAGCGCCAATACAATCATCTGACAAGGCAAACTTCTTATTCGAGAAAATTGCCATAGACCTAATAGGACCATTCAAAAAGATGTCAAAGAAAAAACATATGTATGCTCTTACCATAGTGGACATAGCCACCAGATGGGGTGAAGCTATTCCACTGAAAAGAATAGATGCAGAAAGTATATGCACTGAATTACTCAATGTTTTCAGCAGATATGGTTTTCCTCAAACCCTTCTTTCAGACAATGGCAGTCAATTCAAGGGACAGATGACACAAGCTATTATGAAAATGCTAAATATTACGCAGTACATAGCACAATTTACCATCCACAATCAAATGGAGTGATTGAAAGACTAAACAAAACCATCAAGAATATGCTATTAAAGGTTACAATAGACCATGAAGACAAATGGCATGAATATTTACCTTTAGTACTATTTGCATACAACAGCAGCAAGCATGAAAGCACAGGTTTTAGTCCTTTTGAGTTAATGTTTGGTCAAAACCCTGCAAGTCCTTTAAAAATTTCAAAGAAAGACTGATAAGCAAACAAGATGCCATACAGGACAGATATCAGCTGATGTCAGAAACTAGAGATAAAATACTCTACAGTATTGAAACAGCAAAACAAAGACTAATCAAGCAAAGTACAAGACATAGAGAAATCAAAAATAAACACAGACAATTAAGAACATTTGAGCCAGAACAACAAGTCTTAGTATTGTTACCAAACGCAAAGAATGAAATCACATGGGAAGGTCCATACAACATTGAAGAGAAACTTAGTGATGTCACATATAGTGTCAATATAAAAGGACATGTGAAAAAATTACACATTGATAAACTAAGAGCATATGGTGACAATAAAGAAGAAAAACAAACAGTAAATATCATCAGCAAAGAAAA
The DNA here is from genome assembly GCA_944989445.1 of Ampullaceana balthica. NCBI lineage: Eukaryota > Metazoa > Mollusca > Gastropoda > Lymnaeidae > Ampullaceana > Ampullaceana balthica. The sequence goes on from CALYLW010001138.1 coordinate 110,783, forward strand.
TGATGAAAATGACAGTACAATGAAAAAGAAAAGCCCTGACAGTGAAAGAATATCATCTGACATACCAGATAATATGAAACACAGAGTGATGAAAATTTTTCAAAAATACAAAATGTGTCATCACAAAAGAAACAGGAAACACAAAAACTGTGACTCATAAGATACAACTATTAGAACATGAACCTTTCAAGACTAAAGTATACCCTATTCCAATGGCATATAGAGACACAGTAAAACAAGAAATTGATTACCTACTCAAAGAAAACAAAATAAGAAAAGCAGTTGAAGCTAACTATACCTCACCAACTGTCATAGTAAAAAAGAAGAATGGAAAGATTCGACTATGCTGTGATTACAGACAATTGAATAATATTACAAAATTGGACCATGAACCTATTGGAGACCCAAGAGACATTATAGACAGAATTGGTAATTCCAGAATATTCACTACATTTGACTTAAACAGAGGTTTTTGGCAGATAAATATGGATCCTGATTCTGTCAAATATACTGCATTTATAGCTATGGATGAAGTATATGAATGGTTAGTGATGCCATTTGGATTAGTCAACAGTACAGCCACTTTTAGCAGATTTATGAAAGTGATGTTACAAGGCATTCCAAATGTGGTACATTATGTAGACGACATATGTATCCACACTAAAGATTGGGAAACACATATCCATACACTTGAAGCTGTACTGGATAGACTCAAGAAACATAATGTTACAATCTCACCTGAAAAGATCAACATTGGAAAAAATATATTGATTTTCTGGGATACAGAATAGGAGGTGGTGCAGTCACTCCTACTGCAGAGAATGAAAACAAGATCTTTAACCTGTCAGTCCCAAAATCTAAGAAACAAGTGCAAGCCCTGCTGGGACTATGTAACTTTTACAGACCTTTCATTGCAAATTATGCAGAAATTGTTCACCCACTAACAGAAATTACAAAAACACACAGATATTCGAAAATTTCAGTTTTCAGGAGATTGCCTCAACGCATTGGAGAACATTCAGGAAGCATTTAGGAAGAAACCCATCTTGGTTACACCTCAATGGGACAAACCTTTCATTGTTTCTACTGATGCATCGTCTATTGCATTAGGAGCGTGTCTCATGCAAGAACATGATGGTATTCTCCATCCTATACAATATCTGAGCAGAAATTTGACAAAAACAGAACGTAACTACAGCACCATAGAGAGAGAATGTTTAGCCATAGTGTGGGCTCTACAAAAACTTCAAAAATACCTTCTAGGTAGAACATTCACTCTTCTAACAGACCACACACTACTTGTGGCATTCAACAAGAAGAAAATCAGCAACGCAAAAGTAAATCGATGGGCTATGATATTAGCCGACTACAAATTTGACATTAAACCTGTTAAAGGAAAGGACAATGTGGTTGCAGACATATTACGTAGAATGACAATAAACAAAGACATTCTGTGAATTTCTAAAGGATAAAACAAGAGACTGTATTAATATTAGTCTTTTTATTCGCTGCACAATAAACAAGGAGCAGTGTTTAAATTCCACTGGACAATATATTTAATTTGAATTTAATTAATATTGATTGTTAAAAGTATTTTACTTACACAAAATTATATTTGTATTAAAAGTTCAGTTTCATTTTATCAGTACAGGTAGACTGTTGAAGTCCTACAGATTTTTTACTCTTGATTTTCATGTCTAGATATTGTGTATAAAGTAATGATAGTCCATTTATGTTGGTTATTTGAATGTAGATTAATTTGATTATATTAAGACCAAAAATGTAGTATTTCATAAACATTTTTTTTTGAAGGTTGCGAGTGAATGTCACCTGTGATTTACGAGATTAGTGACAGAGAGGCCACATGGGTGAAAGCGCGCGAAAAGGAGTTCTGGAAAAGATGGCGTATGTGTGGCTGATGTCTCCTCGTTGTGAAACCTAAAAGTTATATTACTGTACATATGGTGTATATTAAAGTTATTTTATTGACATTAATTCTTCAGTGGATTATTGCATGCAAGATTGTGTATTGTGAAAACACCTACAAAATACATTAACAAGTAATACGTCACAAAGAGAGGCGTTACACCGCCAACATATAAACGATGAAATACAATTGTTTCAAACACAAGACCCATCCACAAAAATTGAGAAATTCCATAGGATCAACGGTTTAATATAGTTACGCACTTCAAATATTTCATAAAATTATTTTTTTAAAAAGCCTTACATCACACACAAATTTAAGATCTCTTTTAAAAGTTTAAGAAAATCAGCATCTTTCTCTTGTAGAAATTCTCAGAGACATACGTTTCCCGAGAGATTTAAAAACACTGTCACCAATTTGACTTTTTACTTTTATGCTATTTAACTCCTCCAGTTTTTTTTATTACAGAGCGTAGTTCCATATTCGTTATCTCAGTTTTGATTATCTCCATATTTTTTATCAGTTTGTATAACTTGCCATCTTTTTTTGCTCTGGTGAAATCTCGCAATTAAATGTTTATGCACTTTCCTGAAATCTAATTGACTGATTTTTCGCACAAGTTTATATCTTTCCTGACAGGGCCGGAGCTAGAGACTGCGGGGCCCAAGGCAGAAAAGATGAGCGTGGCCCCGGGCCAAAGGGGCCATCCATAAATGACGTCATGGAATTTTGGCCGATTTTTCACCCCGTTCTCCACACGTCGTTACAAAGAGTTAGACGTCATAAAGTTTTGTCCCCCCCCCATTAAAAGCCCTATTTTCTTTTTGATAATGAGCATGTTTCAAATCACTTTATTGTCATTTAAGTATTTATTTAGTGTAGGCAAGAATTCTATTATCGTAACACGTGTGAAGCCATATAAAACGTTATTAAATAAATTGTAAGATATCAAATATTTAAGTGCAACTATTGTTTTCTGGTTGCTATTTCGTTTTTAAAGTTGCAGGTTTAGACGTGATGTCACACTTCCAATACATCCCTCTCTCCCTCGTCACACATCGTCACAAATGTGTGACCCCCTTCGTGCCGTAGCTGCATGACGTCATTTATGGATGGCCCCAATGCAGCAGACGAGGATCGAGACCCATGCAAAAATTGCATTTCTACAAATCATCTTCTATATATATAATTGACCAGCACAAGAGCAAGTCGTATGCAAATAAGTATGACGAATGACCCTCGGTGAGTCAGTTCTCAGTTTATGGTTGGCAAGCGATGTTAGTAAAGGGTGGGGGCTGGGGGGAGGTAATAATAATAATAATAATAAATTGATTATTTATATAGCGCTGTATCCCAGTAAGGAACTGGGCTCACAGCGCTTTACATGAAAGAATAACATACTTATAAGTATTAAATTAACTTTCATATCACAACAAACACACAAAATTACAATACATTATACATAAACTACGTTAATCATTTACAAGAAATGTTGTTTCATCAATTTTAAAAATAAATTTTGAAAAGATGTGTCTTAAGTGCAGTCTTGAAGGACTTGGTTGATTGAATACTACGTATGTGTAATGGTAGAGAATTCCATTGTTTGGCTGCACAAAAAGAGAACGACCTTTCACCAAACGTTTTGGTGCGTGTCGTAGGAACAGAGAGAACGCGTGTGTCTGCAGAAGATCTTAGCTTGCGAGTGGGTGAGTAGACCGACAAAAGTTCAGTAAGATACGATGGGCATGAGTCCGAAAAGAAATTGTGACAGAGAACGGCCAGTTTGTAATCAATACGGGCTTGTATAGGCAGCCAATGAAGTGAGCGAAGAAGTGGAGTAACATGGTCATGTTTTTTTGCCTTGAGCACCAGTCTGGCAGCTGAATTTTGAACTTTCTGTAGTTTTTCAATGCATTGTTTTGGCACACCTGACAGAAGAGAATTGCAGTAATCCATACGAGCCAGTACAAGAGCACAGACTAGTGTTTTTGTGGCACTAACTGTTAAGTAATGACAGATTTAGCTGATCTGACGAATGGCAGTGTAGGCAGAGCGACAGATGTGATTGATGAAGTTGTTAATAGACATGTTGTCAGAAATAATGTAGCCAAGATTCCTAGTCGATGTTTTGAACAGAATATCCGAACTGGCTACGTGAATTGACTTCGGAAGAGACAAAGTACTGCGTGATTTATTGTTGCAAAATAGAAGTGCTTCAGTCTTGTCATCATTCAGCTTGAGTTTGCTTAACGTCATCCAAGACTTCACTTCACCAATGCACTCCTGCAACAATTGGACACCGGAGTCCATATTAGAGGGATCAGTGTGAGTATATAGCTGAATATCATCTGCAAATGATTGGCTTTTAACTGAATGCTTTTCAAGCAGTAGAAGTAGCGGTCTTGTATACAGTACAAAAAGTACCGGACCCAAAACAGAGCCCTGAGGCACACCATAAAGCAAGTCAGCTTTGTGAGAGATACAGCCATCTACTGATACTACCTGTGATCTGTTAGATAAGTATGATTGAAACCAAGCCAGAACTGAGCCAGAAATTCCAAAATAATTTTGCAGGGTTTTCAGCAGTATTTGATGGTCGACAGTGTCAAAGGCTGCACTAAGATCTAAGAGGACCAATATAGAAATTTTCCCACTGTCCAGTGCGAGCAGGAGGTCATTTGTTACCTTCAACAGTGTGGTCTCTGTGCTGTGAGAAGGTCTGTAGGCCGACTGATTAGGACTTAGAAGAGTGTGGTCATTTAGATAAGAACAAAGTTGTTTTAAGACTAGTTTTTCAATGACTTTCGACAAAAATGAAATATTAGACACAGGTCGATAGTTGTTTAAATTGTTTTGGTCTAACCCTTTTTTTCAGCAAGGGTTTTATAATAGCAGATTTACATAATGAAGGAAAGGTGCCAGATTTTAGACTTTCATTAACTATATTAGTTACTGTTGGGAGTAAGAGATCTAATGACTCAACCAATAGTGGAGTGGGGATGGGATCAAGAGGGCAGGACGTTGGCTTAGATTTTAGAATAATACTTTTGACCTCATTTTCCGTAACAGACTGAAACATGTCAAAGCCTGACCTCACAGCAAAAGAAGGAGATACATCATATGGTGGCAACAACGTTCTGTCAAGTTCATCACGAATTTTAGCAATTTTGTTGATAAAAAAGTTACAAAATATATCTGGTTGCTGATGCAGGGGATACACAGAGGGAAGGACCATAGCGTTACCACTCCCTCTGAGTAACAACTACATCAATGCGCATATCTCAAGACCAACAATGCGTCTGCGATCCACCCCATCCCCCCCGACGTTCACTCACGTTGTGTTCATTTCTTCACGCTGCTGTTTGTGTCCTTACTCCCCACTCCTCCCAAGGTTCTTTACACTATGTATGAGCAAGTCTGCGGCGTAAGCTATGCCGCGGCTTGTATCTAGTATTAAAATAATGGGAAATAGAAAATTAAATTATTAAAATTTCAGTTCTATAATATCACTGACTTATCAGTTAGTACAGTTTTATTCATTTAATTGAAGATCCTAAAACTCATGAAGATATTAATAACTAAAGTGTTGTTTTTTGTTTTGTTTTGATAATTGACAGTTTATAAATATAGATCTATATAACTTAACATTATAAACTTTATACACTAGTGAGCTTTGGTGGCTGCAAAATCTGAAATAAGTTAATGATAGTCTAATCCTTAGCTACAGCATTCTCAATTGACAAAATTATTGCCAAGTTACTGATCCAATCTTGAATCATTTTTTATCACACATAGGTTTTAAAAAGTTTTAGTTTCGAAAAGAGTCTTCCTCCCGAAGCCATAGTGACAGGAATACAAAAGTTACAAGTATTCCAAGTGCAATGTGTGTGTTAGGAAAGTCACTGAAAGAAACTGCACAATCTAAACAAGATAGCTGTAGGTGACTGCAAGAGTTATGGAACTCAATTATTGCAATTCTGCAGAAACCAGGAAACCATCAAGATCCTAATTTTCGCAGGCTCTCAGCTTTTTTCTCCAGATTCATACTGCAATTTAGTAGATCATTCTTTTTCCAATTGATGAAATTAATTTTTTTAAAATCATTTGCAGTTGTTCAAAGTGACTGTCCATCGACATAACAGTTTTAAAAATTGAGCGTAATTTTTCTTGTGCATCTACAAATCCTTCATCATCTCCTTCATTTGTATTTTTTTTTCTTTTTCGCATTCTCTACTCTTTGAACAATTAAATGCTTTCAAATTGTAAGCCTGTGGCAATTTCTTTTGCAATTGCTATTGTTGTTTCAAAACCCGTCATTTATGTAAGACTTAAACCATTTGCAAGTATATTCTATGCTGTCAACTGCAGTTGCTAGATCGATTGAAATATTTTGTAATTCTTTCCTGTTGTAATTAAATTGGAACAAAATGACGTATAAAAAAGCAATGAAAACAATCAAATAGAAGTTATTAATTTTTATTTTTTTTTATTTTTTTTTATGTTGCACAATGACTCTTCTTTACTTCGAGCTTTTGGATCACAACTTTGCTCTTCAACTTCGAAAAGGGCATCATAGATTTCGGCTACTTGATATCGCACTGCCTTTAAACTTTCCCACACGGTTTTCCCATCTTGTTTCACAAATATTTCGAACATACTTGGAAAGGATAGCCTATCGCTTTGTTGAAGCAGAAAATAAAACAATAAAATAATTTTGTTGAATTTTACCAAAAAACGTCATTGCATCAGGACAAGTTTTTGCCATATCACATAGCAGCAATTTATAACTGTGACAGGTACAAGGGGTAAAAAATGCCCAAGGATTTTTATAGTAAAAGACAAGCTTGTACGCCTGACTAATTCCCCTTCATGTTCGACCGTGGGGCGGGTGCTTATGAGGTTTAACATATGCGGTTCACTCATTCTCTCACTTATAGATCTCTCTTTTGCCTTCTAAATTAGAAATGTTTAATTTTTATACCAAACACCCACCCCACGTTTTTAGTCATATTAAATCGAAGTACTTGAACTAATAAGTTTTAAATTATTTTCTTCTTTTTAGTCCGCTTCTAAAAACGTGGTTTTTAAAAAATCTTCTTTTTTACTTCTATTTATTTTATTCTTTTTAGTCCACTTATAACAACCTGGTTTTTAAAAATATTTTTTTACCTCTATTAATTTATTTTACCAAACACCTCACAAGCGCCCGCCCAACGTTTTAAAAACATTGTGATGTGGTCACGGGGCGAACTCACGGATGTCAACAAAAGCCGACGGTACAGATGCTTTTATATATACTATAGATAAACTTAAAAGTTCAATAATTTAATAACGGTACATTTGATCGATCTGAAATTTTGATACAATGCATTGTCATCCAAGATCTATTTGTGGTAAAATTTTCAGATCTCTAGGACTATCAGAAGTGGTTCAATTTTACGTTGGCAGATTTGAAAAAATCTTGGACAATCCAACAAACAAACAAACAATGCCAAACGAAAGCGAGTTAATAAAAACGTAATAAAAATAAACCAACACTGCCAATTTTTACAAGCAGCCGTTTATAGACAATGTAGCGATTTACAAAATGTTGGAATAATAAGTAATAAGAGAGGACAATTTGTTGCTATTCACTTTAACTTTAAAATTCAAGTGTTTAAATTTCCAGATTGTCCCATTCTCATCAAATGCTCACGTATCAATCTATATTTCTACGCGACATATTTCTTTGCAATCGGTGACTTAATCTATGAAAGCAGTTTGTGTGTGTTTGTTCAAAATAATTGGCGTGAATTTAGGAAATTGCCAGGCATTGGATGGCTGGGTGTAGCTGTAGATGAATTCATCTATTTAATTAATTATTCTATTTCTTATAATCAAATTAAAAGATTTAAACCAAAACTGGAAAATCGTTCTCTGGAGGAATTCATTCCTTTCCCCACAAAGGATAAAGTAGAATACGTTTGTTCTGATGATTTGTTCATACTATTGTTTTGTTCCAATGTTACAAGTAATGTTGCGGAGACATTTGTCCATTGTCTTAACACCTGGTCCAAAACTTGGACAAAACTGGACAACCTGGAAGGATCAGTCAGAAATATTTTAAGTTTTAGAAAAGAGAAACAATTATATATTCTTCAAGCTAACGGCAACCTGTGGGAAGTTAAGAGCGATGAAGACAAAGGTTTACATCTTAAACTAGTTGGAACTATCTGGCAAGGGTATTATGAGTTGTTTGGAGCCATCTGTTTTAACGATATACTTTATCTTCAAGGAAACAAAAGTATTGATGAAAACCTACTGCCGATTCCTTTGTTTTCAAAAATTATTACAAACGGTAGCCAACGCATCTGGTCAAACATTGTTCCTGCCGTCCTTAAAAAGTCAATTTTCAAGTCATTTTTAAAGTTTTCCATTTCTTTAAAATCGTCCTAGAAGAGAAATTTACTAAAATATAATTTTAATTTCAAATTTAACAACAACGTTGATGTAACTGAAAAATGTTTTGTTATAAAGCATTTTCAAAATTACATTTAATTTAACGATTCAATGAATTCAATTAATACATAGATTATTATTTCCATTATATGACAATCTAAAAATATAATGACAAATAATGATAGGAATTGTTGTCATTCCAAGATTCAACGCTTATTTCAATAATGTTGTTTATCCGTTAAATCTTTAAACGAATTTCTATTTTTAAAAATGTATTTCTCTTTGAAACTTTTACATGTGAGCTTTTTTTTATATAGAAAAATCATTGTGTTAAGTAAAATTTTGAAATTTTTATTATTTAAATGTTCAAGATGCTGTAATTTTACAAAAAATCACTGTATTAAAAATAAACAGTTTTTTAATGCAATTTTTTTTTGGCAACTAATTCTTTTAGAATTTTTCAATCGGGTCATTAACACAGCGTTTCTGACAGTAGCATAGCGCAGTCTTACTTAGTTGTCTTGTAATTCACCTTATATAATTATTGATGAAAAGTGTCAAACAGAAGACCCGTCTTTTTCCACACATCTGATAAAGCGCTTCTACAGCTTAAGATAATATACCAAAAGGATACCTATATTGTTAAAGTCAAGGCACTGACCTAAAGCGAGAAATTGATGTTATCTTTAATCTGTTGTTGTTGTAGTTGTTGAGCCTTCTAGTCCATGAGGGGCATCCACCGATCATCGTCGGCGTCTTCGATTCCTCCAAGTGCATATGCCACCTACGAGAGACCTCCAGGCATCTCTATCCTGGGCCAGCTTCTCCAGGATCTTCCATTCATGGCCAATTCTCTTGATGTCTGCCTCCAATTCTCGGCGCCAAGTGTTTCTTGGACGGCCTCTTTTAGGATAATATACCAAATGGATACCTATGTTGTTAAAGTCAAGAATATACCAAATGTATACCTATGTTGTTAAAGTTAAGGCACTGACCTAAAGCGAGAAATTGGTTTTATCCTAATACTATTGATATCAAATCCAGTGATAAACTCGCAATATTATGTAACCTAGTGTATTTTGGGGGATGGGTATACATTTTTTTGTTTATGGTATAATATCTTAGACCTGCATGGATGAGTTCCTTAAGTTCTACACTTAAAATATATGTCTATAAGAATTCAAGTAATAAACATAATTTAATTTTCCATTAGAGTATAAACATCGGCGTGCTGGATAAATATTTGCTTTATTTCACGAATTCTTGTATATGTAGGCAATAACCTCCAATTTCTTTTACTTCTTCTTTGAAAATTATACCTTTAATAATAGTTCATAAATATTGTTTTATTTATCTTTATTTGTTACCTACTTCGATGTAAAGTTTCAAATACTTATTTAAATTACCAAATATATGATGACACTGCGATACGTTTCTTAGCTGTCTAATTGTTAATAACTTCAATGTGAGCATCTATATATATATATATAATTCACTTAAACGGGCATGTGCGAATGAGCATGACGATTAACCCCCGCTGAGGTCGAAAGATCACAGTGGGCAAGCGTAGTGGGATGAAAAGAAATAAAAAAGGGTGGGGGTGGTGGCATCAATGCTTCTTGCGTTCACGTGCATTGTTCCTTGACGGAATAACATATGATTTGCCGTGTACTGGTTATCACGTCCGCCTTGCACGCGGAAAGTCCTGGGTTCAACCCCAAGAGGGAACAATTACAAAAAAATTATGTTTTTTTCTGCCTGTTCTTTTCCCCATTTTTTGCGAACATGACAAACTCTAGGGTCGGCAAATCACAGTTTATGGTTGGCAACGGATGGTAGTAAAGGTGGGGGGGGGGCAGATAACAACAACCGCTGTGCACATGTCTCCACGTTTACTCGCTTTTGTTTTCATTACTTCGTGCTGCTGTTTGTGTCCGTTCTCTCCCCCCAGCCCCCGTTCTTTGCACTATTTATAATGAGCAAGTTTGCGGCGTATGCTACGCCGTGGGTCGTATCGTGTATAAATTATTTCAAGGCTAATTATTTTTATCTCTGTAGCTATGTAAATCTACATTTTTCTTTGTTTTTTTTATAAAGATCCTAAAAATACATTTTTAATATGGTAATAATTTAGTATATGTTATGAATGTGCAAAACTTAAATTTACAAAAATATATTAACCCTACCTTGACTATTTTTGCTCAGCTGAAGAGAGCTACTTGCAAGCACACACGTCCATCGTATGTTGAGAAATTTGTTTTCTCACAAAACAATTTTGTCCATAATTATTTTATTAATATTTGAAGGAAAAAAACATTTTAGGTTACAAAAAATACCGTGTAAATTTTAGGTCGGGCGAGATCGCCATCATTGTTTATTTTAAAAAAATATGAAAAAATATTCACTTTTTTTCAACCCCTATTTCTTGAATTGTAAAGCTCTTGTTTATAATTACTTCGTTATATAATATTGAAAACATACAATTTCCTACGCTTACTGTTATTTAATATAGAATAGGACTGCGATAAAGCATTTAGATACAATAAAAAAAATACACAAATTGTGTAATGAAAACAAAAAAGTTTATTATCTAACTAATACACAAATAAAATGTTTCGACTAATGCATTCATAAGTACAAATAACATATAGTACTCACATAAGTACAAATAACATATAGTACTCACATAAGTACAAATAACATATAGTACTCACACAAGTACAAATAACATATAGTACTCACACAAGTACAAATAACATATAGTACTCACACAAGTACAAATAACATATAGTACTCACATAAGTACAAATAACATATAGTACTCACACAAGTACAAATAACATATAGTACTCACACAAGTACAAATAACATATAGTACTCACATAAGTACAAATAACATATAGTACTCACACAAGTACAAATAACATATAGTACTCACACAAGTACAAATAACATATAGTACTCACATAAGTACAAATAACATATAGTACTCACACAAGAAAAAATAACATATAGTACTCACACAAGTACAAATAACATATAGTACTCACACAAGTACAAATAACATATAGTACTCACACAAGTACAAATAACATATAAAAGTACTCACACAAGTATAACAAATTATTTTTTAAAATTACTAAACCATACTACATCAAAGAAAAAATTCATGTCTAGATAAAAAGAAAGAACACGAAACAAACAAACCATGACACAGGATATAAGAAATATAATATATATATATTATATATAAGGAAATCCGGTGTCCCCTTTTTGTTATTTTTAAAACTGCGTTTGTTAAAAATTTAATTTCGATTAGATTTTAACATTCTACCTTTAGATATGAAGTAAAAAGCATTTCACTCATTTCATCAAATGCAAGACATATTTCTGAATTGTATTTGTTTTTATCGTTTCCCAAATAAGTGAGTTTCGAGAATGATTAAAGCAAAATACTACATGTAATCAGTTTGAAACAAAGCAAATTCTATAAATGTATTTTTTTAAATTAATATGTAATTGTATCTCAAACTTGTATTGTCAGCAAAAATATAAACTTTCGCAAATAATCAAGCAATTAGATTTCAGGGAAGTGTATGAAAGTTTAATTGCAATATTTCACTAGAGTAAACCGAGATGATACGATAAAAATGGATAAATATGGAGTAAAAGCAAAAGTGAGTTAAAGTATACAGAACTACATAGCGTCACACAAAAAAAGAATTGGAAGAGTTAAACAGCATAAAAGTGAAATAGTCTAATTGGTTACTGTGTTTTCAAACCTCTCGAGAAACATATGTCTCTGAGAATGTTTACAAGAAAAAGATGCTAATTTTCTTAAAAATTTAACAGTGATCTGAAAATGTGTGTGTGAGGAAAAGCTTTTTAAAAAAAAATCATTTTGTGAAATTTTTGAAGTACTATACGTAACCATATTTGGTTGTGGATCCTCTGTGTTCTCAATTTTCATGGACGTCTCTTATGTTCGAAACAAATGTGTGTGTGTGCGTTACGCTATGTAGTTTTTAAAAAAATGCAACACTGAGTTAACTTTGTTTTATTTCAGGCATTTTACATCGAACACTTTTCACGACATTCCTTCAAGAACCATTTTAATACATTTTATTATAACTGTTGCGTACGATGAATGTTTTGCTTATATGAGAATTTGGACCAGTCCATTTAGAATTTGGACCAGTCCATTGTTATTACCCCAAGGAGATATTTGCTTTTATGTCTCACTTATTACCACAGCAGAAATAGGTAAAACAATTGAAGTCATTATTTATGCTTTTTTATATTTAAGAGAATTTAGAATGTGCTAATTGGATATGTTTCTATAATTAATTAAAACTTTACAAGTAGGGCTGTTAACGATTAATTTAAATTTAATCGTTAACTTTAAAAAAATTAACGATTAATTAATCGTTAATTTCAATTAAAGACAAAAATTAAAATTTATGACGTCAAAAGTAACACTTATTAAACGTTCTTGTTTAAAATCTAAATACCATTGGAATGTCTCCTTTATATGTCATCTTTTAACCAACTTCGAAAAGAGACAAGTGTGTAGACATTATTTGGTTCAGTGATGAAAGGGTCTAAACAGCCCAGCTGAACAATCATTCACATGGAACTGAGGTAACTGGTATGCACAAACGGTCTTGGCAAGGAATGACATTATCGGATATGGATGTTCATTATGTTTACACCATTGTAGAGGGTTAATGGATTCAGGAACTTTCATCTCCATTTTGTAACTTTGTAATTCATCAGAAGAGCTGTCGTCATTTTCTGTCTGTGAGTCAGACTCCATTAATGCCATTAGCTTAATACGCTTTTCATTTGGGTTGATAAGTAGGCGAAGTGTAAGAACCATGGTAAGCAAACTTTATCAACATTTTGAACATTCCCGTCAGTCAATAATTTAAAACCCAAACGTTCGTGTAATCGTAAGGAAATTTGTTATTATTTATCGGCCGCTATTTTTTATTTTAAAAAAATAATAAAAATTGTAAGTGATGGCCCATCTAAGGATCATTGGCCCGTGTGAAAAGTACAAAAACTCAAAGTTGCGCAGCATCCATTTGTGTCCAATATTTTACCAAATTTACTGCGCGGTAATTCTAAACTGCTGCGCGGCATCAGTCAGATGTCGTCGCGACCTCGCGGCCGCGCAGCTTAAAGGGAACATTGGTGAATGGTCAATTAATCGTTAAAAATAATTTAATCGTTAAAGTTTTTAAACGATTAATCGAGTGATTGATCGTTAATTTCCGCAGCCCTAGTTACAAGTAAACATAACAAATATGAACTCACCACTTGGTAATGACTTTTATCAAAATTATTGGACACATAAAAATATCAAACTCTGAATATCATTTGTAATATGAACTATTAATAGATTTATTAGTAATAAAACTAGTTTTTAAATTATAATAACAAATTAAAGAGTCAAATACCAAACTTATTGTAAAAAAGGTTTAAAATCCATTGCAAGGTGTGCTGACATTTGGAAACATTTTTATTTATTATTCAATTTAAAACTGATCTGTATTAAATTAAATGAATTGTTTCTTTCTTGAAGTTCTTGAATTTCTAGCTTTCATTTTATCTTACTGTTGCGTGGTTACGAGAGTGTTGAATGATCGTTTTAACCATCACTTGAAATCTGTTTCGTGAATGACGTTGCTGTTTTTAAAGGAGCCATTTTTCATTAACCTTACACAATACTTAAGAAATAGTAAACACCACATCCAAAAAATTGGTTCTCTTAGATTAACAATACAGATAATGTGCATTGCATAGCCTCTGTCCATCAATCATTTAACGTATATGTAATTATTTTTTGCTAAATGGTGCTTTCATTGGACATTTAACCGGCTAAAACATGACTTGTTCTAATACATTTGTGACCCGCGGCTGAGTGAAAATATAACCAGGGTCTGTTACTCCTCCAATGCCATTCTCCAAATTAAAAATACGTTTCACTCTCCAGTTGGAAACCTAACAGCCTAAACACTTTCTCAGCCAGAGCCTCTTAATGTCTTCGGGGGAGATAAGACTACACGAGATCTCAAGGAACACTCGTACAGACTAATGGGGCTACCAGAATGAGACTACACGAGATCTCAAGGAACACTCATACAGAATAATGGGGCTACCAGAATGAGACTACACGAGATCTCAAGGAACACTCATACAGAATAATGGTGCTACCAGAATGAGACTACACGAGATCTCAAGGAACACTCATACAGAATAATGGGGCTACTAGAATGAGACTACACGAGATCTCAAGGAGGGCTCACACAGACTAGAAAAAAACGCAAAGAAAACAGGTGTCAACTTAGAGATAATATTTATGATACTAAAATGAGAACGGCTAAAGCTGCCAAATAAACTTGGTGGAAACCCTGGAGTTAAGAAACATAAGAACCAAAAAAAGACCTTTTCATAACATAGACCCCCACACTAAGATATGAACTGCTACTTTACTTTAAAAAATGCTATAAAACTACTAAAATATTTATATTTACAAAGAAAACAACCTTAAATTAACCCCCAACGTCTACAATTGACCCTGTCCAAACCCCTCTCCTCGTTTGTACTATTGATTTTAACCTAATCCAACGTATTCTAAATCCACTTCGTTACTTCCTGTACATACTTTATACTTTATACCACTACACCTATACTAACATCAGATGAACAGCCAACATCCGCCCTTTTTTCTACCCCTCCTCAATTTGTCTAATTAATTATAAAATATACCAAACCATTCCTGGTTGTAACCTATACCATCGTCTGACCCCACAATGTTATTGTAATTAAATTCGCCACTAACAACACGTGTTTAGCGGAGTGCCCCAAATAAAATACTTCGCCTAGCAACATGAAACGCATAAAAACCCGTAATTAGAACCCTTAAATACTACCATTCAACAAATAAAATACAATTCAAAATAAATAGAAATAGCTTGAGAACCTTAAAATACTTCTATTCAAAAATAAAAAATACTATTCAAAATAAATAAAATCATTTTGAGAACAACTCAATAATTAGATTTTTTTTTAAATACATTGAAAACCACTCAATAATTCAAAATAAATAAAGGTAAAAAAAAATGATTTTTAAAAACCACGTTTTTACAAGCGGACTAAAAAAGAAAATAGTTTAAAACTTGTAAGTTCAAGTACTTACATTTAATATGACTAAAAACGTGGCGCGCGCTTATGAGGTTTAACATATGCAGCTCACTCATACTCTCACTTATAGATCTCTCTTTTGCCTTCTAAATTAGAAATCTTTAATTTTTATACCAAACACCCGCCACACGTTTTAGTCATATTAAATCAAAGTACTTGAACTTACAAGTTTTAAATTATTTTCTTCTTTTTAGTCCGCTTGTAAAAACGTGGTTTTTAAAAATCATTTTTTTACCTTTATTTATTTTATTCTTTTTAGTCCACTAATAAAAACTTGGTTTTTAACAATATTTTATAAACCTCTATTTATTTTACCAAACACCTCACAAGCGCCCGCCAAACGTTTTAAAAACATTGTGATGTAATCACGGGGGGAACTCACGGATGTCAACAAAAGCCGACGGTACAGATGCTTATATATAGACTATAGATAAACTAAAAAGTTCATTAATTTAATAACGGTACACTCGATCGTTCTTAAATTTTGATACAATGCATTGTCATCCAAGATCTACCTGTGGTAAAATTGTTAGATCTCTAGGACCATCAGAAGTAGTTCAATGTTACGTTGGCAGATTTGAAAAAATCTTGGACAAACCAACAAACAATGCCACAGGAACGAAAGCGAGTTAATAAAAAACGTGGTAAATAAATAAAGGTAAAAAAATGATTTTTAAAAACCACGTTTTTACAAGCGGACTAAAAAGAAGAAAATAATTTAAAACTTGTAAGTTCAAGTACTTCGATTTAATATGACTAAAAACGTGGGGCCGCCGCTTATGAGGTTTAACATATGCGGTTCCCTCATTCTCTCACATATAGATCTCTCTTTTGCCTTCTAAATTAGAAATCTTTAATTTTTATACCAAACACCCACCCCACGTTTTTAGTCATATTAAATCGAAGTACTTGAACTTACAAGTTTTAAATTATTTTCTTCTTTTTAGTCCGCTTGTAAAAACGTGGTTTTTAAAAATCATTTTTTACCTTTATTTATTTTATTCTTTTTAGTCCACTAATAAAAACTTGGTTTTTAACAATATTTTTTTACCTCTATTTATTTTACCAAACACCTCACAAGCGCCCGCCCAACGTTTTAAAAACATTGTGATGTAATCACGGGGGGAACTCACGGATGTCAACAAAAGCCGACGGTACAGATGCTTAAATATAGACTATAGATAAACTAAAATGTTCAATAATTTAATAACGGTACATTTGATCGATCTGAAATTTTTATACAATGCATTGTCATCCAAGATCTATCTGTGGTAACATTTTCAGATCTCTAGGTCCATCAGAAGTGGTTCAATTTTACGTTGGCAGATTTGAAAAAATCTTGGACAAACCAACAAACCAACAATGATACAATGCCACAGGAACGAAAGCGAGTTAATAAAACGTGGTTAAAAATTAAAAATAAATAACATTTAAACAAGGGGAAACAAATTTCACTTTGTAGAACAAATACACGCTTAATGCCCCTTATGCAACACCAATTTGAATTTCCCACCACACCCCCCAATTAACATCGTGTATAACAATTGGATTCAATCACTCAATTAAGTACACTAATGAACATAATTAATTACCGAGAGCTTGAAACAATTAAGTACATTAATTAAAAGGCCTAACATAATTAATTACCACGCGCCGCCGGTAAGTTCAAAGGTCAACTATGACGTTATGTGGAGCAGCTCCACATTTCCTAACCGTTTTTGACACTACACACTACTATCTATATCACAGCCTACAGATATCCGAGCACTCTATGGAAAATTTAAACCGTAAAAATTCAGTGTCATAGATGTCACTTAAATACTATCAATTTTTTCATGTTTGAAAAAAAAATGCGATCAGCAGGCATTACATTTTAGTGTATAAATATTCGTTAATTTAAGATTTGAATGATTGTGAAAATAACAAGAAGTTGTTATTCTTTGAAATAATAATGCATATAGAGATACAAAATCTTTAGGATACAACCTTTTAAAATTGATATATTTGGATTACCTCTACGTCTTGTTAAATATATCCAGAGAACGCATACTGCCCCCTCTTCACACAAAATAAATTTAGTACAAAACAGTTTTCAAGAAAAATAAAGTTTACTCAGATAAATTCGGTCAACACAATGTAGATGTCAATAGAAGTGATATTTATTTTAGTTAATCTGGTAATGGCCTTCAAATAGATTATTTCTTAGAAACAATAAAGGTATGATACAGAAAATATTACAAACACATTCTCTAGCCTATGGTTCAGTGAAAGCGCCTGGTTTGAGTATAGCAGGAACTAAATTTGAACAAACCCATGTAGAACAACTCGATTTGATACTTGAAAACAAAGGCACTTGCATGATCTTTTCACGCATACATGTTGATGTATCAAGATGAAGGACATCGTTAAAGCAGATGGCGCCATACAGTTGATAGTTCCTCTGCCAAAGAACTGCCACCAAGTTCAAATGGACACCTTTGCTTTGGTCCTTGTTTATTTCCCACATGTTGCCATTACTTTGAATTATATATAATTGTTTTTCTTTTTTGAAACTGACCAATGAGTGGGCTGCTCCTTGAAGGCTATCAAGTTTTATCCAAGTTTTTGACCTCGTTTCAAGACAATGTACAACTGTCTCGTCTTTACCTTTAACGACTTCTGAGCAAAATGCAATAATAAAAATATCAAATGAACAAACGTGCTCTATTTTATCCTGTGTGGGAAAACAAATAAAATTCTCGAGACAACAATTCCCAAGTCTTGGATTAAGTCGTTTTATTTGTTGATTAGAAGAATTAATCAGATAAATAAATTCTTCAACAGCAACACCAAGCCAACCGTTACCTGGTAATTTACAGAGTTCACGCCAATCACTTTGTCCAAACACACACAGGCTGCTAACATTCTCTAAATCGCCAACAGCAAACACATCTGACATGTAAGCGCACAGGTTGACAGACGTGCACTTGATGAAAAATGAACAGTTTGGAAGCCACCACCATTTAAATTTAGAGGATTTACGAAGAACATAAAAATGTCCATTAGAACGTGCACTTACTCCAACATTCTCTAAATCACTGCAACTTCTATGAACGGCTCCCTTTGGCCACTGGCCGTGTTGATGTCCAATAGATTGGTATAAAGTTGCGTCCATGACCATTTCTTTACTAATTGTGTTATTCACCACTAATGGATGACGGAAGAGTTTTTCTAGAGTTAATGGCTTAACCAGACAAAGTCTTATTTCTGAAAGAAGCCGCTCTAGACATTTCATAGGAACTTCCATTGAATACTTTGAATTATTTTTTCCCTCCTCCTTATTGACATAATCTTGTAATTCATTTAATTCATGTTCTGTCTCTTTGTCTTGTTGTTTCGCAAAATTCTGATCTGCAATTATGTTTTCAGGTCCATTAGCAATTCCATTGTTGACCCAATTTAGGACAGACTCAACGACAACATCCTCACACGACACAACAAGATCTTGGCTTTTTATAATTTCAAGTAAATCTTTTTCTTGAAGACACAGAAACTTCTCGGATTTGATGAAACTTTCAAAGTTTGTCTTGATGAAATCTTGACATAATTTTATGATATTTTCCTGCATTAGCTGAGATGCTACTTTCCAAACTGGGATAACAGTTTTAATGCAAATATTGGTGCATATAAAATTCACGCACATTTTATTGATAACTGTTATTTGAAGTTGATCAGCAGCCAACCAAACATTTAGCATGTTGTCACGTGTCAGATTATCACTTCCGGTGTAGAGAGTTTCTAAGATTGTTTCGAATGTTTCCATGGAGACGCCATCAAGTTTTGTCCTCTTTTGCAGTGATTCTTTCATCCCAGATCTGAAAAGACCACGAAAGAAACCCGAACATGCACTGAGTATCAAACGATGACATCGAAATTCTTTACCTTGAACTTCAACAACGAAATCCTGAAGTTCTTCATCTTCTCTCACGAGTGAGATCCCGTCAAAGATGGCGCACGCTACAACACATTTGGATAACATCTCGATAATCTCTTCGTATTTCCTAAATATTCAAAGAAAAAATAATATTTAAAAGTTTATCAAACTAAATCGTTATTTTAACTTGTTTAATACATAATGTATATAAAAATATGTCATATTAAATAATTTCTTAAATATTATTTACTATAAATACCCCGAAAACAATGGCGTTTAGAAAATAAAAAAATGTATGCCGGTATTTATGTCAGACCTTTCATTCTTTTAAAGATGTTTGAGAAAATTTAATTTTAGTAAGCAATTTAACAGAGTGCCATTAAGTGCAAACACACCCTTAATCGGTTATTCCATAACACATTTGACGCAACCGAAGTAGATTAATATTTTTATTATTCACACTCCCAAGATTAAAATTTATAAGCGCCACTCTAATTACACTACAGTTTATTTCATCGATAATTTCATCAGTATCATCATCAGTCCAGTGACCATTGCAGTCGTTTTTTTTGGGGGGGCGGAAGCGCATAGACACATCAACAGACTACGAGCTCCACATTTGCCTATCTTGAGAAATTGTCAATAATTCATTCTACCTCATCCCCGTCCATTCCTTTATGTTGTCAAGCAAACTTTTCCGCTGTCGACCCCTCCGCCAGCAAACTTCTAAAGTGCCTTTAAGGATGATTGTTCTAAGGCTATCATGTCTCAGAACATTACTGAACCATGCCAGCTTGCATTTCTTAAATGTTGCTATATTGGCTTTTTGACGACCTGCAATGGAGCTTATTCTGTCCCAGACATATTCATTTTTTGTGTGTTCTAGATAATGGATATGGAGAATTTTTCTCCTGCATGTGTTTTCAAATGCCTGCATCTTGCTTTCTGTGGTTTGCCAGTAGTGTCCATGTCTCACATCTATACATGACCAAAGTTTTAAAGTGAGACCTATATAGCCTGAGGTTTTATGGAAGGCTAATGTTTTTGGTGTTCCATAATTTAATCAACATCGTCATTGCTGCCATTGCTGACCATATTATAGCTTGAATTTCAACTTCACTGGTACCATCTCTAGAAAAAATGGCTCCTAGGTATTGAAATTTATGTACCTTCTTCAGCTTTTGTTGGTTCATTATGATGTTTCCAATACTTTCAACTGAAGCGTTAACCAATATATTGCTTTTCTCTGGGCTGATTTCAATTCCATACGCACCTGCTCTGTCTGCAAGTTTGTCAGTCTGCTCCTGTAGTTCTTTACTATTCCCAGCAAAAGATCTATATAGTCAGCAAATCTTAGGCTGCATAAATGTCTTCCACCTATAGAGATGGATAATTTGTGCGCACTGAGTGTTTCTTGCATGATTTTTTCAAGGAAGATATTAAACAGCACAGTTCAGAGAACGCAGCACTTGCTCCAATCGTCTTTTTGAAGAAATCCTCTACACATTCTTTAAATAGGAATAAACTGATTGCCTGATTGTAGAGTTTTTCAATCACCTTTACCAGCCCGTCTTCAATGTTGAAACTTCTCTTATCTTGCAGAAGTAACCAAAAAACCTTACAAAACTCTGCCAGAGAATATTTCAAAATAATGTATGGCCCAAAGAATGGACGCAGTTACTAATCATACCATTACCCAAGAAAGGCAACAAAAAACAATGCCATAATAATAGAACAATCAGGCTTATCAGTAACCAATTAAATTAATGTTAAATATTAGGGCTGCGGAAATTAACGATTAATTGTTCGATTAATCGTTAAAAAATTAAACGATTAAATTATTTTTAAAGATTAATCGACCCATTACTTACAAATTATTGAATGTCAGAAAGTGAGAAAAAAATTGCGGCCGATAAATAATAACAAATTTCCTAACGATTACACGAACATTTTAGTTTTAAACTGACTGGAATATTCAAAATGTTGATACAATATGCATACCATGGTTCTAACACTTCGCCTACTTATCAAACCAAATGAAAAGCGTGTTAAGCTAATGGCAGTAACGGAGTCTGACTCAGCGACAGAAAATGACGAAAGCTCTTCTGGTGAATTACTGCGTTACAAAATGGAGATGAAAGTTCCTGAATCTATTAACCCTCTACAGTGGAGGAAACTTAATAAACACCGATATCCGATAATCTCATTTCTTTCTAAGACCGTTTTTTGTATAATAGTAACCCCAGTTCCATGTGAATGATTGTTCAACTCGCCTCGTTATATTGTCAATTAGACCCACTCATCACTTGAACCAAATAATGTCAACACACTTATCTTTTTGCGTAGTTTGTTAAAAGATGACATATAAAGCGGACATTCCAGTGTTATTTAGATTTTCAACAAGAAAGTTTAATAAGTGTTACTTATGACATCACTTTTTTTTTCTTACTTTAATCGAAATTATCGATTGACTAATCGTTAATTTTTGAAAAGTTAACGATTAAATTTAAATTAATCTTTAACAGACCTAATAAATATGTATCCTCACAAGTTCAAGCCAATATCCGAGGAATTACTGGCAGAAGAACAGGTAGGTCTCAGACAAGGCAGAAGAACAGGTAGGTCTGAGACTAGGCAGAAGAATAGGTAGGTTTCAGACCAGGTAGAAGAACAGGTAGGTCTCAGACCAGACAGAAGAACAGGTAGGTCTCAGACCAGGCAGAAGGACAGTAAAGCAGATCTTCAACTGTCCCTTGGTCATTGAAAAACATCTACAGCACCATCGTGAAGTCCATCATAACTTGATAGACTTCAAGAAAACCTTTGATGGCAAGTTATCGATTATTTACGTGGGGGTGAAAGTGAAAATATGATTCATCAAATGGGAATGTTTTTCTTAAAAAACTCTTGTTCTCCTCCAACCATTCATTGGGAATTTTATTTTAGAAGTTTTAAGATAACTGACAGATTGCTACACGGAGAGAATTTTATTTTAGAAGTTTTAAGATGACTGATCGATTGCTACAGGGAGAGAAATAGCTAATTCTCTAAAGATGATTTCTCTTTTATTTTTTTTAAAGAATCGCGTACACAAATAAACGTTCAAACTTGAAAATGGAAATTAAAAATGTGAAAAGTATTTAGAATGGTTTCTTAACAAAACAATCGCTAGTTTTCTTTAGACAAATACTAAGATGAAAGTAACAAGTGTTTTTTACCCCCACCTCCAAAATTAAATATTTTTACCTTCAACTATACAAATTAATTTTGTTTAAAATAATGTCAATATAAATATAGCGGTTAAAACATATTTACATTTCCATATCCATAATATATAAAAGCAATGAAAAAGTTTTAAGTATTCAATAGTCTATGATTATTTTTATCAGTCATACAGTATTGATAATCAGAAATATCTTTCTTAGCAGGGACGGAAGAACACTCTGTCCTTCCGTGCAAATAAAATCGAGGGGCGCAAAATTCATTTTATGGAAATGCTGGGGAGCGATCCGAAAAATGAGTTTAAAAAACAAATTCCCAAAAATGAAGCCATAAATCCTTGTTCAATAGTTTAGCGTATAAAATTATCCTTTTAATTAATAAACGATTCTTTTCTAACTATTATCTTATAAAGAAAAGGTTGATTTTAACTAAAGGTCTACCGATATATCGGAACCGATATCAGGATATCGGCAATATCGATATCGGTAGCTTGTAAAGGTCTTGATATTGACGTCACAGATATTTCATAATAAGGGACATTTTACCAAAAATTCAGGAAAAGAAAAATCATTTAGATTTATAAATATCTCAACAAATTAATATATCAATCCCGTTATCGGTATTGAAAAAACCAAAAAAGTCCTAATATTAATATGTACAGCCACTATACAGCGTGCCATGTGATATGATATTGTTTAGGTATCTGCCGATTTTCGTATACTCGGAAATACTGTAAGTGATGCCGAATATAACGTAATTGCTCTAATAGCAAAGATGCACGCAGAATCGCAGATATCTATAAAACATTTCGTTTCATATGAAATAACAAAATGTACCGTGTGCAGACTTGTTGTTATTGGCAACCATTCATCCTTCAACCTCATTTTTACTCTATTCTTTTTTCTCATTGTTTCATTCATAAAAGGTGGCCGTTTGCAAAAAAACATTTAATTATTTGTTAGAATTAATTATGAGTCAAAGTTGAAAGTTCAAAAGGAGTTCTTAAATTTATTTTTAGATTTTTATCTTTCCATTATTAATAAAAATGTTTTGATGCGTTATTTTATCTAAATTATTACGGTATTAACTTATTTTATCTAAAAAAAAATACTATCCATATTCCTGGCAAAGTGACATAGACAAATGAGCACAAAATACCGAAGACCGTAATCGACACGCTTATCTTATCTGTTTACAGACGCTCCTTCTATACAGAAGATTATTGCGTCCTACGCTTATCTATGGTTTGTGTTTAGTCCTGCATTTTTATTAGAGATTTAAATGTTGATAAAGTGTTGGTTTTCCTGGATTCTTCAGGCAACCCATTCCACGCCCGAATTCCGGACGGGAAGAAGGAAAACTTGTATGTGTTTGTTCTTGCATACGGAATAAGAAAGGTGTTTTTATCCTTATGTCTATCTGAGGGTTGTATTAAGTTATCTTTGTGTTGTATTTCTAAATTAGAATTAATTGCTTTATGTATGATTACTACTTTGCTCTTGGTTCTTCTATCCTCTAGAGTTTCAAGGTTTAATGATTTAACTAATGGTGTTATTCTTGTCAGTTTCGAATATTCTCCAGTAATGAATCTGGCAGCTCTTTTTTGAATTTGTTCTAGTTTATCAATGTTTTCTTTGGTGGATGGGTCCCATACAGAAGATGCATATTCTAGTACAGGTCTCACCAAAGTGAGGTAGCATTTTAGTTTTATATCTCTATTACATTTGTTAAAGTTCCTTTTTATAAAGCCTAAGGTTTTGTTTGATTTTTTAATAACTTCATTGACATGGGGATTCCATGATAGTTTCTCATTTATTAAGACTCCTAAGTATTTTGCATCTTTAGTTTGGGTCAGTTCTTTTCCATGAATGTAATATTTTGAATTTATTTGTTTCTTTTTCTTTGTTACTCTTAACAGTTGACACTTTTCTGGGTGGAAAGACATACTCCAGTTAGTTTCCCATTTTATCAATTCATCTAAGTCTTTTTGTAAAATTTTGCTATCTTGTTCTGATTTAATTGTTCTATAGATTATACAATCATCAGCAAATAACCTAACTTTTGTACCTGTTGAGATGTTGTTGGGTAAATCATTTATATAAATTAAAAAGAGTAAGGGACCTAGCACAGTTCCTTGTGGAACTCCTGAGTTAACCTTTATTGGTGCAGATTTAGATCCATTAATTATTACAGTTTGCTCCCTGCCCAAAAGGAAGTCTTGGATCCAGTGATGTAAGGACGTTTGTCTTAATGAAACCAGTAGCCCAACATATGAAATATAAATAATTACGAGTGATAAATTAAACAATGACGTCATCTAATATGACCGCTGATTTTTGTCCTAAAAAAATATTCTTGTCGGCACTCTTATCGGCAAACAAAAAATATCGGTAATATCGGCAAAAAATGCATATCGGTAGACCTCTATTTTTAAACCGGGACGCAGTGTTTCACGACGAGAGGTTATATTGTTCTTTCTGCGTCGCAAATTGCGTAACTAGGATGTTATGCACCTAGGGAAAATTAATAAAAAATTATAAAATTGGCGCCCGGAATCTTTCCGTTTAATCAAATTTTATTATCATATAATGTTGTAAGCCTCATTTTTGCACCCATGTACCTTGGAGTGCGGGGACAAGTTTACCTTATTGCCCAACGTTGTTACGACTTTGACCGGCACACAGTACACAAATGTTTAACTTTGATTTCCGTACTGTTACACGAGTGGACGTAAGTTCACGTTAGCACAATTATGTTAGACTTCTTAGCAATAGAGAGAAATTATCAGAAATGTTTTGTGTATTATGTGGCTACAGATTCTGTTGTTGTTTTTTTTTGCCTTTACTGCAATATGTTTGGAATTGCTAAATCTTTTTTAGCTAAAGATTGTTATGGAGATTGGCAGCATATAGTACAAATCCTAAAAATCATGACACTACAAAAAACATTTTAAGGCCAAAAGTCCTGTCTTGAATTGAGTGTTTGCTTTAAACTTCGCAAACCATTGATGATACTCCTCAAAGTGTTTGGAATGCGGAAACCCATCATGGGGCGCTGATTTTCAATGGGTATTTTCGATCGACAAACTTATTGCGATAGCCTATTTGTATTTAGGGATAGCAAAGAAAATTTAAATGAACATGATCAGAGGTGTCGCTAGGGTCGGTGTCACCCCCTCACGACTTGCCCCATAGATCACATCCGATGATCAGAGGTGTCGCTAGGGTCGGTGTCACCCCCTCACGACTTGCCCCATAGATCACATCCGAGTCTGCCAAATAACGGGAACGTACATCATTTTAAGTTTTGGTGCCACCCCTACGATGGCGTCACCCGGTAACGTCGTGCGGACCGTAGTTACGCCTCTGAATATGATCATGTAATATTTTAAAAGCTAGTCCAAAATTTAGCTGAATTTGATCCTATCATCAAGGAGCAGGTAAAAAACTGCTTTAAATAAATAACATAAAAAAAGCACGAACTTGAATGAGACCATTCAAAATGACGTCATTAAACTGATTGAAAATAATATCTAAAGTCACATATTAGATGACGTGAAAAAAAATCAAAATATTTTAACTTAATTATTTAGATTGCAAACATGACTTAAATTAAACAGAACTAATGATGTTAGTTAAAAGTTATGAGTCAATTGAAGAAGAAGACATCAGCATTCATGAACATTTTTGGGACTGTCTTTCGATTGAAAGATTGCCTTTGGAAAACTATTCCTTGAGAGGTCAAGGATATGATAATGGGTCGAACATGAAAGAAGAACATGTGGGGGTGGGGGATGGAAGCAAAAATTAGAAATATCAACCCTGGTTCATTTTTTATACCATGTGGTAGCCACTCTCTTAATCAGGAAATAAATGATAGGGTGAAATCATCATTAGAAGTAGCCAACCTCTTTGATATTGTCTAAAAATTGCACTTGTATATTTTCTTCATCGATTCTCAGACGGCCCATTCTTTTGAAGAACGTTAAAGAACTAACATTAAAACATCGCTGTAACAGCAGGTGGAAAAGTAGTTGAGGTAAAAAAAATCGTCTAATATATGATGCATTGCTTAGCATTTACAAGAACAATAAAAGATGAAGCACCTGGACTACTTACGTAACTATAACTATTCAAATTTCGTATTGTTCTGTCGTGATATGGTATGAGATATGAAGTCATGTCAATCTCATTAGTAAAATCATGCAGGGCAAAAATTACGATATTGCATTGGCAATCAAACTTTTGAGAAGTTCCTTTTTTTTTAAAGAATCCGATATCAGACAATAACTGTAATGTTATGGATGCTGGCAAATGGCATCCGAAATAGATGCAGATAAAAATTAGACTTAATACCAAACGAATATAAAATTGTAATTAATCAGTCAAACGTCTCAGAATAACAATGAATACACTCAAAGCTGTATCGGGAAAACCCAGAGTTTTAATTATTTTATTATTTGAATTCCTAGTTCCCGAAACGCCCCCCCCCCAGGGTTGTATAGCCAGCTGGACAATTTCCATGTGCATATTTTTTAAAACTAAATTGTATTTTCTCTTCTTTCCTTTAAGTTTTAGACAGAAGTAGATTGCCCCACATTGAATTTGTGAGCCAGGATCTTTAAATATACTTAACTAAATTACGTTAAATGGCTGAAATTAGAAGCTTCAGTTTGTATGACTTCTTTTGATTTTCGAGTCACGTGGGAATTAACAACAGTAACAAGACCAAAAGGCAGCTATGTATTGTAACAATGAAACATAAACAAGGCGTGTGGTAACTGAAAAGAAAATAAACAAAAAGAATCCTCCAACATTTGTGAAAATAACGAAAGAAATAGTTTTAAAATCAAATTATTTTTATTATTATAAATTATTTTCCAACCCATGTTAATGACAAATGAGGGTTCCTGTGCTAACAAGCAAAGGGTTAGGATGAAACATGTCAATCTATTTATTTTGGTTTAACGGATTTTTAAAATATTAATATTATTACTATTATTATTATAACTTTTTTTATTTGTTAATCTGTGTTTTCTTTGGTTCCAATACAAAAGATGGAAATTCTAGCTTAGGTTTGACAAGTGTAAGATAGCCTTCCAGTCAGCGGCGTATCGTGGGTTTGTGCCGACAGGGTACGACCCAAATTTTCTGCCCTGCCCCCCTCGACTAATTTGTTATGCTATAAAATAAAGAAAGTCTGTATTAGAAAGTAATAAAAAGGACACAACACATTTTGATGACAGAAATAAAAAGAAAATCTTAATTTCTTGAAATAAATTGAAGATGTTTGTTTTACCTCATTGCATAATCTTTCTGGCACAAATGTTTTCTTCAATGACATGCCCAATAGCTAAAATAGCTTTTGATTAGATAATTTTGGTGTATTCCTTATTGATCGTAATTAATTTTTTATTAACTTAATTTTAGAGAAGCTATTTTAACACCTTCATTGTTTAAGACAGTTGTATGCAATGTTCGAGTTAATGATATTATTTTAGGCAGGGTAACTTTAGCCTAAATATCTTAATAAACTTGAATAAATTAATTGGTCTGGAATTTATCAATTTTTTTTTACCCGTGGGATTAAAGTATTGTTATCTTGACAATGACATGTGAGATATTTTTAAATCCCTTATATTAACTTCACCGGCGTCTCTCTCTCTCTCTCTCTCTGTCTGTCTTGGGCCGGGCGGAAAAACAGAAGTCAAAAATGACCCACTTCCCATGATCCGATCGAACTGAAATTTGGCACACGGACCCGTCTAACTTAACAATGCATCGTATCAAAATTTCAGATCGATCGAACGTACCGTAATTAAATTAATGCATTTTTAGTTTATCCTTATATGAGGTATGTAATTTAAATTCACGGTTTGTTATTGTTTTTTTCCCACGTGAAATTTTGAGCTGACGCATTGAGGCGACCCAACGAAGCGACGGGGCGCTTTTGTTTACATTTTACGTGTCACTCTGAGCTCGGTCAAGCGAATCGGTGACCAGACTATTCCCCTCTCCCCCCCCACCACCCACCCCTCCCCCCCCCCACTAGGGTTATGATGCAAAGTTGAGTAAAGACAGATTCAGTCTGTAAATGTTTGAAAATAATCAATGCTGTTAGTTATGTCTCATATATAAGGGATTTATAGTCAAAAACTTTGTTTTTACGGGTTTGTTTTTTAATACTCTAATTTGAAGGCTAAATTTCAAAGTCCAGTATATTAGCTGGTGTACGAAAATGATATCTGTTTTCTAAAGTGGATATAACTGAAAAAAAACAACTAAAAAACAAAGTTTTTGACTATAAATCCTTTATATTAACGAGACATTACAAAAAGAATATTCATTATAATACGCAGCGCAAGACAATCCAAAAATCCAAAATTTTATTTATGTCTCGTAAAACATGTTTAATATAATGCGCACCTATCGGGCATATATTTTTTTAAAGTATCGTCAATATAATACGCACCGCACCGCACGACAGGAAAGTATTAAAAAGATAACATGCTACAAAGAGATAAATAGAGATACTATAAAAAGTCATTAATTTAATTACAGTACATTCGATCGATCTGAAATTTTGATAGATTATTTTGATCGTCAGCACGAGTCGGCCTACAAATCTTCAGCTCGAAACAAGTTAATAATAAATATAGGTAAAAAAAGGATTTTTAAAAATGACGTTTTTATAAGTTGACTAAAGAGAAGAAAATAATTAAAAACTTATACGTTCAAGTACTTTAATTTAATATGACTAAAAACGTGGACCGGGCGCTTATGAGGTTTAACATATGCAGTTCATTCATTCTCTCACTTATAGATCTCTCTTTTGCCTTCGAAATTGGAAATACATAGTACAAATACCAAACACCCGCCCCACGTTTTTAGTAATATTAAATTAAAGTGCTTGAACTTACAAGTTTTAAATTATATTCTTATTTTTAGTCCACTTATAAAAACGTGTTTTTTTAAAATCTTTTTTTACCTTTATTTATTTTACTCTTTTTAAGTCTAAGTGTATGCTATGGTGAGTTTTGAAGTATTGATTATGTTCAAATATAATAAGCATTGCCCAAAAAACATTTTACAGACTGAAGTTTACTGATCTCCCCTCGATGTTAAACATGGTTGATGTGCTCGGGGCTGGTGTGAAATCGGCACGTGAATGTAAATGTAAACAATAGCAGACGGATAATACCAATGCTTATATAGAGATAAACTAAAAAATTCAATAATTTAAATACGATCTATCTGAAATTTTCATACAATGCATTGTCATCCAAGATCTATCTGTGGTAAAATTTGGAGCGCTCTAGGATCATCAAAAGTGGTTTAATTTTACGTTGGCAAATTTGAAAAATTGCGGACAGACAGACACGAAAGCAAGTTAATAAAAACATTGTAAAAATAACCTCAACATGGCTCCATGGTATATTCACTATTTTGTATCCTCAAGTCAGTTAATTGACTTGATTTTAGAAGCAATTAGATATGGGGGGTGACACACAGAGAACGAGATAGAGACACACAGAGAGGCAGCTCGAGTATTGATGGTAATATTACCGTGAAGACACAAAGAGACGAGTTAGGGTTGACTGGACTAGGAGAGGCAGTTTTGTTATAAATATATTATTGAAATAGTAGTTGAAGCTATTACTATGTTAGTGTAGGAGAACACTAAGTGGCGGTTATATTATCTTTATACAACTGTCATTGAATTGCTATGTGTATTATATATGTGAATAGAAAGCTTGAATTAAAATATGAACGAAGGAGTCAAGACTTGTTCTTAAAATCCAAACCCAGACGGTAACAGTGCTGAGCTGAGATAGACCTTCGTGAAGTGGGTTAAAACTAATAAAAAATAGTATTGATACTCTCGATTAATGAATTATTTTATAACAAACATTAAGCTTAGAATCAGAAGCTTAACTGTGTTTTACGCGCCTTTGACTAATTCCTTTTGGCGCCCTTGAGAAATAGGGAAAATACTAAATTATACAGAATAAATTGATAATTGAAAGACTAGCCCACGGCGCCCTTGGCAACTGCCCCGATGCCAAGTCGTTGTTACGCCTCTGCTTAGAATAAAGAAATGATTGACCTAGTATAGTAATTTCCTTAAACTGACTTGTAAAGGACAGAGGTGATTATTATGACTGTGTTCAGAGTTTATCTAACGTTATGTATGGAGGGTGCATTGTTACCACTAGAGGGTGAAGACTTTGGTCAGAGGCCTTTAAATTATCTAATTTTTAAAAAAGGGGGGGGGGAGGTCCTCGTGCTCGACTTATCTATGGTGACGTTCGTTCGCGTAGACAGCAGGGGAATCCAGGCGTACTTAGTTATTGTTCTGGGACAAAATATTTCTGGCGGCATGCAAAAGGGAATGGCTCGCTAACTAATTGTCATATGGACCAACACCAACGCTTATCAATTGAAACACTACACTAATTCAGATTCAGACTGCTTTCTTATTCAATTTTCTTCAATGATTTTACTTCCCTTTTAAAAATCTATTTTTTTAACCTCTATTTATTTTACCAAACACCTCATAAGGTCCGACCAACATTTTAATTCCAAGGGGATGAGGTCACAGGGTTAACTGAGTTGGAACGTGAAAAAAAAAGCAGACGGATAAGAGATGCTTATATAGAGATAAACTAAATAAAACAAACCCGTAAAAACAAAGACCTGACACTCCATGACACATGGAAACCAAGTTGACAATTTTGTATTTTATGTATTTTCTTTATGTACAATAAAAAGTAATATATGCTCCATGATTTTACACTTGGACTAAAAAGAATAAAATAAATAAATGTAGAACAGCATTTTTAAAAACCACGTTTTTATAAGTGAACTAAAAAGAAGAACATAATTTAAAACTTATAAGTTCAAGTACTTTAATGTATTATGACTAAAATCGTGGGGCGGGTGTTTGGTATAAAAATTAAAGATTTATAATTTAGAAAGCAAAAGAGAGATATATAAGTGAGAGAATGAATGAACTGCATATGTTAAACCTCATAAGCGCCCGCCCCACGTTTTGAATCATATGAAATGAAAGTAATTGAATATATAAGTTTTAAACTATTTTCTTCTTTTTAGTCCACATATAAAAACGTTGTTTTTAAAAATCATTTTTACATTTATTTTTTTACTGGTGATACACTATTAACATTCATATTTAGTTTGGATTTGCGGTACAGTGTTTTTTTTCTGAATAGTTTCTTTATATTATACATGGGTTAAACTATGTTATTACATTTGTAACACAATGTATGGGATATATTTTTAACATGTGGGAGTTCCACAAGGAACTGTGCTAGGTCCCTTACTCTTTTTAATTTATATAAATGATTTACCCAACAACATCTCAACAGGTACAAAAGTTAGGTTATTTGCTGATGATTGTATAATCTATAGAACAATTAAATCAGAACAAGACAGCAAAATTTTACAAAAAGACTTAGATGAATTGA
This sequence comes from Ampullaceana balthica, assembly GCA_944989445.1. Lineage (NCBI taxonomy): Eukaryota > Metazoa > Mollusca > Gastropoda > Lymnaeidae > Ampullaceana > Ampullaceana balthica. Next base: position 142,979 of record CALYLW010001138.1, read on the forward strand.
TAAAATGGGAAACTAACTGGAGTATGTCTTTCCACCCAGAAAAGTGTCAACTGTTAAGAGTAACAAAGAAAAAGAAACAAATAAATTCAAAATATTACATTCATGGAAAAGAACTGACCCAAACTAAAGATGCAAAATACTTAGGAGTCTTAATAAATGAGAAACTATCATGGAATCCCCATGTCAATGAAGTTATTAAAAAATCAAACAAAACCTTAGGCTTTATAAAAAGAAACTTTAACAAATGTAATAGAGATATAAAACTAAAATGCTACCTCACTTTGGTGAGACCTGTACTAGAATATGCATCTTCTGTATGGGACCCATCCACCAAAGAAAACATTGATAAACTAGAACAAATTCAAAAAAGAGCTGCCAGATTCATTACTGGAGAATATTCAAAACTGACAAGAATAACACCATTAGTTAAATCATTAAACCTTGAAACACTAGAGGATAGAAGAACCAAAAGCAAAGTAGTAATCATACATAAAGCAATTAATTCTAATTTAGAAATACAACACAAAGATAACTTAATACAACCCTCAGATAGACATAAGTATAAAAACACCTTCTTATTCGTATGCCAGAACAAACACATACAAGTTTTCCTTCTTCCCGTCCGGAATTCGGGCGTGGAATGGGTTGCCTGAAGAATCCAGGAAAACCAACACTTTATCAGCATTTAAATCTCTAATAAAAATGCAGGACTAAACACAAACCATAGATAAGCGTAGGACGCAATAATCTTCTGTATAGAAGGAGCGTCTGTAAACGGATAAGATAAGATAAGATACAATTGGGAGTTTTGTTATGTTGTTAATAATAAATCAAAATTTAAATTTTAAAAATACATATTATGCATTTAGTGATTACATTTTTTGAGGAAAAAATAGCCCAAGTCAAATGAACTTAATCTCGAAGCAGATCACTGAGAAGTGGTTTTGTTATTTTATTTATTTTTTACTTGTGCTTGTGATTCGTAAAATTTATTCGTAATGTGTATTTAATTTTTATTATCTACATATATACATGCAATTGAATACTACTCCTGTGGTTGTATTAAACCTATTTTGTTTCATATTCATATGTTTGATATCTCCTTTATCTTTCCTTTATTTTTAAATGATAATTGATTTATTTTTTTTTCTATACCAATAAATCACTATTCAAGATTTTTCCAAATTAAATTATTATTTTACTTGCCCATTCCTTTCAAATTTACTTATTACAGATGTGCAACAATGATCTTGACATGCATATAAAGGGCTAGGACAAATACTGTAATTTTTTATTTACATCTGGTAAACAAATGTACAATATAACTCTGGCTACCAGACGTATTACCATAATTATATTAAACTAAATGCAAGTTAATCTAAAATCACTTATTTAAGTTCTGCTGTGGAGTAAACATGTCATTGTCATTCCTTTGTAGCCGGAATATCAAAGCCATTAAAATATATTTTTAGACATTGTTACCCATCCCTTTGTAAATAGTCTGATGAATTTTGTTTTGTTGCAAATGTGGTATGTAAATTTTTTTCAGACACAAAATCTGGTATTGGGTTTTGAAATATAATTATAGTTTATAACAAGACTTTTTATGCGTCCGCTTTCAATTAACTTCCATTAACTAAAAACTTTTATTGCAATATTTAAAAAAAAATTACTTAGACTGTGTAAGTTTCTTTAAATTCTTTTGGAGGCTTCATTACATTTACAACATTTATAATTTAGTTTATTAGCGCTTCGATATAAGCAGCTATTGCCTTTTAGAGAGTTCCTTATCTTATAGCTGCTGTTACAAATATTTCATTACTTTCAAATAGTCTAACGATGTTGGGGTCGTAATTATATACGTGACGGTGGTTGTTGTCAAATTTGCAATAAAAAAATGTTGGTTAAATTTATTTAATACCCTTACATTTATGCGTAAATTTGATGAGGAAAGAAATTATGTAAATGAAAATAACTCATGCGTAAAGAAATTAGAAGTTAAATATTCTTTAAAAATATTTTTCATAAATTTTCTAAAAATACAATCAAATTATAAAAAACATTTACAATCCAAACAAATTTATATAGATTTGATATTTCCTTAATGTATCTTTTATCGTTATTCTTCATTCAATTAATTTAGTGTCCCCTTTCTATCCCAATAAAAGCCTAAGGCCTCTCTCACCTATGGTCCAATTTATCACATGAATAAAAGTATTAACATTTTAAGATGTATGCTTTTCACTTTAATTATAAAGTTAAGCACCACTGAACTAAGATAATATTAAGTAAAATCGTTTTATCTTATAAATAGCTAAATTAATCCAATGTAATAATTGGTTACCGTACTTATGGATATAACTATACCAAACTTAGTTCACATGAACCTGATAAATCATTTGAATTTGTTTACATCGACTTGAACTTATTATTTCCACTTTTTTTCTGTCCATGATACAAAAATCTTTTTTTTTAAATATATATCTTTGTTTTAAGCAATTAGATCAATCTTATTAAATATACTAGGAAAATAAATTATATAATTTCTGGAAACAAAACAGGAAAAAAAGGGGATGTTGTAGAAAATAATTGGCGTTATGATATAATTTACAAAATATAATGTCTTATCGGAAAACAGGAATAAACAAATGAATTGCATACCTTAGTGAAATAGTAACATATTCGATATTGGAAAATATTGGGGAAAAAGGACCGTTTGGGTTAAAAATGGACACAAAAGAATAACATATTTATAAAAGTAGTCTTGATATATTTTAATTTGGTTTTAAAGGATTTTTATTTTCACTCTTCCTTTAAGTTCTATCAGCACATTAAAGACTACATGTGTTTTATTCCGACTGCAATCCCTTCGAACTTTGGATCTAAAGCAATGAAAAATGTTTATATGCAGTATTTTAAATTAAATTAATACTCTATTGAATTGTTTTTTTATTTTCATAGCACTCTTTATATATTTGTTTCAAAAATAGAGAATTATATTTTGCATATGTGTATTTCTGACCAACAGAAAGTTGTATTCTCAAGAGTAAGCTCATAACAAAATTTAGTTATATGATAGCGTTAAGTCCGAACTTAAATCGTCTCATAACATAAAAACTTAACAAATAATAATTTTCATATTTTCAACTACGTAATAAAACTTTAGAGGACAGTACACTCTCGCTGTCAAAGGCGCGGGTATATTTCTAGTATATTTATATATGTTACGGCCAAAGCCCGAAATCGGCTACTTCATGAAATTGCCAGCCAATTCGCGAAGTGACCAATGCTGCTGTAAATTCGCCGGCCCAAGCCCGAAAATTTGGCTAAGGCCGGCCAGTTCGCGAAATTGCGTGGGTCTTTTGATTAAAGCCCAAAGAAAGAAGTCATGAGCAGATTAAAGGTTAAAGATTAAAGGTAGTAAAATATTATACTTAAAAATGATAGTTAATGACAAATGTTACAAATCAGATACAAAAGTGAAACTTATACAACAGTATGAAATTTATGGCATTTGGAATTACATAATTGTTTGTAGTTTATACATTTCTAGCGAATTGTTACGCACTGAGAACTGCAATTACTTTCAGTATAGCCTTGGCCTCAAGTCAGTGTTTGGGAAGACGCCATGGTGTATCTGGCAAGAATAGTTGAATTAATTTTATTAAAAAGATTATCCATTTCAAACTAGTGTCATATAGTAACTTCTGTGATTTGGGAGTTCAGTAATTGATTACTTTTTGTGATTTTCCAATGGTTCGCATCTTACAATTTTTTAAAATTAAAATGAAATAGTCAATATAATAAGTAAAAACATTATTATTTGTTCGTGCCTTTAAAGTTAACGGTATTGTGACAAAATTTGAGTTACAAAACAGTATAAATTTTGCAAAACTAGAGGGTTAGTGTCGGGTGGATATTGAAAATTAAATGACATTTCACAAATATTCCTTCTAAATATTTTTTTCTGTGTCCCATAATCTGGTGGTCGTAGGGGGTTCTAATGTTTCCATTAGAACTTTCTCGGGGGCTTGGCAGACTTGGCGGCGCCCATCTCCTCTCCAAGTCAGCGGAGGACTTTTTAGCAATATTCATTGATCAACATGTTCTATTGTGGCTTAACGTGGGATAGATCCCACGCACCTCAGCTTGTGAGGCTAGCGCACTACTTACCTCGCTATCCAACTAAATATATTATATCATTCCGTAAAATACATTTTATTATCAAGATACAGAAACGTCTACATTTTCGTAATTGTTTAAGTCTTTTCCTTTCAAGTTAATTTATAACTTATTCTTATATTTAATATAGATATTAGGGCTGCGGAAATTAACGATTAAATAATCGATTAATCATTAAAAATTATAATCGATTAAAATTAATTTGATTGATTAAAGTTTAAGAAAATATTTCTAATACATTTTTCCCCAATTTATAAATAATATTTATTTTTTGTTACTTACATACTTTTCCCTCGTATTATTATTATTTATTTAGACGTGCATACGTAAACAAAAAAGTTTTTCTTTCTTATTTTTGCACAGCAGAACGAATTTGCTGTGTTGCGTCACAAAACTAGGGAACAAAGGAATTATCGCAACTTAAACAATTTTGCGAAAGAATGAATTGCGACTTAACGGGATCTGTATATCCGTTATAAAAATATAATTAATCGAAATTAATCGATTAATTTTTTTTCCCGATTAATTGAACAAGAAAATTTTAATCAGTACCAGCCCTAATAGATATATAATTTTTTTAAACACTACTTATTTTCTTTATTTCACGACAACTCATAAAACAAAAAAGAAAAGTCCCCTAAAAAATCGTGTCATGTTGGTGTGGAGTAGGTTACTTAAACAAAACTTAATAACCAAAACTACCAACAGCATTTTTTTAAAAAAAGTCATAAAAAATGCAAGACTACACTAAAACCGTAGGAAACAATAATCTTCTGTATAGAATTAACATATATAACTCAAAAGATAAGACATGACTCTTGCAATAGTGTTGCATAGATGTTATCTTTTATTTGAAACTATCTGACCCGTCGTGCGTTGCAAAGATCTCATATAAAGGAATAACTTCAAAGAAGACAATGATGGGTACTTTTAAAAACAATTATGCCATCAATCTTTGCGAAAGTGTGCTAATAAAATAAGTTTCATGGCGATTGGATAAATTAAAATAATATTTTAAAAACTTACATTGGAAAAAGATATTAAGATCTCCCGGGCCCAATCGATTCAAGATGTAAAGTTCGAAACACCAGTTTATTTCAATCTGGATCTTAATGGATATTTCTATAAATATTTTTCAACGTCCTGTAAAATCGTATGGGGAATGAAATCTTAAAACTTTATACACAAATAAGTTGAGGGGCCCTGGCCCCGAAAACATATGTAATTTGAGTTCAATGCCAGTGATAATTTATCATGTGCAACAAAGTTATTATTTACCAATTTCGATCAAGATCCATCTGTTTACTTAGTAATTAATGTTTAAATAATGAATTTTCTTAATATTTCATATAAAATTAAACTATATTTTGGGCCCCTGGCACCCTATAAAGGCTAACTTTAAAAAAATGACAAAATCGCTTTTGTACTCAAAAGCTTCCAAAAATTTCATGTCGATCGGATGAATTTTCCCAGTAGCTAATGTTTAGAGTAATCTTTAAAATTCTTGTATAAGAACATACAAGGTCCAAACTGAGCAGGATGTAAGAGCCCTAAAGATCTCTATCTGGATTATGATAAAGAAAATTATTTGTCATTATTTATCAAGAACGTTTACTATCAAAAGTAAAAGTGGTCTCAAACAGTTATATAAAGATTGTGGGGACCCTGGCACCGAAGGAATGAGCATTAAAATTTCAAGTCCTTAAAATATTTTTATAGCCAATTAATGTTTTAAATATAAAGTAAGTTCAAGGTCAATCCATTAACCCAGTAGACAATGTTTGAATTACTTTTATTTAGCTTATGTCAAGATAAAAATTACATTAAGGGCCCTCGGGATCCAAAATTTTATTTATTTTTAACACTCTTTATGTCAAAAACTTATCCAGAATGTATTCAACAACTTATCAAATTTTCTTATCGATCAGATGAATAAATTAATATTTATACTGTTAATATAAGCAAAAACGCCATTAAGGGCCCCGGGCCCAGTCGGTGCATAATATAATTTTTGAACATCTATCCATTTCAATCTGGATCATATTAGATTATTTTAAAATATTTCTAAAGATCGTCTACAACATAATGGGAATAAAATCTTAAACGTTTACGAAAAAAAAGATTTGGGGCCCCGGCCACTAAGGAATGATCAATAGGAGTTCAAAGTCCTATAGTATTTTAAAATATAAGCTATCAAATTATTTACACCAAATTTGGTCAAGATCCATTTATTTTCCAAGTGGCTTGCGCTTAAAAAAATGTTATATAGCTTATAAAAGCAAAAAACGACATCAAGGGCCCCCGGGCCCAATCGGTGAAAGATGTGAATTTTTAAAATACCTCTTCATTTCAATCCGAATCATAATATATAATATATATATATTTTTTAAACATTTGTAAAGTTCGTGTATAATCCGAAAGGGAATAAAGTTTTAAACGTTTACGTAAAAAAAAGGATTTTGGGCCCCCGGTTCCGAGCGAATAGACATTAGGAGTTAAATGCCCTACAGTATTTTAAAATTGTCAATCAACTTTTTATACACAAAGTTTGTTCAAGATCCTTTCATTTTCCCAGTAGCTAACACTTAAACTAATTTTGTTATAGCTCATATTAGAAAAAGACATTTGGGTGTCTTGATAAAAAAAATATGGCCAGTTATCATTCCGGAAGTGTACTCAGCAATTTCCTAAAGTTTTATGGCAATCGGATGAATGGTTTAGTCAGCTATATAGGACAAAAAAAAACAAAAAAAAACATGCATAAATACATACATACAAACATACATACATACATATAATCATAAATACATACATGCATGCATACATACATGCATACATACCTACATACATAAATGGATGGATCTTAAGCAAACTTGGTATATAAAAACTTGATTACCCATAATGAAATACTATAAAACATTGAACTCATATTATGCATCCTTTGGAGACGCGGGCCCCTAAACTCTTTTTCGAAAACGTTTAAGAGTCTTTCCCTATTGGATTTCACACAATCTTTACAAATATTGACCAAAAAATATTTCAATCATGATCCAGATTGAAATCAACTTTTGTTTTGAACTTTACATCTTATACCAATTGGAACCCTCGGCCTTTATTTGTAGTTAATTTGAAGCCGTATAATTTTATTTTATTCATCAAATGCCCATAACATAAAAGTTTGGGAAGTTGTTTGTTGATTACACTCGAGCAAATGTTTCCGGTGTTAAAAGTTGTTTTAATACCATTTATTAGGGGCCGGGGATCCAGTACGTCTTTTTAACATAACTTTTATTACATTATTTTGGAACGGTGGCTACTGAGTAAATGGTTATTGACAAAATTGAATATTAAAAATTCTGATGGTCCTTATTAAAATTCTATAAGATATTAAACTCCTAACATCTGTTCCTTCTAGGCCGGGGCCCTAAATAATTTTTTCGAAAACCTTGACAAATATTGACAAACATGTATATTCATTATGATCCAGATTAAAATAAATAGGTGTTTTGAAATTGGCATATTGCAACGATTGGGCCCAGGTGATCCATAATGTCAATTTGTTTTCAAAATAAGTTGTATAAATATTATTTTCGTCACTGATCGCCTTGAAACTTTAGAAAGTGCTTGAGTGCTGTCCCGCGAAGATTTCTGGCTACAATTGATGTTTCTTGATGAAACTGGGTAAATAAGATTTACATTAGTCATATTTAGAAAATAAAGATTATTAAAAGCCTAATGTCCAAAAGTTAAGCTAGTTTTATTTTGAAATTCTATGCGCAACGGTCTTAACGGTCTTAACAGTCTTAACGGTCTTATCGGTCTTAACGGTCTTAACGGTCTTAACGGTCGTAAACTTTCGCCAAGTTAAAATTTCTTTTTTTATGGCCCAATCTTCATTAAATTTAGGAGGCCCCTTTCCTGCTCTAACTGAAATCGATGAACGTACTATTTTGTTGGTATGACGCCAATGTCAGTTTCGATATTCAACTTATCGAATGGTCTTAGTTACTTATTGTCCAATCTTCCAGCAATTTATTACGAGGGTTTAAACACCAACAGAAATCCTACTTTTCTGGTGAAGCGCGCGGGTATTTTGCTAGTATGATATAATCCTTTTTAAATATAAAGTTGAGAATACGAGCTCGACTGTCTTTGATTAGAGCCAAAAGGAAGAGATATATTTGTTACGCTAATTAGAGGTTAAATTGATATTAAAAAGTTGAAAAAAATCTTGCGTAAAAAGTCAGGTAATGCAACCACGACTCAGTTGATGATGAGTCCAGTGCCCTTCAAAGAAAGCATCTCAGTTAAATGTAAACATTTTATTTTAGTTCCTCTAGTGATGGCACCCAAATATATAATTTATTAGAAACCCTATAGCTATGTTATAGAAAAAATTACTAGCATATTCTATTGGCTACACATTAGCTAAAGCTGACTTTTTGATTACAGCAGGAACAATGTTTGACCAATCACCATCTGAACCACTGGTTATGATACGTGAAATAAAAGGTACTTCCAATATATTTTTATCAATACATGTTGATCCATAAAGAAAAAGAACATCGTTAAAGCAGATGGCGCCATACAGTTTATAGTACCCCTGCCAAAGAACTCCAACCATGTTCAGGTGGACACAATTACATTCGTCATTGTTTATTTCCCACATGTTGCCGTTAGTTTGAAGGATATATAATTGTTTTTCATTTTTGAAACTGACCAATGATTTGGCTGCTCCTTGAAGTCTATCAAGTTTTCTCCAAGTTTTTGACCTGGTGTCAAGACAATTTACAGCTGTCTCGTCTTTACCTTCAACAACTTCTGAGCAAAATGCAATAATATAAATATCAAATGAACAAACGTGCTCTATCTGATGTGTAGGAAAGCTAACAAAATCCTTGAGACAACAGTTCCCAAGTCTTGGATTAAAGCGTTTCATTTGTTGATTAGCAGAATTAATTAGATAAATAAATTCTCCAACAGCAACACCAAGCCATCCGTTACCTGGTAGTTGACAGAGTTCACGCCAATCACTTTCTACAAATACACACAGGCTACTTTGTGATCCTATACCACCGACTGCAAAAAAGTCTTCCATATAAGCAAACAAAATGACAGATGAGCATGTTCCTAAAAACGAACATATTGGAAGTTTAAACCAACTTAATAAAGGTATTCCACAAAAAGCATAAAAATGTCCATTTGAATATGCCATTACTCCAACATTCTCTAAATCACTGCAACTTCTATGAACGGCTCCCTTTGGCCACTGGCCGTGTTGATGTCCAATAGATTGGTATAAAGTTGCTTCCATGACCATTTCTTTACTAATTGTGTTATTCATCACTAAAGGATGACGGAAGAGTTTTTCTAGAGTTAATGGCTTAACCAGACAAAGCCTAATTTCTGAAAGAAGCCGCTCAAGACATTTCAGAGAAGCGTCAGTTGAATACTTTGGTCTCATTAAATTTTTGTCTCCCTCCTCCTTATTGACATGATCTTGTAATTCATTTAATTCACATTCTGTCTCTTCGTCTTGTTCTTTGCCAAAATACTGATCTGCAACTATGTTCTCAGATCTATGTTTAATTCCATTGTTGACCCAATTTAAGACAGACTCAAGGACAACATCCTCACACGACACAACAAGATCTTGGCTTTTTATAATTTCAAGTATATCATTTTCACGAAGACACATAAACGCCTTGGATTTGATGACGTTTTCAAAGTGTTTCTTAATGAAATCTCGAATATGTGATAAAATCAAATCTGAACCAATGGAATTTGCAGTTTTGTAAATAATTTCCCAATTTTGTAAAGTTAAATTATTTGTAATAAAAGTTTGACACAATTTTATGATGTTTTCCTGCATAAGCTGAGACGCTACTTTCCAAACTGAGATAACAGTTTCATTGCAAATGTTGGTGCATATAAAATTCACGCACATTTTATTGATAACTGTTATTTGAAGTTGATCCCCAGCCAACCAAACATTTAGCATGTTGTCACGTGTCAGATTGACACTTCCGGTATAGAGAGTATCTAAGATAGTTGCGAATGTTTCCATGGAGAAGCCTTCAAGTTTGGTCCTCTGTTGCTGTGATTCTTTCATCCCAGATCTGAAAAGACCACGAAAGAAACTCGAACACGCGCTGAGTATCAGACGATGACATTGAAATTCTTTGCCTTCAACTTCAACAAAGAAATCCTGGAGTTCTTCATCGTCTCTCACAAGTGAAATCCCGTCAACGATGACACAGGCTATTTCCGGTTTGGCCAACATTTCTGTGTATTTTAAGAATTTTCTAAATATTCAAAGAAAAAAAATTAATATTTAAAAGTAATTGAAACAAAAAATTGTTGTTAAAGACATAATGAATATAAAAATATGCCCAATGAAATCATGTTACAATTATTTTTACTAGTAAAACCCGCGCAAAGAAATCGTTTTAGAAAAAAGTTTTGTGAAGTCTATATGAGCTTTTTCATTCTTTTTTACAAATTAACATTTTTGTAAACAATTATTTTAAAAAATTCCATTAAGTGCTAACAAACTCTTAATCGGGTATGCCATAACACACTTGACGCAATCCAAGTTAATATTTATAAGTCACACTCTCAATATTTACACAGGGGTCGAGTGACATGCGCGTTCGGCTGGCGTACCTTTTGTCACGGGTCCGAATCCATGTAAAGGCAAGGATTTGATCATGGGGCCAATTTCGTCCCTGAATCCAACTAGCTTCGAAAGGGTACTTAACACTATTTGGGTAAACAAAGGCGACTGGCTAATGCATGGAACCCTATAGCCGTGGCCTGTGAACGCTGCGTCAGCTGCCAACAAAACGGCATGGTCTGTTGACGCAATAATCTTCTGCATAGAAGGAGCGTCTCTATTTATAAGACATAAACTGCCATTTATTTCATCGATATATAAATTTCCATGTGGACAAAAATAAAAACATAATGCATCAAACGTTTTTGTCAATTAATAAAACTTTAATGTATTGTTTTGATTGCACGATTTATTTGTGTATGTTATATTTTCCATCAAATGGCAATGTCTTATTAAATCCTTTATATTAACTCGTGGTGTCTGCGGCCGCCCGCCCTTGTCGCCAAAACTTTTGATCAATTTTAACCCACTTGCTTGTAAGCTAGCGAGCTGAAATTTTGCAGGCAGTTTCGTACCGATAATAAAAACAATGTATCAAAATTTCAGATCGATCGCATGTACCGTAATTAAATTATTGATTTTTTTGGATTATTTTATTTATTCCTATGTATCATGCAATTTTTTGAGATAGAGCGTCGCGGTGCGTATTATGTTGAACAACCTTTCTGTCGCGCAATAAGGTGCGTATTTTATTAACTCTTTTTATAAACATATTCCTGATCGGTGCGCATTATATTAAAAATGTTTTACGACACAACTGCAATTTTGTATTTCTGGATGGTCTGGCGCTGCGTATTATAATGAACATTCTTTTAGTTACGTCTCGTACATAAAGGATTTATAGTGAAAAAACTTGGTTTTTTACGGGTTTCTTTTATTTTTAAGAATATTTTTAAGAAACCCATTTATTAGGAAATGTTTTTTAAAAGCTTTAAAATGGATGATCGATTGTTAAAATGAGATAATTTTATTTATCAATTATCATAAGAAGCTTTTTCATTATTTTCTATACACCCGTCGTCACCCGTACACAAGTAAAATTTCACACATGAAAACGGAAATTAAAATATGAAAAGTATTTAGATGGTTATGTAACGAAACATTCGCTTTTTTCTTTTTACAATTATAAAGTAACAAAGTTTCTCTTTTAATTTTAATTCCCACCCCCAAAAGTTAAACACTTTTACTTTCAACTATTCAAATTCAATATTATTTTAATAAAGTTCAATACAAAATAGTTGTTTTAAACTTATTTTCATTTTCATAGTCAAAGCCAAAAGATTTGACAGAAATGAAAACATGTTTAGTGTTCAATCGTTTATAGTTATTTCGTAGCATAATTAGAAAGATCGTGTATTTAAAAAATATTCATGAAAAATGTATTTATTTGTTAAAATACATAAATAAACAATATTTCAATGTATTGTTAAAAATAAGGTGTCATTAAAATCAAACGAAATTAAACTTACAACAATCAGACAATCGTGTCAGAATGAAAATGACTAAAACTGATGTTATTTCGGGAAAACCTTGATTATTTTGATTCCGAAATCCAGAAAGATTCAGTAAATTTCAGCCACAGGAAGTTTAGTTATCGGGGCATACTTTTTAAAACTTCCGACAGAAAAAGCTTGACTAAAATTGAAGTCAAGTGAGAAATTCACGAGCTAAATTAACGACAGTAACAAGACGAAAAGGCAGCTAGAGTTTGTTACAAGGAATGGAGAAACTTAAGGAAAAACGAATATTCAAAAGTGATCCTTTCACATTTGTGAAAATATTTTTTTTTAAAACAAACCATTATTCAAATTAATTTGATGAATAAAAAGATTGTTATTTTAAACTGATGTTGTTAAATTACACTAGTGAAGCTTTGTGGAGTGAAAGGATAAGGGGTTAGGGGAAATCAAGTCAGTCTATTTTTATATATGTTTTTAAAATATATTTTTAGATATTTAGATTGAAAAAATGATTAACCACCTAGTGTTTGAAATATAAACATCATTTTATACCTAAATTTAAAACTCTGCATACTTCGAAATACATTCAGTATGTCAAAGGAAATCTAGTACGAATTCTAAAATGGTCCACAGTGTCAATTGCTGGCAAATGATGGCACTTGAAAAAAAACAGCATAATTTGAATCATTAAATGTAGAAACGCTGAACAAATTCATACAATCTATTATTCCTGTCTGATGTCGATTGGTTGCCTGAACAAAACAGAAAAAAAATTACACTATTACCATTATTATTTATCGCATTCCAAGAGCATTACCGTGATCTGGCATGTGGTCACAGAGAAAGCCCCTGCCTGCGCTACAATGATGTCTGCAAGAACGATAAGTTACTGGCGTGCTTTGACCACAAAACGTAGGAGGCCATTGCTGAGGAGCGCAACCGATAGTTGTCAAATGTACGCGAGGGCACTCAAGCTGTGGAAGCCACCCTTACAGCTAGGAGTAAAGAGAGAATACCCTCGAGAAAGGTGGGGTGGGGGCAGAGGAGCAGGAGTCAACGCCATCGTCCCTATGGACTGACGGGTGTCAGATATATTTTTTTAAAATTATGGCTTTTACTGATATAAATAAAATTGTACGTTTAATCGAAAAAAAAATTAATTTAAGAGATAGGCCTTTTATTTCGTCACGGTTAAATTCCCACAGCTTGCCGTTAGCTTGAAGAATATATAATTGTTTCTCTTTTCTAAAACTTACAATATTTTTTAATGATCATTCCAGGTTTGAACCAGTAGTAGACAGTAGTACTAGTTTGAGAATTCAAATAATGTTGATAATAGAATAATTATTTTTGACCGTTTAAAAAATATTTTTGCGATCTATTAAATTTTTTACACAATAAGCGGTCAATTTTTTTTCTTTGGGGGGGGGGAGGGGGCGGGAGAGAAGCATTTTAGTATAAGTATTATTTATAATTTATATAATTTTAGGCTACGTTTATAGAGGCGGCGGGTAGGCGGGTTGCCGCGAGTAACCAAAAAACCGCGCCTAATCACTCGCGCGGTTGGTGTTTATAGTAAAAGCGGGGAAAAGCCAGACGACACGCAGTGAACTACGTCACCAAGCTCACAGGTGTGGTTGATTCCAGGAAATATTTGTAAACATAACCTTGAACTAAAAAAAGCTATGGACTATTAACAAGTGTGTCAGTGTGAATTATAAATAAAGGAACTTAAGTCGTATCCATTCGTGGTGTGAAGAGTTTGATAATTGCAATTTTTGGAAATGGACAAAAGACAAGATATTTTTGCAGCAATACAAATTAAAAGTCAAGAAAAAAGGCAAGGTATGAGAAACCAGAGTTTGCCAAACCAAGGCAACAGACAAACTATTTGCTGGGTACTGTAACAAGCCAGGACATATGGTAAAGCAGTGTTACCACAATAAAGGACAACCAAATAGGGTGTCACCTAATGGCAGCCCTATAAGAAAGAAAACAGAAGAAAGATCAAGACAATATCACTTTGAAAACAAAGGTAGACAAGCATGGAGAGAAAAATATAATCATAATTCCAGACATAGAGATTATGATGAAAGTAGACAATCATGGAGAGACAGATATAATCACAATTCCATATATAGAGATTATAATCAAAGCAGAAGATCATGGAGAGGCAGATATAGTTTTGATTCCAGAATAAGAAATTTTGATCAGCCATGGAGAAAGAATGAAAACCAAGACATGAATGATAGAAAAATAATAAAGTTGAATCGAGCACAAATAGAAACTATTGACACTGTAGCCACTATTGACAATCACATATATGATAAAAGGAATGAAGACCATAATAGTAGAGAAGGTACTAGTGAGTCTGAAACCATTCGTGTGAAATCATCTGAAGCAGGAACAACAATTGGTTGTGTATTAAGCAGAATGAAAGACATAGATAAAAACAATGATTTTCAGATAAAGCTTTCTACTGACAGTGACTCATCTGGTCGAAATTCTATTGAATTATCTGGAAGCAAAAATGATATCTCAAAAGTCAAACGACTTATTCAAGATGCTGGAATTAATATTGTGAATGGACATAATCGAAGTCGTGGTTGGTGAATTATTGAACATTTAACAGTCTGAAGAAACATTCAAAGCCCATCTGTTTGAATTCACAGTCCCGCGCGGCAACGCGGAACAAGAACTAGCAACTAGTTCTGGTAATTACCCGCGCCCGTCCGTTAATTTGTCGCCTCGAGACACCCGCGTCCTCTATGAACACCTGCAAAGCAAAAATAGAAACATTCCTCGCGCGGGTCGACTCGCGCGTGGAATTTCCCGAAACCCGCCGCCTCTATAAACGTAGCCTAACATTGTTCCTGTCGTCATCAAAAAGTCCATTTTAATTAAAAATTAAAATTTTACAATGTATTCATCTTTTCCGTTTCCAAAATTAAAATTTAATTTTCATTTCAAATTTAAAAACAGTAACTTTGTTAAAACTGAACAATGTTTTTTTATACATTTAAGTGTACCATTCAATTGATGTAAAATGAACTGCTACATATCATTATTCCCATTCTATGACAATCTATAATATAATGACAAAAGAATTAGTTGTCATTCCAAGATTCAAAATTAAAATTTCAATAATTTTGTTTGTTCATCTAACTTTTTTAACAGATGATTGTTAAAGATAGTTTTTAATTTTGAAAACTTAAAAAAGTGTGCATATTTAAATGCCGTATATTAACTTCACTGTCGTCTCTTTCTGTCGTGATCTCTTGGTCAGGCGGGCGGAAAAACAAAAGTAAAAAATGACCCACCTTTTGTGATGCTATCGAACTGAAATTTTGCACATAGAATTGTGTAACCTAACAATGCATTGTCTCAAAATTTCAGATCGATCGAAAGTACCGTAATTAAATTTATGCATTTGTATTTTATCTCTATGTACCTCTATATAGCCGTCTGCTATTGTTGACATCCGGCCATCAGTCCAGCCATCCATGAAACACATCCCCGTGTTTTACAGCAAGGGGAGTTTAGTCACGTTCAGTCTGCAAATGTTTGTCGCGCTGCGTATTATATTAAACATAATCAATACTTTTAGTTATGTCTCATATATAAGGGATTTATAGTCAAAAACTTTGTTTTTACGGGTTGTTTAATGGATAATTTAAAAACGTTATGTTAATTGCAATTTTGGTATTTTTCAAAGATATAATGTTCATGATACTCCAGTAATTTTTCAAACATTACTGTTTAAAAGAAAAAGCTTTTTTCCGTTATGCAATTGTTACAGTTTTTTTTTCCTGATATGTTATTAACACACTGCATGTGACAGTTGAATAGTGAGGCCTTACTTGGGACTGTGGCCACGTTATTAGCTTTATAAATCTCCTGTCGAATTCACGGATCACAGCTACGTTTTTGGCCGTATGTCGATTGAGCAATGATGCACAAACACGGGAAAGCAACATGTTATCTTGTAAATCACCTAATTGTCACAAGTGTCTTAATAAGTATAACTTGATCGCTCACTCAAATATTCATATACTTATCTATCACACAAGAATTAACACAAAACTACTAACTGGATCAACTTTTAATGGACTACCCCCTTGCCATAACACACTATACACAAAGCTCTCTAAACTTCTACACACATTCTACTAACGTCAACAAAAACAATTCCCTTTTGCAAGCTTTCGCACCGATTAACCAATAACACTAACTCGACCACTAAACACATCACCATGCGCAGCTCACAAGTTACAAGGGAAAATTGGTCATCCGTGACACTAAATTCACTAATATAATTATTGATGAAAAGTGTCAAACAGAAAACCCGTCTGTTATTGCAATATCTGATACAGCGCCCCCACAGCGTAAGGTAAGATACCCATAGAGTACCTATGTGGTTTAAGGCAGTGCTTATCAAAATGGTGGTCCGCAGACCAGTGCCGGTCCGCGGGCCATCCACCGCCGGTCCGCGGGCCATCCACCGCCGGTCCGCAGAAGTTATCCACAAAAAAGAAGACAGAAAAAATTGTAAGTGCAGTGAAATTGTTCACCGGTCCCTGTTGCAAAGGAAAAAATTCCTGCCGGTCCGTCATACTAAAAACTTTGAGAAGCACTGGTTTAAGGCTCTTACATAAAGCGAGATATTGATTTGATCCAATAACGATTGATCAATAAGTCCAGTGCTGAACTCGCACTATTATGTAAGTGAGCTCGGAGTGTATTTAGGGGGACGGGTATAAATCGGTGGTTGGTGGTATAAAATCTTAGACCGATATCTATGATCTCCACAAATTCTACACTTAAAATATATGTATAAAAGATTTCAAGTTTAAACATAATTTAAATCTCCATTAAAGTAGATTCATCGGCCTTTTAGAGAAATATTTGCTTTATTTCACGAATTATCTTATCTTATCTTATCTGTTTACAGACGCTCCTTCTATACAGAAGATTATTGCGTCCTACGCTTATCTATGGTTTGTGTTTAGTTCTGCATTTTTATTAAAGATTTAAATGTTGATAAAGTGTTGGTTTTCCTGGATTCTTCAGGCAACCCATTCCACGCCCGAATTCCGGACGGGAAGAAGGAAAACTTGTATGTGTTTGTTCTTGCATACGGAATAAGAAAGGTGTTTTTATCCTTATGTCTATCTGAGGGTTGTATTAAGTTATCTTTGTGTTGTATTTCTAAATTAGAATTAATTGCTTTATGTATGATTACTACTTTGCTCTTGGTTCTTCTGTCCTCTAGTGTTTCAAGGTTTAATGATTTAACTAATGGTGTTATTCTTGTCAGTTTCGAATATTCTCCAGTAATGAATCTGGCAGCTCTTTTTTGAATTTGTTCTAGTTTATCAATGTTTTCTTTGGTGGATGGGTCCCATACAGAAGATGCATATTCTAGTACAGGTCTCACCAAAGTGAGGTAGCATTTTAGTTTTATATCTCTATTACATTTGTTAAAGTTCCTTTTTATAAAGCCTAAGGTTTTGTTTGATTTTTTAATAACTTCATTGACATGGGGATTCCATGATAGTTTCTCATTTATTAAGACTCCTAAGTATTTTGCATCTTTAGTTTGGGTCAGTTCTTTTCCATGAATGTAATATTTTGAATTTATTTGTTTCTTTTTCTTTGTTACTCTTAACAGTTGACACTTTTCTGGGTGGAAAGACATACTCCAGTTAGTTTCCCATTTTATCAATTCATCTAAGTCTTTTTGTAAAATTTTGCTATCTTGTTCTGATTTAATTGTTCTATAGATTATACAATCATCAGCAAATAACCTAACTTTTGTACCTGTTGAGATGTTTTTGGGTAAATCATTTATATAAATTAAAAAGAGTAAGTGACCTAGCACAGTTCCTTGTGGAACTCCTGAGTTAACCTTTATTGGTGCAGATTTAGATCCATTAATTATTACAGTTTGCTCCCTGCCCAAAAGGAAGTCTTGGATCCAGTGATGTAAGGACGTTTGTCTTAATGAAACCAGTAGCCCAACATATGAAATATAAATAATTACGAGTGATAAATTAAACAATGACGTCATCTAATATGACCGCTGATTTTTGTCCTAAAAAAATATTCTTGTCGGCACTCTTATCGGCAAACAAAAAATATCGGTAATATCGGCAAAAAATGCATATCGGTAGACCTCTATTTTTAAACCGGGACGCAGTGTTTCACGACGAGAGGTTATATTGTTCTTTCTGCGTCGCAAATTGCGTAACTAGGATGTTATGCACCTAGGGAAAATTAATAAAAAATTATAAAATTGGCGCCCGGAATCTTTCCGTTTAATCAAATTTTATTATCATATAATGTTGTAAGCCTCATTTTTGCACCCATGTACCTTGGAGTGCGGGGACAAGTTTACCTTATTGCCCAACGTTGTTACGACTTTGACCGGCACACAGTACACAAATGTTTAACTTTGATTTCCGTACTGTTACACGAGTGGACGTAAGTTCACGTTAGCACAATTATGTTAGACTTCTTAGCAATAGAGAGAAATTATCAGAAATGTTTTGTGTATTATGTGGCTACAGATTCTGTTGTTGTTTTTTTTTGCCTTTACTGCAATATGTTTGGAATTGCTAAATCTTTTTTAGCTAAAGATTGTTATGGAGATTGGCAGCATATAGTACAAATCCTAAAAATCATGACACTACAAAAAACATTTTAAGGCCAAAAGTCCTGTCTTGAATTGAGTGTTTGCTTTAAACTTCGCAAACCATTGATGATACTCCTCAAAGTGTTTGGAATGCGGAAACCCATCATGGGGCGCTGATTTTCAATGGGTATTTTCGATCGACAAACTTATTGCGATAGCCTATTTGTATTTAGGGATAGCAAAGAAAATTTAAATGAACATGATCAGAGGTGTCGCTAGGGTCGGTGTCACCCCCTCACGACTTGCCCCATAGATCACATCCGATGATCAGAGGTGTCGCTAGGGTCGGTGTCACCCCCTCACGACTTGCCCCATAGATCACATCCGAGTCTGCCAAATAACGGGAACGTACATCATTTTAAGTTTTGGTGCCACCCCTACGATGGCGTCACCCGGTAACGTCGTGCGGACCGTAGTTACGCCTCTGAATATGATCATGTAATATTTTAAAAGCTAGTCCAAAATTTAGCTGAATTTGATCCTATCATCAAGGAGCAGGTAAAAAACTGCTTTAAATAAATAACATAAAAAAAGCACGAACTTGAATGAGACCATTCAAAATGACGTCATTAAACTGATTGAAAATAATATCTAAAGTCACATATTAGATGACGTGAAAAAAAATCAAAATATTTTAACTTAATTATTTAGATTGCAAACATGACTTAAATTAAACAGAACTAATGATGTTAGTTAAAAGTTATGAGTCAATTGAAGAAGAAGACATCAGCATTCATGAACATTTTTGGGACTGTCTTTCGATTGAAAGATTGCCTTTGGAAAACTATTCCTTGAGAGGTCAAGGATATGATAATGGGTCGAACATGAAAGAAGAACATGTGGGGGTGGGGGATGGAAGCAAAAATTAGAAATATCAACCCTGGTTCATTTTTTATACCATGTGGTAGCCACTCTCTTAATCAGGAAATAAATGATAGGGTGAAATCATCATTAGAAGTAGCCAACCTCTTTGATATTGTCTAAAAATTGCACTTGTATATTTTCTTCATCGATTCTCAGACGGCCCATTCTTTTGAAGAACGTTAAAGAACTAACATTAAAACATCGCTGTAACAGCAGGTGGAAAAGTAGTTGAGGTAAAAAAAATCGTCTAATATATGATGCATTGCTTAGCATTTACAAGAACAATAAAAGATGAAGCACCTGGACTACTTACGTAACTATAACTATTCAAATTTCGTATTGTTCTGTCGTGATATGGTATGAGATATGAAGTCATGTCAATCTCATTAGTAAAATCATGCAGGGCAAAAATTACGATATTGCATTGGCAATCAAACTTTTGAGAAGTTCCTTTTTTTTTAAAGAATCCGATATCAGACAATAACTGTAATGTTATGGATGCTGGCAAATGGCATCCGAAATAGATGCAGATAAAAATTAGACTTAATACCAAACGAATATAAAATTGTAATTAATCAGTCAAACGTCTCAGAATAACAATGAATACACTCAAAGCTGTATCGGGAAAACCCAGAGTTTTAATTATTTTATTATTTGAATTCCTAGTTCCCGAAACGCCCCCCCCCCAGGGTTGTATAGCCAGCTGGACAATTTCCATGTGCATATTTTTTAAAACTAAATTGTATTTTCTCTTCTTTCCTTTAAGTTTTAGACAGAAGTAGATTGCCCCACATTGAATTTGTGAGCCAGGATCTTTAAATATACTTAACTAAATTACGTTAAATGGCTGAAATTAGAAGCTTCAGTTTGTATGACTTCTTTTGATTTTCGAGTCACGTGGGAATTAACAACAGTAACAAGACCAAAAGGCAGCTATGTATTGTAACAATGAAACATAAACAAGGCGTGTGGTAACTGAAAAGAAAATAAACAAAAAGAATCCTCCAACATTTGTGAAAATAACGAAAGAAATAGTTTTAAAATCAAATTATTTTTATTATTATAAATTATTTTCCAACCCATGTTAATGACAAATGAGGGTTCCTGTGCTAACAAGCAAAGGGTTAGGATGAAACATGTCAATCTATTTATTTTGGTTTAACGGATTTTTAAAATATTAATATTATTACTATTATTATTATAACTTTTTTTATTTGTTAATCTGTGTTTTCTTTGGTTCCAATACAAAAGATGGAAATTCTAGCTTAGGTTTGACAAGTGTAAGATAGCCTTCCAGTCAGCGGCGTATCGTGGGTTTGTGCCGACAGGGTACGACCCAAATTTTCTGCCCTGCCCCCCTCGACTAATTTGTTATGCTATAAAATAAAGAAAGTCTGTATTAGAAAGTAATAAAAAGGACACAACACATTTTGATGACAGAAATAAAAAGAAAATCTTAATTTCTTGAAATAAATTGAAGATGTTTGTTTTACCTCATTGCATAATCTTTCTGGCACAAATGTTTTCTTCAATGACATGCCCAATAGCTAAAATAGCTTTTGATTAGATAATTTTGGTGTATTCCTTATTGATCGTAATTAATTTTTTATTAACTTAATTTTAGAGAAGCTATTTTAACACCTTCATTGTTTAAGACAGTTGTATGCAATGTTCGAGTTAATGATATTATTTTAGGCAGGGTAACTTTAGCCTAAATATCTTAATAAACTTGAATAAATTAATTGGTCTGGAATTTATCAATTTTTTTTACCCGTGGGATTAAAGTATTGTTATCTTGACAATGACATGTGAGATATTTTTAAATCCCTTATATTAACTTCACCGGCGTCTCTCTCTCTCTCTCTCTCTGTCTGTCTTGGGCCGGCGGAAAAACAGAAGTCAAAAATGACCCACTTCCCATGATCCGATCGAACTGAAATTTGGCACACGAACCCGTCTAACTTAACAATGCATCGTATCAAAATTTCAGATCGATCGAACGTACCGTAATTAAATTAATGCATTTTTAGTTTATCCTTATATGAGGTATGTAATTTAAATTCACGGTTTGTTATTGTTTTTTTCCCACGTGAAATTTTGAGCTGACGCATTGAGGCGACCCAACGAAGCGACGGGGCGCTTTTGTTTACATTTTACGTGTCACTCTGAGCTCGGTCAAGCGAATCGGTGACCAGACTATTCCCCTCTCCCCCCCCCACCACCCACCCCTCCCCCCCCCCACTAGGGTTATGATGCAAAGTTGAGTAAAGACAGATTCAGTCTGTAAATGTTTGAAAATAATCAATACTGTTAGTTATGTCTCATATATAAGGGATTTATAGTCAAAAACGTTGTTTTTACGGGTTTGTTTTTTAATACTCTAATTTGAAGGCTAAATTTCAAAGTCCAGTATATTAGCTGGTGTACGAAAATGATATCTGTTTTCTAAAGTGGATATAACTGAAAAAAAACAACTAAAAAACAAAGTTTTTGACTATAAATCCTTTATATTAACGAGACATTACAAAAAGAATATTCATTATAATACGCAGCGCAAGACAATCCAAAAATCCAAAATTTTATTTATGTCTCGTAAAACATGTTTAATATAATGCGCACCTATCGGGCATATATTTTTTTAAAGTATCGTCAATATAATACGCACCGCACCGCACGACAGGAAAGTATTAAAAAGATAACATGCTACAAAGAGATAAATAGAGATACTATAAAAATTCATTAATTTAATTACAGTACATTCGATCGATCTGAAATTTTGATAGATTATTTTGATCGTCAGCACGAGTCGGCCTACAAATCTTCAGCTCGAAACAAGTTAATAATAAATATAGGTAAAAAAAGGATTTTTAAAAATGACGTTTTTATAAGTTGACTAAAGAGAAGAAAATAATTAAAAACTTATACGTTCAAGTACTTTAATTTAATATGACTAAAAACGTGGACCGGGCGCTTATGAGGTTTAACATATGCAGTTCATTCATTCTCTCACTTATAGATCTCTCTTTTGCCTTCGAAATTGGAAATACATAGTACAAATACCAAATACCCGCCCCACGTTTTTAGTAATATTAAATTAAAGTGCTTGAACTTACAAGTTTTAAATTATATTCTTATTTTTAGTCCACTTATAAAAACGTGTTTTTTAACAATCTTTTTTTACCTTTATTTATTTTACTCTTTTAAGTCTAAGTGTATGCTATGGTGAGTTTTGAAGTATTGATTATGTTCAAATATAATAAGCATTGCCCAAAAAACATTTTACAGACTGAAGTTTACTGATCTCCCCTCGATGTTAAACATGGTTGATGTGCTCGGGGCTGGTGTGAAATCGGCACGTGAATGTAAATGTAAACAATAGCAGACGGATAATACCAATGCTTATATAGAGATAAACTAAAAAATTCAATAATTTAAATACGATCTATCTGAAATTTTCATACAATGCATTGTCATCCAAGATCTATCTGTGGTAAAATTTGGAGCGCTCTAGGATCATCAAAAGTGGTTTAATTTTACGTTGGCAAATTTGAAAAATTGCGGACAGACAGACACGAAAGCAAGTTAATAAAAACATTGTAAAAATAACCTCAACATGGCTCCATGGTATATTCACTATTTTGTATCCTCAAGTCAGTTAATTGACTTGATCTTAGAAGCAATTAGATATGGGGGGTGACACACAGAGAACGAGATAGAGACACACAGAGAGGCAGCTCGAGTATTGATGGTAATATTACCGTGAAGACACAAAGAGACGAGTTAGGGTTGACTGGACTAGGAGAGGCAGTTTTGTTATAAATATATTATTGAAATAGTAGTTGAAGCTATTACTATGTTAGTGTAGGAGAACACTAAGTGGCGGTTATATTATCTTTATACAACTGTCATTGAATTGCTATGTGTATTATATATGTGAATAGAAAGCTTGAATTAAAATATGAACGAAGGAGTCAAGACTTGTTCTTAAAATCCAAACCCAGACGGTAACAGTGCTGAGCTGAGATAGACCTTCGTGAAGTGGGTTAAAACTAATAAAAAATAGTATTGATACTCTCGATTAATGAATTATTTTATAACAAACATTAAGCTTAGAATCAGAAGCTTAACTGTGTTTTACGCGCCTTTGACTAATTCCTTTTGGCGCCCTTGAGAAATAGGGAAAATACTAAATTATACAGAATAAATTGATAATTGAAAGACTAGCCCACGGCGCCCTTGGCAACTGCCCCGATGCCAAGTCGTTGTTACGCCTCTGCTTAGAATAAAGAAATGATTGACCTAGTATAGTAATTTCCTTAAACTGACTTGTAAAGGACAGAGGTGATTATTATGACTGTGTTCAGAGTTTATCTAACGTTATGTATGGAGGGTGCATTGTTACCACTAGAGGGTGAAGACTTTGGTCAGAGGCCTTTAAATTATCTAATTTTTAAAAAAGTCCTCGTGCTCGACTTATCTATGGTGACGTTCGTTCGCGTAGACAGCAGGGGAATCCAGGCGTACTTAGTTATTGTTCTGGGACAAAATATTTCTGGCGGCATGCAAAAGGGAATGGCTCGCTAACTAATTGTCATATGGACCAACACCAACGCTTATCAATTGAAACACTACACTAATTCAGATTCAGACTGCTTTCTTATTCAATTTTCTTCAATGATTTAACTTCCCTTTTAAAAATCTATTTTTTAACCTCTATTTATTTTACCAAACACCTCATAAGGTCCGACCAACATTTTAATTCCAAGGGGATGAGGTCACAGGGTTAACTGAGTTGGAACGTGAAAAAAAAAGCAGACGGATAAGAGATGCTTATATAGAGATAAACTAAATAAAACAAACCCGTAAAAACAAAGACCTGACACTCCATGACACATGGAAACCAAGTTGACAATTTTGTATTTTATGTATTTTCTTTATGTACAATAAAAAGTAATATATGCTCCATGATTTTACACTTGGACTAAAAAGAATAAAATAAATAAATGTAGAACAGCATTTTTAAAAACCACGTTTTTATAAGTGAACTAAAAAGAAGAACATAATTTAAAACTTATAAGTTCAATTACTTTAATGTATTATGACTAAAATCGTGGGGCGGGTGTTTGGTATAAAAATTAAAGATTTATAATTTAGAAAGCAAAAGAGAGATCTATAAGTGAGAGAATGAATGAACTGCATATGTTAAACCTCATAAGCGCCCGCCCCACGTTTTGAATCATATGAAATGAAAGTAATTGAATATATAAGTTTTAAACTATTTTCTTCTTTTTAGTCCACATATAAAAACGTTGTTTTTAAAAATCATGTTTTACATTTATTTTTTTACTGGTGATACACTATTATTATTCATATTTAGTTTGGATTTGCGGTACAGTGTTTTTTTCTGAATAGTTTCTTTATATTATACATGGGTTAAACTATGTTATTACATTTGTAACACAATGTATGGGATATATTTTTAACATGTGGGAGTTCCACAAGGAACTGTGCTAGGTCCCTTACTCTTTTTAATTTATATAAATGATTTACCCAACAACATCTCAACAGGTACAAAAGTTAGGTTATTTGCTGATGATTGTATAATCTATAGAACAATTAAATCAGAACAAGATAGCAAAATTTTACAAAAAGACTTAGATGAATTGATAAAATGGGAAACTAACTGGAGTATGTCTTTCCACCCAGAAAAGTGTCAACTGTTAAGAGTAACAAAGAAAAAGAAACAAATAAATTCAAAATATTACATTCATGGAAAAGAACTGACCCAAACTAAAGATGCAAAATACTTAGGAGTCTTAATAAATGAGAAACTATCATGGAATCCCCATGTCAATGAAGTTATTAAAAAATCAAACAAAACCTTAGGCTTTATAAAAAGGAACTTTAACAAATGTAATAGAGATATAAAACTAAAATGCTACCTCACTTTGGTGAGACCTGTACTAGAATATGCATCTTCTGTATGGGACCCATCCACCAAAGAAAACATTGATAAACTAGAACAAATTCAAAAAAGAGCTGCCAGATTCATTACTGGAGAATATTCAAAACTGACAAGAATAACACCATTAGTTAAATCATTAAACCTTGAAACACTAGAGGATAGAAGAACCAAAAGCAAAGTAGTAATCATACATAAAGCAATTAATTCTAATTTAGAAATACAACACAAAGATAACTTAATACAACCCTCAGATAGACATAAGGATAAAAACACCTTCCTTATTCCGTATGCCAGAACAAACACATACAAGTTTTCCTTCTTCCCGTCCGGAATTCGGGCGTGGAATGGGTTGCCTGAAGAATCCAGGAAAACCAACACTTTATCAGCATTTAAATCTCTAATAAAAATGCAGGACTAAACACAAACCATAGATAAGCGTAGGACGCAATAATCTTCTGTATAGAAGGAGCGTCTGTAAACGGATAAGATAAGATAAGATACAATTGGGAGTTTTGTTATGTTGTTAATAATAAATCAAAATTTAAATTTTAAAAATACATATTATGCATTTAGTGATTACATTTTTTGAGGAAAAAATAGCCCAAGTCAAATGAACTTAATCTCGAAGCAGATCACTGAGAAGTGGTTTTGTTATTTTATTTATTTTTTACTTGTGCTTGTGATTCGTAAAATTTATTCGTAATGTGTATTTAATTTTTATTATCTACATATATACATGCAATTGAATACTACTCCTGTGGTTGTATTAAACCTATTTTGTTTCATATTCATATGTTTGATATCTCCTTTATCTTTCCTTTATTTTTAAATGATAATTGATTTATTTATTTTTTCTATACCAATAAATCACTATTCAAGATTTTTCCAAATTAAATTATTATTTTACTTGCCCATTCCTTTAAATTTACTTATTACAGATGTGCAACAATGATCTTGACATGCATATAAAGGGCTAGGACAAATACTGTAATTTTTTATTTACATATGGTAAACAAATGTACAATATAACTCTGGCTACCAGACGTATTACCATAATTATATTAAACTAAATGCAAGTTAATCTAAAATCACTTATTTAAGTTCTGCTGTGGAGTAAACATGTCATTGTCATTCCTTTGTAGCCGGAATATCAAAGCCATTAAAATATATTTTTAGACATTGTTACCCATCCCTTTGTAAATAGTCATATGAATTTTGTTTTGTTACAAATGTGGTATGTAAATTTTTTTCAGACACAAAATCTGGTATTGGGTTTTGAAATATAATTATAGTTTATAACAAGACTTTTTAAGCGTCCGCTTTCAATTAACTTCCATTAACTAAAAACTTTTATTGCAATATTTAAAAAAAAATTACTTAGACTGTGTAAGTTTCTTTAAATTCTTTTGGAGGCTTCATTACATTTACAACATTTATAATTTAGTTTATTAGCGCTTCGATATAAGCAGCTATTGCCTTTTAGAGAGTTCCTTATCTTATAGCTGCTGTTACAAATATTTCATTACTTTAAATAGTCTAACGATGTGGGGTCGTAATTATATACGTGACAGTGGTTGTTGTCAAATTTGCAATAAAAAAATGTTAGTTAAATTTATTTAATACCCTTACACTTATGCGTAAATTTGATGAGGAAAGAAATTATGTAAATGAAAATAACCCATGCGTAAAGAAATTAGAAGTTAAATATTCTTTAAAAATATTTTTCATAAATTTTCTAAAAAGACAATAAATTATAAAAAACATTTACAATCCAAACAAATTTATATAGATTTGATATTTCCTTAATGTATCTTTTATCGTTATTCTTCATTCAATTAATTTAGTGTCCCCTTTCTATCCCAATAAAAGCCTAAGGCCTCTCTCACCTATGGTCCAATTTACCACATGAATAAAAGTATTAACATTTTAAGATGTATGCTTTTCACTTTAATTATAAAGTTAAGCACCACTGAACTAAGATAATATTAAGTAAAATCGTTTTATCTTATAAATAGCTAAATTAATCCAATGTAATAATTGGTTACCGTACTTATGGATATAACTATACCAAACTTAGTTCACATGAACCTGATAAATCATTTGAATTGTTACATCAACTTGAACTTATTATTTCCACTTTTTTTCTGTCCATGATACAAAAATCTTTTTTTTAAATATATATCTTTGTTTTAAGCAATTAGATCAATCTTATTAAATATACTAGGAAAATAAATTATATAATTTCTGGAAACAAAACAGGAAAAAAAGGGGATGTTGTAGAAAATAATTGGCGTTATGATATAATTTACAAAATATAATGTCTTATCGGAAAACGGGAATAAACAAAGAATTGCATACCTTAGTGAAATAGTAACATATTCGATATTGGAAAATATTGGGGAAAAAGGACTGTTTGGTTAAAAATGGACACAAAAGAATAACATATTTATAAAAGTAGTCTTGATATATTTTAATTTGGTTTTAAAGGATTTTTATTTTCACTCTTCCTTTAAGTTCTATCAGCACATTAAAGACTACATGTGTTTTATTCCGACTGCAATCCCTTCGAACTTTGGATCTAAAGCAATGAAAAATGTTTATATGCAGTATTTTAAATTAAATTAATACTCTATTGAATTGTTTTTTTATTTTCATAGCACTCTTTATATATTTGTTTCAAAAATAGAGAATTATATTTTGCATATGTGTATTTCTGACCAACAGAAAGTTGTATTCTCAAGAGTAAGCTCATAACAAAATTTAGTTATATGATAGCGTTAAGTCCGAACTTAAATCGTCTCATAACATAAAAACTTAACAAATAATAATTTTCATATTTTCAACTACGTAATAAAACTTTAGAGGACAGTACACTCTCGCTGTAAAGGCGCGGGTATATTTCTAGTATATTTATATATGTTACGGCCAAAGCCCGAAATCGGCTACTTCATGAAATTGCCAGCCAATTCGCGAAGTGACCAATGCTGCTGTAAATTCGCCGGCCCAAGCCCGAAAATTTGGCTAAGGCCGGCCAGTTCGCGAAATTGCGTGGGTCTTTTGATTAAAGCCCAAAGAAAGAAGTCATGAGCAGATTAAAGGTTAAAGATTAAAGGTAGTAAAATATTATACTTAAAAATGATAGTTAATGACAAATGTTACAAATCAGATACAAAAGTGAAACTTATACAACAGTATGAAATTTATGGCATTTGGAATTACATAATTGTTTGTAGTTTATACATTTCTAGCGAATTGTTACGCACTGAGAACTGCAATTACTTTCAGCATAGCCTTGGCCTCCAGTCAGTGTTTGGGAAGACGCCATGGTGTATCTGGCAAAAATAGTTGAATTAATTTTATTAAAAGATTATCCATTTCAAACTAGTGCCATATAGTAACTTGTGTGATTTGGGAGTTCAGTAATTGATTACTTTTTGTGATTTTCCAATGGTTCGCATCTTACATTTTTTTAAATTAAAATGAAATAGTCAATATAATAAGTAAAAACATTATTATTTGTTCGTGCCTTTAAAGTTAACGGTATTGTGACAAAATTTGAGTTACAAAACAGTATAAATTTTGCAAACCTAGAGGGTTAGTGTCGGGTGGATATTGAAAATTAAATGACATTTCACAAATATTCCTTCTAAATATTTTTTTCTGTGTCCCATAATCTGGTGGTCGTAGGGGGTTCTAATGTTTCCATTAGAACTTTCTCGGGGGCTTGGCAGACTTGGCGGCGCCCATCTCCTCTCCAAGTCAGCGGAGGACTTTTTAGCAATATTCATTGATCAACATGTTCTATTGTGGCTTAACGTGGGATGATCCCCGCTCAGCTTGTGAGGCTAGCGCACTACTTACCTCGCTATCCAACTAAATATATTATATCATTCCGTAAAATACATTTTATTATCAAGATACAGAAACGTCTACATTTTCGTAATTGTTTAAGTCTTTTCCTTTCAAGTTAATTTATAACTTATTCTTATATTTAATATAGATATTAGAGCTGCGGAAATTAACGATTAAATAATCGATTAATCATTAAAAATTATAATCGATTAAAATTAATTTGATTGATTAAAGTTTAAGAAAATATTTCTAATACATTTTTCTCCCAATTTATAAATAATATTTATTTTTTGTTACTTACATACTTTTCCCTCGTATTATTATTATTTATTTAGACGTGCATACGTAAACAAAAAAGTTTTTCTTTCTTATTTTTGCACAGCAGAACGAATTTGCTGTGTTGCGTCACAAAACTAGGGAACAAAGGAATTATCGCAACTTAAACAATTTTGCGAAAGAATGAATTGCGACTTAACGGGATCTGTATATCCGTTATAAAAATATAATTAATCGAAATTATTTTTTTTCCCGATTAATTGAACAAGAAAATTTTAATCAGTACCAGCCCTAATAGATATATAATTTTTTTAAACACTACTTATTTCTTTATTTCACGACAACTCATAAAACAAAAAAGAAAAGTCCCCTAAAAAATCGTGTCATGTTGGTGTGGAGTAGGTTACTTAAACAAAACTTAATTACCAAAACTACCAACAGCATTTTTTTAAAAAAGTCATAAAAAATGCAAGACTACACTAAAACCGTAGGAAACAATAATCTTCTGTATAGAATTAACATATATAACTCAAAAGATAAGACATGACTCTTGCTATAGTGTTGCATAGATGTTATCTTTTATTTGAAACTATCTGACCCGTCGTGCGTTGCAAAGATCTCATATAAAGGAATAACTTCAAAGAAGACAATGATGGGTACTTTTAAAAACAATTATGCCATCAATCTTTGCGAAAGTGTGCTAACAAAATAAGTTTCATGGCGATTGGATAAATTAAAATAATATTTTAAAAACTTACATTGGAAAAAGATATTAAGATCTCCCGGGCCCAATCGATTCAAGATGTAAAGTTCGAAACACCAGTTTATTTCAATCTGGATCTTAATGGATATTTCTATAAATATTTTTCAACGTCCTGTAAAATCGTATGGGGAATGAAATCTTAAAACTTTATACACAAATAAGTTGAGGGGCCCTGCCCCGAAAACATATGTAATTTGAGTTCAATGCCAGTGATAATTTATCATGTGCAACAAAGTTATTATTTACCAATTTCGATCAAGATCCATCTGTTTACTTAGTAATTAATGTTTAAATAATGAATTTTCTTAATATTTCATATAAAATTAAACTATATTTTGGGCCCCTGGCACCCTATAAAGGCTAACTTTAAAAAAATGACAAAATCGCTTTTGTACTCAAAAGCTTCCAAAAATTTCATGTCGATCGGATGAATTTTCCCAGTAGCTAATGTTTAGAGTAATCTTTAAAAATTCTTGTATAAGAACATACAAGGTCCAAACTGAGCAGGATGTAAGAGCCCTGAAGATCTCTATCTGGATTATGATAAAGAAAATTATTTGTCATTATTTATCAAGAACGTTTACTATCAAAAGTAAAAGTGGTCTCAAACAGTTATATAAAGATTGTGGGGACCCTGGCACCGAAGGAATGAGCATTAAAATTTCAAGTCCTTAAAATATTTTTATAGCCAATTAATGTTTTAAATATAAAGTAAGTTCAAGGTCAATCCATTAACCCAGTAGACAATGTTTGAATTACTTTTATTTAGCTTATGTCAAGATAAAAATTACATTAAGGGCCCTCGGGATCCAAAATTTTATTTATTTTTAACACTCTTTATGTCAAAAACTTATCCAGAATGTATTCAACAACTTATCAAATTTTCTTATCGATCAGATGAATAAATTAATATTTATACTGTTAATATAAGCAAAAACGCCATTAAGGGCCCCGGGCCCAGTCGGTGCATAATATAATTTTTGAACATCTATCCATTTCAATCTGGATCATATTAGATTATTTTAAAATATTTCTAAAGATCGTCTACAACATAATGGGAATAAAATCTTAAACGTTTACGAAAAAAAAGATTTGGGGCCCCGGCCACTAAGGAATGATCAATAGGAGTTCAAAGTCCTATAGTATTTTAAAATATAAGCTATCAAATTATTTACACCAAATTTGGTCAAGATCCATTTATTTTCCAAGTGGCTTGCGCTTAAAAAAATGTTATATAGCTTATAAAAGCAAAAAACGACATCAAGGGCCCCCGGGCCCAATCGGTGAAAGATGTGAATTTTTAAAATACCTCTTCATTTCAATCCGAATCATAATATATAATATATATATATTTTTTAAACATTTGTAAAGTTCGTGTATAATCCGAAAGGGAATAAAGTTTTAAACGTTTACGTAAAAAAAAGGATTTTGGGCCCCCGGTTCCGAGCGAATAGACATTAGGAGTTAAATGCCCTACAGTATTTTAAAATTGTCAATCAACTTTTTATACACAAAGTTTGTTCAAGATCCTTTCATTTTCCCAGTAGCTAACACTTAAACTAATTTTGTTATAGCTCATATTAGAAAAAGACATTTGGGTGTCTTGATAAAAAAAATATGGCCAGTTATCATTCCGGAAGTGTACTCAGCAATTTCCTAAAGTTTTATGGCAATCGGATGAATGGTTTAGTCAGCTATATAGGACAAAAAAAAACAAAAAAAAACATGCATAAATACATACATACAAACATACATACATACATATAATCATAAATACATACATGCATGCATACATACATGCATACATACCTACATACATAAATGGATGGATCTTAAGCAAACTTGGTATATAAAAACTTGATTACCCATAATGAAATACTATAAAACATTGAACTCATATTATGCATCCTTTGGAGACGCGGGCCCCTAAACTCTTTTTCGAAAACGTTTAAGAGTCTTTCCCTATTGGATTTCACACAATCTTTACAAATATTGACCAAAAAATATTTCAATCATGATCCAGATTGAAATCAACTTTTGTTTTGAACTTTACATCTTATACCAATTGGAACCCTCGGCCTTTATTTGTAGTTAATTTGAAGCCGTATAATTTTATTTTATTCATCAAATGCCCATAACATAAAAGTTTGGGAAGTTGTTTGTTGATTACACTCGAGCAAATGTTTCCGGTGTTAAAAGTTGTTTTAATACCATTTATTAGGGGCCGGGGATCCAGTACGTCTTTTTAACATAACTTTTATTACATTATTTTGGAACGGTGGCTACTGAGTAAATGGTTATTGACAAAATTGAATATTAAAAATTCTGATGGTCCTTATTAAAATTCTATAAGATATTAAACTCCTAACATCTGTTCCTTCTAGGCCGGGGCCCTAAATAATTTTTTCGAAAACCTTGACAAATATTGACAAACATGTATATTCATTATGATCCAGATTAAAATAAATAGGTGTTTTGAAATTGGCATATTGCAACGATTGGGCCCAGGTGATCCATAATGTCAATTTGTTTTCAAAATAAGTTGTATAAATATTATTTTCGTCACTGATCGCCTTGAAACTTTAGAAAGTGCTTGAGTGCTGTCCCGCGAAGATTTCTGGCTACAATTGATGTTTCTTGATGAAACTGGGTAAATAAGATTTACATTAGTCATATTTAGAAAATAAAGATTATTAAAAGCCTAATGTCCAAAAGTTAAGCTAGTTTTATTTTGAAATTCTATGCGCAACGGTCTTAACGGTCTTAACAGTCTTAACGGTCTTATCGGTCTTAACGGTCTTAACGGTCTTAACGGTCGTAAACTTTCGCCAAGTTAAAATTTCTTTTTTTATGGCCCAATCTTCATTAAATTTAGGAGGCCCCTTTCCTGCTCTAACTGAAATCGATGAACGTACTATTTTGTTGGTATGACGCCAATGTCAGTTTCGATATTCAACTTATCGAATGGTCTTAGTTACTTATTGTCCAATCTTCCAGCAATTTATTACGAGGGTTTAAACACCAACAGAAATCCTACTTTTCTGGTGAAGCGCGCGGGTATTTTGCTAGTATGATATAATCCTTTTTAAATATAAAGTTGAGAATACGAGCTCGACTGTCTTTGATTAGAGCCAAAAGGAAGAGATATATTTGTTACGCTAATTAGAGGTTAAATTGATATTAAAAAGTTGAAAAAAATCTTGCGTAAAAAGTCAGGTAATGCAACCACGACTCAGTTGATGATGAGTCCAGTGCCCTTCAAAGAAAGCATCTCAGTTAAATGTAAACATTTTATTTTAGTTCCTCTAGTGATGGCACCCAAATATATAATTTATTAGAAACCCTATAGCTATGTTATAGAAAAAATTACTAGCATATTCTATTGGCTACACATTAGCTAAAAGCTGACTTTTTGATTACAGCAGGAACAATGTTTGACCAATCACCATCTGAACCACTGGTTATGATACGTGAAATAAAAGGTACTTCCAATATATTTTTATCAATACATGTTGATCCATAAAGAAAAAGAACATCGTTAAAGCAGATGGCGCCATACAGTTTATAGTACCCCTGCCAAAGAACTCCAACCATGTTCAGGTGGACACAATTACATTCGTCATTGTTTATTTCCCACATGTTGCCGTTAGTTTGAAGGATATATAATTGTTTTTCATTTTTGAAACTGACCAATGATTTGGCTGCTCCTTGAAGTCTATCAAGTTTTCTCCAAGTTTTTGACCTGGTGTCAAGACAACTTACAGCTGTCTCGTCTTTACCTTCAACAATTTCTGACCAAAATGCAATAATAAAAATATCAAATGAACAAACGTGCTCTATCTGATGTGTAGGAAAGCTAACAAAATCCTTGAGACAACAGTTCCCAAGTCTTGGATTAAAGCGTTTCATTTGTTGATTAGCAGAATTAATTAGATAAATAAATTCTCCAACAGCAACACCAAGCCATCCGTTACCTGGTAGTTTACAGAGTTCGCGCCAATCACTTTCTACAAATACACACAGGCTACTTTGTAATCCTATATCACCGACTGCAAAAAAGTCTTCCATATAAGCAAACAAAGTGACAGACGAGCATGTTGCTAAAAACGAACATATTGGAAGTTTAAACCAACTTAATATAGGTATTCCACAACAGGCATAAAAATGTCCATTTGAATATGCCATTACTCCGACATTCTCTAAATCACTGCAACTTCTATGAACGGCTCCCTTTGGCCACTGGCCGTGTTGATGTCCAATAGATTGGTATAAAGTTGCAACCATGACCATTTCTTTACTAACTGTGTTATTCGCCACTAATGGATGACGGAAGAGTTTTTCCAGAGTTAATGGCTTAACAAGACAAAGTCTAATTTCTGAAAGAAGCCGCTCAAGACATTTCACAGAAGCGTCAGTTGAATACTTTGGTCTAGTTAAATTATTTTCTCCCTCCTCCTTATTGGCATGATTTTGTAATTCATTTAATTCAAATTCTGTCTCTTCGTCTTGTTCTTTGCCAAAATACTGATCTGCAACTATGTTCGCAGATCTATTTGTAATTCCATTGTTGACCCAATTTATGACAGACTCAACGACAACATCCTCACACGACACAACAAGATCTTGGCTTTTTATAATTTCAAGTAAATCATTTTCACGAAGACACATAAAGGCCTCGGATTTGATGACGTTTTCAAAGTTTTTCTTAATGAAAGCTCGAATATGTGATAAAATCAAATCTGAACCAATGGAATTTGCAGCTTTGTAAATAATTTCCCAATTTTGTAAAGTTAAATTATTTGTAATAAAAGTTTGACACAATTTTATGATGTTTTCCTGCATTAGCTGAGACGCTACTTTCCAAACTGAGATAACAGTTTCATTGCAAATATTGTTGCATATAAAATTCACGCACATTTTATTGATAACTGTTATTTGAAGTTGATCCCCAGCCAACCAAACATTTAGCACGTTGTCACGTGTCAGATTTTCACTTCCGGTGTAGAGAGTTTCTAAGATAGTTGTGAATGTTTCCATGGAGACGCCTTCAAGTTTGGTCCTCTTTTGCAGTGATTCTTTCATCCCAGATCTGAAAAAGACCACGAAAGAAACTCGAACACGCGCTGAGTATCAGACGATGACATTGAAATTCTTTGCCTTCAACTTCAACAAAGAAATCCTGGAGTTCTTCATCGTCTCTCACAAGTGAAATCCCGTCAATGATGGCACAGGCTATTTCCGGTTTGGCCAACATTTCTGTGTATTTCAAGAATTTCCTAAATATTCAAAGAAAAAATATGAATATTTAAAAGTCATTGAAACAAAAAATTGTTGTTAAATACATAATGAATATAAAAATATGCCCAATGAAATCATGTTAAAAATATTTTTACTAGTAATACCCGCGCAAAAATTCCGTTTAGAAAACAGTTTTGTGAAGTCTATATGAGCTCTTTCATTCTTTTTTTTACAAATTAACATTTTTGTAAACAATTATTTTTAAAAAATCCATTAATTTCTTAATCGGGTATGCCATAACACACTTGACACAATCCAAGTTAGTTAATATTTATAAGTCACACTCTCAATATTTATAAGCGCCTGTCATATTTACACAGAGGTCGAGTGGCATGCGCGTTCGGCTGGCGTACCTTTTGTCACGGGTCCGAATCCATGTAAAGGCAAGGATTTGATCACGGGGCCAATTTCGTCCCTGAATCCAACTAGCTTCGAAAGGGTACTTAACACTATTTGGGTAAACAAAGGCGACTGGCTAATGCGTGGAACCCTATAGCCGTGGCCTGTGAACGCTGCGTCAGCTGCCAACAAAATCGCCATTGTCTTTTGACGCAATAATCTACTGCATAGAAGGAGCGTCTCTATAGATAAGACATAAACTGCCATTTATTTCATCGATATATAAACTTCCAGGTGGACAAAAATAAAAACATAACCCATCAAACGTTTTTGTCAATTAATAAAACTTTAATTTATTGTTTTTATTACACGATTGGTTTGTGTATGTTATATTTTCCATCAAATGGCAATGTCTTATTTTTAAAAATCTTGTTCTTCCCCACCCATTCATTGGGAAATGTTTTTTAAAAGCTTTAAAATGGCTGATCGATTGTTAAAATGAGATAATTTTATTTATCAATTATCATAAGAAGCTTTTTCATTATTTTCTATACACCCGTCGCCACCCGTACACAAGTAAAATTTCACACATGAAAACGGAAATTAAAATATGAAATGTATTCAGATGGTTATGTAACGAAACATTCGCTTTTTTTCTTTTTACAATTACAAAGTAACAAAGTTTCTCTTTTAATTTCAATTCCCACCCCAAAAAATTAAACACTTTTACTTTCAACTATTCAAATTCAATTTTTATTTTAATAAAGTTCAATACAAAATAGTTGTTTTAAACTTATTTTCATTTTCATAGTCAAAGCCAAAAGCTATGACAGAAATGAAAACATGTTTAGTGTTCACTCGTTTATAGTTGTTTCGTAGCATAATTAGAAAGATCCTGTATTTTAAAAAAAAATTCATGAAAATTTTTTTTATTTGTTAAAATACATAAATAAACAATAGTTCAATGTATTGTTAAAAATAAGGTGTCATTAAAATCAAACGAAATTAAACTTACAACAATCAGACAATCGTGTCAGAATGAAAATGAATAAAACTGATGTTATTTCGGGAAAACCTTGATTATTTTGATTCCGAAATCCAGAAAGATTCAGTAAATTTCAGCCACAGGAAGTTAAGCTATCGGGGAATACTTTTTAAAAGTTCCGACTGAAAAAGCTTGACTAAAATTAAGTCAAGTGAGAAATTCACGAGTTAAATTAACGACAGTAACAAGACGAAAAGGCAGCTAGAGTTTGTTAAGGTAAATGCATAAAATAAAAACAGGGTATTAGTAGGCCTGACAGGACGTAACACAACAGCGAACGTTTCGGCAAAGAGCCTTCTTCAACGGACAAATAGTACACAAATGAAACGAATAAAACGAAATAATAGAAAAAAAACACTTAGCTGCGGTGAAATCCAAGTAGTCCAGTAGAGATAAAGCAAGGAGAGAAAATTAAGAGCTTAAATAGGAAAGGAAAGGGTGGGTGTGGTCAATCAATCAGCTTGTCAGTGCGAACGCAACGTTGATCCCATGTGGTGTAAGAGTCCCATATTCATGGATTAGTCTATTCTCCAGACTGACCCGGCCGGGTGTGTTTGTACAAGAAACCAAGGCGGTGACAGACATGTCATCGACGCCCATGTGGTCCCGTCCATTGAAGTGTCGGGAGACAGGACACTGTTTGTCTTGTTTAATGGCCCGTACATGTTCCGCGATACGGCAAGAGAGTAACCTCCCCGTTTCACCAATGTACTTCAAAGGACAGCGCTTACACACAATGGTGTAGACCACATTGCGGCTAGTACAAAGATAGCCATTCCTAATCTTGAATGTCCCCTTAGGGAAGACAATCTGGTCCGTCTGGGTAACAAAGGGACATGTCTTGCAGCGATTACGACCACATGGCTTAGTGCCCAGATGGGAGGACGGAATAAGCAGACGGCTACGAACCAATAGGTCTCGCAGATTTTTGTCCCTCCTGAATACAATGAGGGGTGGGGTGGAAAATATGTTGTTTGTCTCAGGGTCCGCGAGGAGGATGGTGCGATTTTTCACAAATATTTCCTTTGCTCTGATGTTGTGGGGATGGTATGTGAGCACCAATTTGCTCCTTTCATTACTATCACTGGAGCGTGATACAAAGGCGTCGGCACGAGTGAAGTTTTTAACTCGCTGAAGTGCAGATTGAAGTATAGCTTCAGGGTAAGACCTTTGTCTAAAAAACTCCACCATTTCCAACGCCTTTTCCAAAAAGTCCTCATTAGATTGACACAGCCTACGGAGGCGAAGGAGTTGTGAAAATGGAATAGAATCCTTACAGGATTTGGGATGAGACGAGGGATAGAGTAGGTAAGAGTGACTATCCGTAGGTTTGAAGTAGGCCGAAGTGAGGAGGTGGTTCTTCTGGAGAGTTACAGTAATGCCCAGGAAATTAACCGATAGTTCGGAAATCGTGTGAGTGAACTTAATGGAGGGGTGAAAAGAATCAACAAAGCTGATGAACGTGTCAAGTTCACTCCTCTCCATATGAGTGACCCCAATGCCGTCATCAATGTATCTTTTATAAAATGTGCTCGAAATGGCCCATGAACAAGCATGCATAGAGTTTGTTACAAGGAATGGAGAAACTTAAGGAAAAACGAATATTCAAAAGTGATCCTTTCACTGTGAAAAAATTTTTTTTTAAACAAACCATTATTCAAATTAATTTGATGAATAAAAAGTTTGTTATTTTAAAATGATGTTGTTAAATAACACTAGTGAAGCTTTGTGGAGTGAAAGGATACGGGGTTAGGGGAAATCAAGTCAGTCTATTTTTATATATGTTTTTAAAATATATTTTTAGATATTTAGATTGAAAAAAGGATTAACCACCTAGTGTTTGAAATATGAACATCATTTTATACCTAAATTTAAAACTCTGCATACTTCTAAATACATTCAGTATGTCATAGGAAATCTAGTACGAACTGCTGGCAAATTATGGCACTTGAAAAAAACAGCATAATTTGAATCACTAAATGTAGAAACGCTGAACAAATTCATACAATTTATTATTCCTGTCTGATGTGGGTTGGTTGCCTGAACAAAACAGAAAAACAATTACACTATTGCCATTATTATTTATCGCATCCAAGAGCCCTACCGTGATCTGGCATGTGGTCACAGAGAAAGCCCCCAAACTGCGCTACAATGATGTCTGCAAGAACGATAAGTTACTGGCGTGCTTTGACCACAAAACGTAGGAGGCCATTGCTGAGGAGCGCAACCGATAGTTGTCAAATGTACGCGAGGGCACTCAAGCTGTGGAAGCCACCCTTACAGCTAGGAGTAAAGAGAGAATACCCTCGAGAAAGACGGGGTGGGGGCAGAGGAGCAGGAGTCAACGCCATCGTCCCTATGGACTGACGGATGTCATATATATATTTTTTTAATTAGGGCTTTTACTGATATAAATAAAATTGTACGTTTAATCGAAATTTTTTTTAATTAATTGATTAATTTCGATTAATTATATTTTTTATATACGCATATATAGATCCCGTTAAGTTGCGATTAATTATTTCGCGACATTGGTTTAGTCGCGGTCATTCCATGGCTCCCAAATTTTGAGTCGTTCTGCTATGCAAGAATTATAGAGTAACATCCTTTTTGTTTACGTATGCACGTCTAAATAAATAGTAATAAAAGCAGAGAAAGGACTGTAAGTAACAAAAATATAAATTATTAATAAATTATTAGAGAGAAAAAAAAATATAAATATTTTCCTAAATTTTAATTGAATTTCAATCGATCAAATTAATGGTTGCGATCATGGATTAGTTTGGTTAAATCGTGCGCCTTTTGAACAAGGTTTATAGAAGTTGACCCCCTTGCAACTAAACATGAGCGGCCAGTGCAGTTACCTCCAGAGCTCAGCTCGTCGCTATTCACCTCACTGTGACCTCACCAAACAGGATGAGTACTTGAGTACCGGATGGAAGTAACACCGTTTGCCGAACAGGGGTTTATTTCGGGATTCGAGGATATAAAATCTGAAAACATGAGATCTATTAAAGCTTCTGATAATGCATTGATCTGTTCTTTAGGGATATAGGATATGTGATCATGTTAGTTACTTTTTCTGTCACGTCAAATCTCTTGCTTTCTCCTTTACTCTGTCTTGGTAACATGATTGGTACAAACTATACAACACATAGGAAAACTAATAATGAAAACTAATAGTCAGAGTTGAACCAATATATTTTTAAGTCTAGATCTTAAGGATTTAAATAAGACAAAAGTAACATTAACTTTTTGAACAATTTATAACAAATTGACAAATGCTAAATAAGATAATTACCAGAACTGTACACTTTTTAAACAGCATTTCACAAAAAGTTTTTTTAAGTTGTGTATTGTATACAAGAAAGTTTTTTTTTGAACCAGTATAAAACACTAGGTCTGACATCATCACCTCACTGATTCAACAATCTCTATCACTATTTCAATTCTGCAACAACGCACAATGAATAATTACCTGTAAAATGGTGGGGACTGTTTCACACAAGTCGTCAGTGTACGTTGGCTGCCGGGCAAAGACATTTCCGATCATTTTGCTCAACCGCGGACTATCCACTCATTGAGTGTGTGTTTAATTAATAAGATAATTCTTCAAAGCGCTGTAGAAGCGGGCCGGCGAAGAGGCCGACAGCGGAAAAGTTGGCTTGACAACATTAAGGAATGGACAGGGATGAGATTGAATGAATTATTGGCCACCGCTCAAGATTGGCAAATGTGGAGATCGTTTCCCGTTGATGTGTCCATTAGCTTCCCCCAACGACCGCAACAATCACGGGACTGATGACGATGATGATGATGATGCTACGTGGAGGCTAAACTTTTTCAGATATTCATTATTTAATTTTACAAGACATTAAGTCAAAAGTGTCAATAATCTTTACTGGTTCACTTTTAAATTTTTTAAACTTCGTCGCGTAAAATCAAGGAGTTCTTCATCGTCTCTCACGAGTGAAATCCTGGAGTTCTTCATCTTCTCTCACGAGTGAAATCCTGGAGTTCTTCATCTTCTCTCACAGGTGTTTATAGTAACAGCGGGGAAAAGCCAGACGACACGCAGTGAACTACGTCACCAAGCTCACAGGTGTGGTTGATTCCAGGAAATATTTGTAAAACATAACCTTGAACTAAAAAAAGCTATGGACTATTAACAAGTGTGTCAGTGTGAATTATAAATAAAGGAACTTAAGTCGTATCCATTCATGGTGGGAAGAGTTTGATAATTGCAATTTTTGGAAATGGACAAAAGACAAGATATTTTTGCAGCAATACAAATTAAAAGTCAAGAAAAAAGGCAAGGTATGAGAAACCAGAGTTTGCCAAACCAAGGCAACAGACAAACTATTTGCTGGTACTGTAACAAACCAGTACATATATTAAAGCAGTGTTACCACATAGTCACCTAATGGCAGCCCTTTAAGAAAGAAAACAGAAGAAAGATCAAGACAAGATCACTTTGAAAACAAAGGTAGACAAGCATGGAGAGAAAAATATAATCATAATTCCAGACATAGAGATTAGGATGAAAGTAGACAATCATGGAGAGACAGATATAATCACAATTCCATATATAGAGATTATAATCAAAGCAGAAGATCATGGAGAGGCAGATATAGTTTTGATTCCAGAATAAGAAATTTTGATCAGCCATGGAGAAAGAATGAAAACCAAGACACGAATGATAGAAAAATAATTAAGTTGAATCGAACACAAATAGAAACTAGTGACACTGTAGCCACTATTGACAATCACATATATGATAAAAGGAATGAAGACCATAATAGTAGAGAAGGTACTATTGAGTCTGAAACCATTCGTGTGAAATCATCTGAAGTAGGAACAACAATTGGTTGTGTATTAAGCAGAATGAAAGACATAGATAAAAACAATGATTTTCAGATAAAGCTTTCTACTGACAGTCGAAATCTGGTCGAAATTCTATTGAATTATCTGGAAGCAAAAATGATATCTCAAAAGCCAAACGACTTATTCAAGATGCTGGAATTAATATTGTGAATGGACATAATCGAAGTCGTGGTTGGTGAATTATTAAACATTTAACAGTCTGAAGAAACATTCAAAGCCCATCTGTTTGAATTCACAGTCCCGCGCGGCAACGCGGAACAAGAACTAGCAACTAGTTCTGGTAATTAGGTAAATGCATAAAATAAAAACAGGGTATTAGTAGGCCTGACAGGACGTAACACAACAGCGAACGTTTCGGCAAAGAGCCTTCTTCAACGGACAAATAGTACACAAATGAAAAGAATAAAACGAAATAATAGAAAAAAACACTTAGCTGCGGTGAAATCCAAGTAGTCCAGTAGAGATAAAGCAAGGAGAGAAAAGTAAGAGCTTAAATAGGAAATGAAAGGGTGGGTGTGGCCAATCAATCAGCTTGTCAGTGCGAACACAACGTTGATCCCATGTGGTGTAAGAGTCCCATATTCTGGTAATTACCCGCGCCGGCCGGAAAATTTGTCGCCTCGAGACACCCGCGTCCTCTATGAACACCTGCAAAGCAAAAATAGAAACATTCCTCGCGCGAGTCGACTCGCGCGTGGGATTTCCCGAAACCCGCCGCCTCTATAAACGTAGCCTTAGACAAGTAGATTGTGTGACCTGAAGAAACCATTTTTGAAAACAAAGAAATCGGCCTTAGATTTTTATCAATACTTCCTTTTCCATGGAGATAAAGTATATCGTTAAAACAGATGGCTCCAAACATCTCATAATCCCATTCCCAGGTAGTTCCAACTAATTTAAGAGGCAGGCCTTTACTTTCGTCACGGTTAAATTCCCACAGTTTGCCGTTAGCTTGAAGAATATATAATTGTTTCTCTTTTCTAAAACTTACAATATTTTTTAATGATCATTCCAGGTTTGAACCAGTAGTAGACAGTAATACTAGTTTGAGAATTCAAATAATGTTGATAATTGAATAATTATTTTTGACCGTTTAAAAAATATTTTTGCGATCTATTAAATTTCTTACACAATAAGCGGTCAATTTTTTTTTCTTTGGGGGGGGGGCGGGAGAGAAGCATTTTAGTATAAGTATTAGTTATAATTTATATAATTTTAGGCTACGTTTATAGAGGCGGCGGGTAGGCGGGTTGCCGCGAGTAACCAGAAAACCCCGCCTAATCACTCGCGCGGATGGTGTTTATAGTAAAAGCGGGGAAAAGCCAGACGACACGCAGTGAACTACGTCACCAAGCTAACAGGTGTGGTTGATTCCAGGAAATATTTGTAAACATAACCTTGAACTAAAAAAAGCTATGGACTATTAACAAGTGTGTCAGTGTGAATTATAAATAAAGGAACTTAAGTCGTATCCATTCGTGGTGTGAAGAGTTTGATAATTGCAATTTTTGGAAATGGACAAAAGACAAGATATTTTTGCAGCAATACAAATTAAAAGTCAAGAAAAAAGGCAAGGTATGAGAAACCAGAGTTTGCCAAACCAAGGCAACAGACAAACTATTTGCTGGTACTGTAACAAGCCAGGACATATGGTTAAGCAGTGTTACCACAATAAAGGACAACCAAATAGGGTGTCACCTAATGGCAGCCCTATAAGAAAGAAAACAGAAGAAAGATCAAGACAAGATCACTTTGAAAACAAAGGTAGACAAGCATGGAGAAAAAAATATAATCATAATTCCAGACATAGAGGTTATGATGAAAGTAGACAATCATGGAGAGACAGATATAATCACAATTCCATATATAGAGATTATAATCAAAGCAGAAGATCATGGAGAGGCAGATATAGTTTTGATTCCAGAATAAGAAATTTTGATCAGCCATGGAGAAAGAATGAAAACCAAGACATGAATGATAGAAAAATAATAAAGTTGAATCGAGCACAAATAGAAACTATTGACACTGTAGCCACTATTGACAATCACATATATGATAATGAAGACCATAATAGTAGAGAAGGTACTAGTGAGTCTGAAACCATTCGTGTGAAATCATCTGAAGCAGGAACAACAATTGGTTGTGTATTAAGCAGAATGAAAGACATAGATAAAAACAATGATTTTCAGATAAAGCTTTCTACTGACAGTCGAAATCTGGTCGAAATTCTATTGAATTATCTGGAAGCAAAAAGGATATCTCAAAAGCCAGACGACTTATTCAAGATGCTGGAATTAATATTGTGAATGGACATAATCGAAGTCGTGGTTGGTGAATTATTGAACATTTAAACAGTCTGAAGAAACAT
The DNA here is from genome assembly GCA_944989445.1 of Ampullaceana balthica. Classification (NCBI taxonomy): domain Eukaryota; kingdom Metazoa; phylum Mollusca; class Gastropoda; family Lymnaeidae; genus Ampullaceana; species Ampullaceana balthica. The sequence goes on from CALYLW010001138.1 coordinate 187,645, forward strand.
TCAAAGCCCATCTGTTTGAATTCACAGTCCCGCGCGGCAACGCGGAACAAGAACTAGCAACTAGTTCTGGTAATTACCCGCGCCCGTCCGTTAATTTGTCGCCTCGAGACACCCGCGTCCTCTATGAACACCTGCAAAGCATAAATAGAAACATTCCTCGCGCTGGTCGACACGCGCGTAGAATTTCCCGAAACCCGCCGCCTCTATAAACGTAGTCTAACATTGTTCCTGCCGTCATCAAAAAGTCCATTTTAATTAAAAATTAAAATTTTACAATGCATTCATCTTTTCCGTTTCCAAAATTAAAATTAAATTTTCATTTCAAATTTAAAAACAGTAACTTTGTTAAAACTGAACAATGTTTTTTTAAAAATACATTTAAGTGTACGATTCAATTAATGTAAAATGAACTGCTACATATCATTATTTCCATTCTATGACAATCTATAATATAATGACAAAAGAATTAGTTGTCATTCCAAGATTCAAAATTAAAATTTCAATAATGTTGTTTGTTCATCTAACTTTTTTAACAGATGATTGTTAAAAATAGTTTTTAATTTTGAAAACTTAAAAAAGTGTGCATATTTAAATGCCGTATATTAACTTCACTGTCGTCTCTTTCTGTCGTGATCTCTTGGTCGGGCGGGCGGAAAAACAAAAGTAAAAAATGACCCACCTTTTGTGATGCTATCGAACTGAAATTTTGCACATAGACTTGTGTAACCTAACCATGCATTGTCTCAAAATTTCAGATCGATCGAAAGTACCGTAATTAAATTTATACATTTGTATTTTATCTCTATGTACCTCTATATAGCCGTCTGCTATTGTTGACATCCGGGCATCAGTCCAGCCATCCATGAAACACATCCCCGTGTTTTACAGCAAGGGGAGTTTAGTCACGTTCAGTCTGCAAATGTTTGTCGCGCTGCGTATTATATTGAACATAATCAATACTTTTAGTTATGTCTCATATATAAGGGATTTATAGTCAAAAACTTTGTTTTTACGGGTTGTTTAATGCATCATTTAAAAACGTTATGTTAATTGCAATTTGGTATTTTTCAAAGATATAATGTTCATGATACTCCAGTAATTTTTCAAACATTACTGTTTAAAAGAAAAAGCTTTTTTCCATTATGCAATTGTTCCAGTTTTTTTCCTGATATGTTATTAACACACTGCATGTGACAGTTGAATAGTGAGGCCTTACTTGGGACTGTGGCAACGTTATTAGCTTTATGAATCTCCTGTCGAATTCACGGATCACAGCTACGTTTTTGGCCGTATGTCGATTGAGCAATGATGCACAAACTCGGGAAAGCAACATGTTATCTTGTAAATCACCTAATTGTCACAAGTGTCTTAATAAGTATAACTTGATCGCTCACTCAAATATTCATATACTTATCTATCACACAAGAATTAACACAAAACTACTAACTGGATCAACTTTTAATGGACTACCCCCTTGCCATAACACACTATACACAAAGCTCTCTAAACTTCTACACACATTCTACTAACGTCAACAAAAACAATTCCCTTTTGCAAGCTTTCGCACCGATTAACCAATAACACTAAATCGACCACTAAACACATCACCATGCGCAGCTCACAAGTTACAAGGGAAAATTGGTCATCCGTGACACTAAATTCACTAATATAATTATTGATGAAAAGTGTCAAACAGAAAACCCGTCTGTTATTGCAATATCTGATACAGCGCCCCCACAGCGTAAGGTAAGATACCCATAGAGTACCTATGTGGTTTAAGGCAGTGCTTATCAAAATGGTGGTCCGCAGACCGGTGCCGGTCCGCGGGCCATCCACCGCCGGTCCGCGGGCCATCCACCGCCAGTCCGCAGAAGTTATCCACAAAAAAGAAGACAGAAAAAATTGTCAGTGCAGGGAAATTGTTCACCGGTCCCTGTTGCAAAGGAAAAATTTCCTGCCGGTCCGTCATACTAAAAACTTTGAGAAGCACTGGTTTAAGGCTCTTACATAAAGCGAGATATTGATTTGATCCAATAACGATTGATCAATAAGTCCAGTGCTGAACTCGCACTATTATGTAAGTGAGCTCGGAGTGTATTTAGGGGGACGGGTATAAATCGGTGGTTGGTGGTATAAAATCTTAGACCGATATCCATGATCTCCACAAATTCTACACTTAAAATATATGTATAAAAGATTTCAAGTTTAAACATAATTTAAATCTCCATTAAAGTAGATTCATCGGCCTTTTAGAGAAATATTTGCTTTATTTCACGAATTCTTGTTTAATTAAGCAATAACCTTCATTTTCTCTTTCTTCTTCTTTGTAAAATATACCTTTAAAAATAGTTAATAAATATTGTTTTATTTATCATTATTTGTTACCTACTTCGATTTAATTTTTTAAATACTTATTTAAATTACCTAATATATGATGAGATTGTGATAAATTTGTTAGCAATCTAATTGCTAATATTTTCAATGTGAACATAAATTATTCTAGTTGTAATTATTTTAATCAATTAAGTTAAGTAATTACTGATGATTTAAAAAAAAATCATACATATGCATTTTTAATATGATAATATTTTAGTATATGGGATGAATGAACAAAACTTAAATACACATTTAAACCCTAATTTGAACATTTTTTCTCTGCTATAGAGAGCAAGTTACTAGTTGCAGGCGCACACGTCCATTAAGTAGTTTTCTCTAAACATCCTTTTTTAATAATTCGTTTAAGAAAAATAAAAGAAAAAAATCGCTTTAGGTTGCAAAAAAGATCTTGTCGGAAAGTAATGGGACGAGATCGCCTCCGGTACTGTTGAAAAACTTTATTTAACATATTATAATTTATATTCTACCCAATTTCTTGGATTATAAAATTATAGTTTATAATTATTTGATTATATACTTTAGTGTAACGAAAAAATTGACTACGCCCTGTTGTTTAACTTTTAAAAAGATGTTTTTAATAAGCAATTTAATTTGTAATAGCATTTAATATCTTTCTAACCGATGCATGAATATTTTCTGTTCATACTTATTTCGAAGGTTGTTGTTCTTAAAAATATTTGTTTAACCAAATACTTTCAAAGAAAGTAGCCAGGATGTTGACAGATGTTAACACTGTTCGCATTCCATCGCAGCCAAGGTCAAAACAATATGGATAAAGATATTTTTAAAAGTGCTTTTGTTGCCTTTTCATTGCCGTCAACATTCACGTGACTTGGGATCCACTGCACTGTTACTAAATTCCGAATATATTCTGAGATTCAATACGACTTTCATCTCAAACCCAACTTAGAAAAGACTCTACGACAACATCTTCGTTAGATACAACCAAGTCTTGACTTTTTATAATTTCAAGCAAGTCACATTCACGAAGTGAATGGAATTCTTTAGATTTGATGACTTCTTCGTAATTTTTCATTATAAACTCCCTACCAATTGACAAGATTGTGTTAAGTCCTAGACAGTTTGCAGTGGAATAAATAATTTCCCAATTTTCTAATGATATTTTGCTTTTAAGAAACAATTCACACATTTCTGTTATATTTTGATTAATAAGTTGAGATGCTTTCTCAAAAATGGAGAAGACAGTTTCAAGACAAATATTCTCCATTGTGAAATTTTCACAACTATCAACGACAACTGTAATTTGAAGTTGCTCTCCAGCCAACCAAATATTTAGCATGTTGTCCCGTGTCAGATTGTAACATCCGGTGTAGAGAGTATCTAAGATAGTTGCGAACGTTTCCATGGAGACGCCTTCAAGTTTGGACCTCTATTGCTGAGATTCTTTCAGCCCAGATCTGAGAAGACCACGGAAAAATCCAGAACATGCGCTGAGTATCAGACGATGACATTTAAATTCTTTGCCTTCAACTTCAACAACGAAATCCTTGGGTTCTTCATCTTCTCTGACGGATGATATCCCTTCAATGATGGCGCAGGAAATTTCCGGTTTCGCTAACACTAACATCTGTGACTGTGAGTGTTTTTTTTTAATATAATTTTTAATTTTTCTAAAATTGAAAATGGAGAGATAAAAAAAGATAATGAAGATTTAAAAAAACAACAGCATTGGTTTAAAACTGTATTTTAATTAAAGTAAAAATACAAACGAAGTGGTATTTCAAAACAGAGAAAAAATATATTTAAAAAAAACTGTTTTAAAGTTATTAAAGAAAAAGAAAATTAAGCTCTATTAATGAATAGAGAAAATCATATTTCAAGTACACACAGTAAATTTGTGCCAGTCAAATAGTTACAAAAAAATTTTTTTTAAAGAAAATAATTCTTTAACAAAGATAAAATATAGTCTACTAGTCACATTTAAGTTTGCGTGACATGCATAATTATTTTAACAATTATCTTAAATACGTGTTTCAAATTATAATATATATTGTTTAAATTTAAAGAATAATTTTATTTAGGTTTTTTTAATTAAATACTAGCGTATCACCCGTCCAAAATGACGGAAGTTTTCAAAATAAATACACAGATTAAAATATAACGTAATACAGACTTTCATCATTTATTTTATTAATTTTTATTTGATTAATTTATTATCATATTGAACAATGTTATGCGGAACGTTCGAAAAGAGTTATTTTTGGTGCAGTAATTTGGTGCGCTGCTTTCTAAAATTAGTAGCGTTACATCCACACATTCATACATTCATAGATACATACATACAGACGATTGGAATAGTGTATATTGATTATTATGCCAACATTAATTTAAAATTAACTTTATGAAGCATTCAATTTAAGTTTAAAACAAGATTTAAATTTACATTTTGATATAATAAATAACATTAAATAGTATTATTTTATAGTACACGTTTTTGCAGTCCATTCGTCGTCGCCTGCAACATAAATCAAGGTATATAACAAAAAACATTAAAAAATAGTACAACTAAAAAAATTTCTTCTTGAAATGTAATAGTAATTATAGAAGTTGTTAAAACTGTTAAAGGTTTTATTCTTTATATTCCATAAATTAATATACACCTATAGTTAGTTCACAATGTGGAGCACAGTGGCGTAACGAGGGGTGGGGGGCAGGGGGGAAAATGGCCTGGGCGGCACTTTGCTGGGGGCGGAAAATTCATAGTCATTAATTCGTTTCTTAAAATGAAAATTTTAAAAGAAAGAGGATTTTTTAAAAATCGAAATTAAAGAAAAGCCAAATAAGAAATTAATTAAAGAAATAAAGGAACTATCCAAGAGCATGTGAACGTTTTAACTGCCAAAACTTCAAAGTCCGTATTGGATATCAATTCTTCTGATACTAATACTACTGTAATTTTAAAAAGCCAGAGGCTAAATTAGTATGAGAACGTGACACTTATGTGGTGATAAATTCTTAAAATTTGACAGCCGCCCCTGTTGTAAAATTTGGGGGGGGGTGAAAATTCATCGTTGTTAATTAGTTAATTGTTAAACGTGAAAATAAATTTTTAGAAAAGAAAAGAATAGCCAAGATTTAAAAAAAAATGAAACGCAATGAAGAACTATATTAAAATACTAGAGCGCTTCTAATGCCAAAACTTCAAACTCCAAAATAAATCATAAGTCTTCTGATACTAATGTTACGGAGCTGGAAAACATGGGGGCTGACAGTATGACAATAATGTGCTGGTATATATAATTGATTCAAGTTAAATTTTAACGTAATTATTGACGTATTTATATGGCTTATTTTAATTTCAATGTCTTTTTTTTCTGGCATAAAAAATAATGGAAACAATTGCTTATCTTGAACTTGAACTTGACTTGAACTATCCCTTAACCCGTTGTTGGGTCGTTGGGGCACCATCGTGAACTGCTCACTAACACACGCCATTTGTCACGGTCCTGTGCTGACCTTTGAGAGTTACTGAATGACAGGCCGGTCCACTCTTTGATATCGTCCTCCCATCTCTTCTTTTGTCTGTCTCTTTTCCTTCCTCCCTGGACTGTGCCTTGTAATATGGTTTTTGCGAGACCTCCAGTTCTTGTCACGTGTCCGTACCATCGTAATTTCCTCTTCTTAATTGATGTGAGTAGGTCCTCGTAGGGGCCAATGACAGTACTTATTGTATTGCGGACCGCTTCGTTTGTGATGTGCTCTGTGTAGGAGATGTTCGATATCTTTCTGAAACATCTCATCTCTAGCGCATGTATTCTTCTTTGGAGGTCTGCAGTGAGCGTCCAAGCCTCACAACCATACAAAAAGACTGACATCGCTAGAGAACGCATTAGCCGGATCTTTGATCTCAGGGAGAGCTTCTTACTTTGCCAGATGTGCTTTAATTTGCTCAATGCTGCCATTGTTTGGGCTACTCTGGCAAGAATTTCTGGCTTTGAGCCTTCGTCGGATATTATAGCCCCTAGATACTTGAAGGTGGAGACTTCTTCGAGTTTTTGCCAGTTTATCCGAATCTCGCTTGTGAATTTACTATTTGCCATGATGCTTATCTAGAGGAATTAAAACCTGGCACAAATAAATACAAAATTTTGGGGGTGGGGCGGCAAATTCCTCGTTGTTAATTAGCTAATTGTTATAACGTGAAAATAAATTTTATATAAAAATAAAACAAAAGCCAAGATAAGTACTCAATAAGTGATCAACATTACAAAAGTTTTTTTTGCAAATGGAAGGAATCCGAATTTGGATAAAAAAGAATAGACTATTAATAAAGGCCGACAACTAGTTGTTGTAAAAGAGAAAACAAAGAGGCAAGAAGTTTTTGTTACAATGTTTGACCTTATTAAATCCTGGCGACATTGAACGTGACTTTTTGAGGTCACAGAGAGAGCATTACTGTTGCAAATAAACGCAATATTCTGGAAGTAATTCATTAGCTTACAAAGTACGTTCGAGCACTCCGAGAACATAGTGGGAAAATGGGTAAAAAAAACTTGTCATCTAAAATTTAAACTGAGCTCATTGCATTTTTAGGAGATACAGTTCACGAAAAATCATCTTTCTTCAATAACAAGATACCAAAAATTGTTCCATTGTATTTGATAGCTCTTCATATATTTGCCATGAAGATCAAACAAGTCCAGTTGTGTGAAATGTAAAGATTGACAATTAAAAAGTAGACGCTGTAGAATATTTCAAAGATTTCATTCAAGCAAAAGTGAATCGGCTTACGACATTTCTGAAATAATTTTGAATAAATGATGATAATAAAACAATGGACTGCACAGGCCCAACGTGTGTTAATACTTCTTAAGGGCTGGAAAGTATACAAGAGTTCAACAAAAGCGCAAAAACATAAAATATCTTGTCAAACTCGTTCAAACAGTTAAACCTAATTTGTTAACATGATACTCCAACTGAAACGAATTCTCCAACTATTTTAGTACAACTTGAGCAATGTTACGCATTCTTTTCCAGGTCCATACACTGTTGGAAATACCTAAGTGGCCGTTCATAAAGTACGTCACGCTCCAGAGGGGGGAGGGGGTTTAAGAAAGTGTGACAGTTTGTGACAGGGGAGGGGGGTCTGGCCATGTGTGACGTCACGCTGTGTTATATTAAATTTTAATTATTTTGTTAATAAAAAACAACATTTTTGTTCGAAAGTGTGACGTACTTTAGGGGGGGGGGTTCCGAGATGTCTGACAGTTTGTGACAGGGGGAGGGGGGAGTTAAAAATTGTCAAAAATAGCGAGACGTACTTTAAGGACGGCCCCTAATGGCTTCTACAAGCAAGGCATTCAGACTTAAGGATACACAATCATGAATATTTACAAAGGAGCATTTTGAGGTTGCTTTGTAAGCTATATAAATTATTATAAACTGAAAGATGCCGAAAAGCGGCTCAACTCACGGACAGACGCAGGAACTTTGCTAGTCCCAACGACATCTTTTTTGTTTTCAAAGTATTTTTTAAAAAATTGCACGAAATTCTATATAAATGTATAGTGCTCAACAAAAAAAATATTATCAGGGGCTACTCACAGAGAAACTAATGGAATGGAATACTTAAGGATGCTTTGACATTTGCTAAAATTGTATGTGAAGACCTCATCCTTTGAACCGAACCTTCCATTCAAAGAACGAGAGAGCAATTTTTTTGGTGATCGAAGCGAATATGTACCCATGTTATTAGAAAGCAGTTGAGAGGAAAGTTGTATTCTTCATAAGATGATAACTGTAGAAACTAACTGGTTTTACTTATTAATGTAACTCTTGTAGGCGTTCTCTCAATACAAAACCTTGTACACAATAATCCTCTGAACAATTCGTTTCAATAAAACAACTTTAATATTTATACTTTGTACAAGAAATATAATTTGAGGTTATACAACGTGGAACACACTGGCATACATCTGCCATGACACCAGCCAACTCTAACCCTGACTTTCCAACCTCCTTGGCCAATGGGAACGACCCTTTCTTCCCGCGCTTTTACTCACGTGACCTCTCCGTCATGCAATCACGCAAAACACTCGTGATTCACCCGTGACAGAAAGTCATGTGAGGTTTTGACAGTTATATAGAATTTGGAAAACAGAAATGATTTTCGTACACCAGCCGTTTAACTGGACTTTGAAATTTTGCTTTCAAATTCAAATTATCTCACATGACATTGTCAACCAAGGAATATTTTACCTCGCGGGTTAAAAAAAGAATTACTGAATTCAAGAACAGTTGTATAATTTAAGTTTATTAAGATATTCAGACTCGAAGTTACCCTGCTGAAAATAATATAATAAATTCGAACATGGCTTACAACTATCTTAAGTAATGCAAGGTGTTAAAGTAACTTTTCTAAAATTAATTTAGAGAAAAATTAATTTCGATCAATGATGATTGACTAATCTATAACTATTGTGGCTATAGAGCAGGGCATGGTTGACAACATTGATACATGAAAGGTTGTTCCATGAGGAAATAAAAATAAAAATATATACAAAAACACTAAGTTGCTAAGTTATGCAAAGATATTCACCTGAGCACCCTAGTCTTATAGTCATGGCGAAAAACGAGATAATCGATTTCATCTACGATTTAACGTTACTGTCTCATTTTAAACTTTTACATTGTCATAAATTTGGAACTAAAGGTCTCTTCTGATTGCAAATTTCAAATTTTAAATTTATTTTCTACTTTTTAGTGCATTTCGAATATAAGACTAGTTTTTAAAAAAAATTTTTTATATATTTTTATTTTCTACTTTTTAGACTACGCATTTTACAGTAAGTGCAAAGCCAGCTTACCTTTTGACTATAAATCCCTTATATATGAGACATAACTAAACGTAGTGATTATGTTTAAACGCGACATTTACAGACTGAAACACAATTATCTCCCCTGGTTCTTAAAACTGGGCGTAGGGACGGTAAGGGTTGTGTACATACACGGTCGTCGTCAACGCGTGAACTGCGCACGTGAAAGAATCATAAACAAATGTTCGGATAGTCCGCTTAAACTTACAAAGCGAATTAATATAAGACTAGTAAAAATGAAAACTGTATACAAGAAATGAAAGTTTTTATTTTTATTTTGAACATAAAAATGAATAGTTTATTTATTATTAAATTCTAATACACACTATACATGTATCTTCTTTATAGCTTTTACATGTTTTTTAATTCTTTTTTGGGGGGAGGGGGCGGCAAATTTGGGTTCTGCCCCGGGCGGCACATACCCAGGCTACGCCGCTGGTGGAGCATCTCATGTATCTTCATTTGCTTTATTTTTAATAACTATATTACTTACCACATAAGCATTTGAGTTCGATAAACGTCAATTTTGTGTACTGCTACTGACAACTGCTAGAGCACTAGTATTTGCATTGATGGATACGGCCATTTCCTCGCGCCGGCGAAATGTGGCTTAAAACGAAAACACAGGGTTCTTTGTTTAATTTTGCTGCAATGCGCCATAATAAGAAATGAAATATTTTTTACACATTTTCATAGGAAAATAGACTAGCTTTTTAGTTACCTTTTCTAATAAGTCATATTCTTTAAAAATAATTATTGAATTATTGTAGTATGAAATATTTTGAGATTTTAAAACAAATTTTACACTTTAAATTACATTTTTTAAAACCATTTCTTAAAATATTAAACTAACGGACATTCAATTTTGCATACGATTAATTACAATTTGACCCAATTTTATGAATTGCGCACTACGGCAAAGACGCTGTATCTTCCAACGTTAAAAATGATCGCTTGGCCGACTTAGAAAAATTGTTATGGTCATGGTTTTCTGGCGAAAAATTTATTATCTTAAATACTTAAATGAAATCAACATCAAAGATAATAACATAAATTTAAAGAAATTAAAACACAATTTTTAATGGTACATTTTTTTTTATAAATTATGTTTTTATTAAAGAAAAAAATGAGTGAAAAGTTGCACAATTGTGGCATCAGCGCGATAAAACGCTAATTTGCGTCAATTAGTGTTACCTTATAATAATTGCTTGCAAAGAAGATTCAAGAATGGCTTTGCATGAAAATTCATGTTACTACTGCTGTCCTCAACAAATAGAAACTGTTGACAAGCATTTTTTACTAGTACTTTAAGGCAGCGTCTCTTACAAGTACAAGACAACCTTACATACATCTTAAGTAAGAAGTACGAGAGATAACGAGGACGTGGCTACATCTAACAGTAACAGGCACGTAGTATAATCTCGAGCTCCTGCTTGAAAGTAAAGGAAATGTTTTCAAAGTGCTATGAGTATGAGCCTTATATTTCAAGTCATCAAAAAAACATTTTTTTAACGAAGTGATTATTTGAGCGGTTTTGGCCGTGGGGATAATGCTGAGTATTATCCGCAAGGGTCGTCAGCGCATGCGTCTTACTTATAGTGGCTGGTCACGATGAAAATAAAAACGCGCACGGTGTAGACAAAATAATGGCCGATATCACTCGATTTAGGCTAAAATGTGTAATTTATATGCTAACACAGCACTTATTAAAATGTAATGATTACTGAAACTTTAAAGTACCATTGCCATAAAAATTGATTAGTGTGCAATTAATGATAATTAGTTATAATTTTTAAATAATAAATATTTTCATCAGCTTCTCTAGTTGAGTGGTTAATCTAGCTTAGTTCAATTTATCATTATGGTACGCGGATGGAATCCTAGGACGGTCTTCCTTTTATTTTTATTTTTTTGGGTTGGCTGTTTTACAACCTCAGTGAGGATGTTTGCAAACACGCAAGCAGGCTCTTTCCCAGAAACATTTTATTATTCCCCCACCCATGCCTGTCGTATCTATGTCTATTCTGTTACTAACAGTAACTGCTACAGACTCTCACTTTAAAATTTTTTATGCTATACTGGCTATACCATTGTAATGTCTTTCGTTTTTTCATGCTTTAAATTAAATTAACTTTATGGATTTATGTTGACCACAGGTACAATGCTAGTTTGGGGAGAATAATAATTATTCTTTTTCAAAACAGAGTCTCGTCCAATTAAATATTACGTATGAAAGTTAATAAAAAGTTACTTCATAATTATACAGATTAAAAATACAAAGTTGATTGCACTGGAACAGTTAATAATAGTATAGTTTTAAATCAGCTAAATCTGTAGTATTACTAATTAATTAATTAATGATTAATCATTAACAAACGATATGCAGGTCCGCTCAGATTATTGCTAAAATGGATACAAATATAAGATTCCAGACACTCGAAAGACGGTTAAAATGACAATTGAATTAGTTCGACATTATTCTCACTGTCAAAATTTTAAATTGAGAGTCTGTAACAGTGACTGTTAGTATTATTTGTTAATTTTTATTAACATTTTTATATGCATTACCCAAGTCCAAGGCCTTTAGATATCGCTTGGCATCATTCTCACGGTCAAAACCGTGCGGCAGTCGGCAGTGCGGTTTACCGTGCGGATAATGTTGGACATTATTCGCACTGCCAAAACCGCGCGAATAACACTTCTTTTTTTAAAACTTACCTCATTTATTAATTATTTTTATGAAATCTATTTTAAAATTAAAACATTATTTTTTTGTTGAAATAAAATTACTATTTTACGATTTGTACGAAATAAAATTTTTTATATTTCACTATCTTCTGTGACTAACGGCGCCATTGTTGTTGTTGAAGTCTGCTTTTAAAAACCTTTTTCTAAGTTAAAAACCCCTTTATTAAAACTCAACAAAACACATCGCAAAACTAATTGTAAAGCATTAAATACTTTTTTATTTCTGATTTAAGTGTTTAAATTACACAGAGTAAAAGTAAGTTATTTTATTTATTTTGTTCTAAAAATTTAAAATGCGCTAAAATAAGGGATTACCAAATATAATTAACGGAGTGGTTATCCCCAGAATTCTGTTTATAATTTTCAAGGTTATCCCCAGAATTCTGCGAATAACGTTGAACGTTATCCCCAGAATTCTGTGGCTATTCGGACCCTGTGTCTCTATACTTTAAAAAGCTCAAAATCCATCATGTCATCGTGGCTGCTTGGTAGAGTGAAGGTCAGTTGACGTTGTGGTACAGGGTTCGATTTTCGCTTGTGGAAATAATTTTTTATAAATTAATTTTTTTTTATCAGGGTTCGGTTTTTAGATGGGGAATCTTCTTTTAATTTAAAAAAAAATATTCTATTTTAAACCTTTTGTTATTGCATAATATTTAAATGATTCACGTTCATCCCACTGCGACGCTACCTTGGTAGCGGAACAATTGACATATACTAACGATATTGTTATCACTACTAGTACTACTACTAATAATAGTACTACAGTGGGGCCCGCTTAAGTCGATGGCCTGGGGGGTATGAAAAATGGCGCCGAGATAACCGATCACTGAGTTAAACGAAAACAATATGGCGGCTAAATATTAATTTGCTTGAAATTTCTTTATAATTATATACATGATATGCCTTAATTAGTGATGGGACGATTAATCGGAATCGTATCGGAATATCGGGACCCTATTTCTTCACTCTTTCCTAAGATTGCTGAGACCGTTCGTTTTTAAGGACCGTTTAAGTTTAAATATAACCCTTTATTGCGTTAGCGCAGTTTTTTTTCCCTAGTACATAACTACATGTATAATGAATTCATCTAGTCCTGCCCGACACACCTCGTGCGCGCCCACGTGCGCGCGCAGGGTCCCCTGGTGACTTTCCTTACAAGCTACACAAATAAATAACCCATCCCGTCCGTCCCCTCAGCTTACAATGGACTTAGAATTCCTTCTGTAACTTGAGTGCTAATCGGACTAACCAACAACAATGGTGTGGGAGATAGAGAGTGGGGGTGGGTAAACTGTCTGTAGTCTGTTATATTATATATTTTAAAATCTGGGGAGCCTTGTTTACAGTAAGTGTAAGCACCCTATGATTTTTCGTCCCATCACTAGCGTTAATAAATGAGAATGTACATTTACATGCACATGATTTTGGAGGTTTTTTTTTACACAAAGGCGTTGCCGTTATTTGTTTATCATGACCTATATATGATTCATAACAAAGCGAACTCTTCTCTATAATAGTGTACAAAAATAAATTAGGAACTCCTTTTGAACTTTTGAACCTTCAACCTTGATACATTTTAATTAATTTTAACCAATAGTTAAATGGCTTTTGCACACGGCCACTTCTTATGTATGAAACAATGAGAACAAAGCAGTAGTAATAGAGTCAAAATGAGGTTGAAGGATGAATGGTTGCTAATGACAACAAGTCTGCACACCGAACATTTTGTTATTCCATACGAAACGAAATGTTTTTTAGACATGCGATTCTGCGTGCATCTTTGCTATTGGAGTAATTATGTAATACTCGGCATCACTTACGCGGCCGATTGCCGAATATCTCAGAGTATACGAAAATCGGCCAATGTAGAGTAGCCGAACCGATCGGTTCAGCCCTATCGATAAGAATATTTTCAAAAGCTGGCTATTTAAGTTAGTAACACAGCGCTGTGAGCAAGTGAGCTGTGACGTCACCAGCAAGGCAGAAATTTTATGCCTTCACTTGGTTATAAAAAATCACATCTAACATTTTCAAAAGCTGACATGGGGATCGAGATAACCAACACTAGGTGGCAAATTTGGCACTCTTTTGTGCTCGAAATATTAGGGCTCGGCTACTTAAAAAATCGAATTAACCGCTGAAAAAATGCAAAGACAAAGAGAGAATGTGTCAGTTCCAAAAAAAAACGTCAACTTAATAGAGCTGGCGAGTTAACTGGGCTCGAGTTAAGTGGGCCCCACTGTAAATTCAGTTTCATCATGGATTTATTTCTCAAGATCGTTAAAAACTGAGAGGGAAATAATATCTTAGAGTATACCAAAAAAAAAGACATTCTGAGCCCCGGCCCATTCGATGTAAGATGTAAATTTCAACATGCTGTTCATTTTAATTCAGTTTCATCATGGATATATTTCTCAAGATCGTTAAAAATAGAATGGCAAATAATATCTCAAACATATTCGAAAAAAGACATTTGGGACCCCCGGCCCTGAACAGTTGGACATTAGAAGTGCAGTGCCCTTTATTTTAATATGGGCTGCCAAGTTTTTATATACAAAGTTTGGTTAAGATACATTCATTTACTTTGTAGCTAACGCATAAACTAATTTTTAATTAGCTCATATAAGCAAAAAACGACATTAAGGACCCCAGGACCCAATTAGTGCAAGATGTCAAGTTCAAAACACCTGTTTATTTTTTCAATCAATTTCATAGTTTATATACAATATTTATCTATATTTCTCAAGATCTTTAATAATTGAATGGGGAATAAAATCTTAAACGTTTATGAAAAAAGACATTTTGGGCCCCCAGCCCCGAAGAAATGGACATAAGAAATTAGTGCCCTATAGTATTTCAATATTGGCTACCAAGTTGTTGAATACAAAGTTTGGTTAAGATCCATCAATTTACCTAATAGTAGGGGTCTACCGATATCTGGATATCGGCAATATCGGTATCGGTAGCATGTAAAGGTCCCGATATTGACGTCACCGATATTTCATAATAAGTGACATTTTGACCCCCCAAAAAAAACGGAAACAAAAAAACTATCATTTAGATTTACAATATCTCGACAAATTAATATATCGACCCCGATACCGGTATTGAAATAGTCAAAAGAGTCCTAGTATTAATATGTGCAGCCACGATACAGTGTGCCATGTGCTTTGATATTGTTTAGGTATCGGCCGATTTTCGTATACTCAGAAATACTGTGTAAATAGTGCCGATGCCAAGTATACCGTAATTGCTCTAATAAATGTATAACATGTAAACATTATGTTCACGTAATTGCTCTAATAGCAAAGATGCACGCAGAATCGCAGATGTCTAAAACATTTCGTTTCGTATGGAATAACAAAATGTACCGTGTGAAGACTTGTTGTCATTGGCAACCATTCAACCTTCAGCCTCATTTTCACTCTATTACTATTGTACTTTGTTCTCATTGTTTCATTCATAAAAGGTGGCCGTGTGCAAAAGCCATTAAACTATTGGTTAGAATTAATAATTATGAGTCAAGGTTGAAGTTTCAAAAGGAGTACCTAATATGCTTGTACATTTTTATAAAGGACGGTTCGTTTTGTTATGAGTCCCATGTAGGTCATGATCTGGAACTTGTAAACACATCGGAAACTTCGTTTCCGGGAAAAAAAATCGGTAATTTCGGCAAAACTGGATATCGCTAGACCCCTTAATTATAAGATATAAATAATTACGAGTGATAAATTTAAGAATGACGTCATCAAATATGACCGCTGTTATTTTTGTCCTAACAAATACTCATATCGGCATCATATCGGAAAAAAATATCGGTAATATCGGCAAAAATGCTTATCGGTAGACCCCTAATATAAAATATAAATAATTAGGAGTGATAAATTTAAGAATGATGTCATCAAATAAGATCGCTGGTTTTTGTCCTAACAAATACTCATATCGGCACTCATATCGGCAAAAAAAATATCGGTAATATCGGTATCGGCAATATCGGCAAAAAGGCATATCGGTAGACCCCTACCTAATAGCTAACACTTAAACTAATTTTTATATAGCTCATATAAGAAAAAATCATATTATTGGCCCCCGGCGCCCCATGAGTGTTAAATTTTGCAAAAAAAGTTGCCAGTTACCATCCCAAGAGCGTACTCAAAAGTCTCCAAAACTTTCATGGCGATCAGATGAATGGTTAGTCAGCTATAATGTACATGCATACATACATACATACTAAGGTTGTTAAGACTGCTCGTTTTTGAGGACCGGTTAACCTTTCAAAAAAAAGACCGGTTAACCGCTCCGTATTTATACTATGTTTAGTGGACCAACAAGAGAATGGATAAAATTTTCCCATTGCGTCGTTTGATTTGACATCAAAGAGCCCTTAATGTACCGACTCTAGTGTTGCTGTCAAAACAGCGAATTCAAAATTCCGAACAAAGAATTAAACTGTAATGATATTAAATTTTTATGTAATAATAGTATTAAAACGGCATATTATCAATTGTTGTCAAGTCAGTTTGTTTTTGCGGACCGGTTAATCATTTTTAAAAAAGCCAGTTTTACTGTCCGGCCCGTATTTTCCCTTAATTTTTTTTAGAACCAATATGGGAAGGCTGAAGGCATGAAATATTTGCCTCGCCAGTTCTGCTGGTGATGTTACAGCCCGGTTGCGTCCGTTAAGCTCTCAGCGCTGTTACTTCTGGTACTATTCTTCGGTAACTGAGCGAATACATTTTTTAATTAAAAATCGGTCACTAGCGAACTCCACAAACAGTGATGACGTGTATTTTTATATTTATAGACCAGAATATTATTATTAAGAAAACGTTTTGATTTTGATGTCACGGTCGCTCGCGTGTTGGCTCTGGTATTCTGCCATAACACAAAAAAAAATTAACTCCGGGTAATAAGCTAATATACCGACTAAATGAAGTTACGGTTAACTGGTCCTGATAAAACGGAGTAAACAGTGATAATAAGATGGAATTTATTTAAATACCATATTATGTTGCACTCATCAACTTGCCAGAATTATTGAATTTCGCTGCGCACACGACGACCCCCCCCCCTACACTCGCCATTTTCCAAGGCATGCTCTGACTCAATTTAAAAAGAAAAATGTTCCTTCCCCCAACCCACTGTAGATGTATAACAGTGGGGGAGGGGAGGGAAGGTGTCTCTTCTCCCGGTCTTGTAATGGTATGTCAAAGCAAGAGGCTTCCATTTATGTGAAACATCAAAGACCTGTCTAGCCTTCCCCCCAGTGCCTTGACAACTAAGCAAATTAAAATGAACAACAAAGAAAAAGCATTCCTTAGCCATAGGCGAAGTAGACTAATAGTGATGACGCGTATATTATTTAGATACCGGAATAGGGAGGAAGCGATTTGAAGTCACCGTCGCTCAACACAACAAAAACGAACTCCGGGGTAAAAAGTTGCGGGGACTTATTGAAAATGCGGTTGACCGATCCTGATTAAATAGGACTGGTCCTGATTTGAGGACCGGTTAACCGTTAACAACCTTAATACATACATACTTTGATTTTGCCTCATTGAGACTCTGAACAATGTTTTTGTTCGAATTTGAAAATGGCTCTCAGTTATTACGGGTCTTGCCACCGCTGACCTATCCTGTTAAAGTATGAGTTGGTTTGACAATGCTCTGTTCTCATTTGATTCACCAAACTATGGTGTTTGTGGCTCAATGTCCACAATCGTTCTGCTCGACTTGGCCAGCAGGGTGAGTTGGCACTAGCAGTCGCGTGTCAGCCCACTCTTGATACCACTAAATGGATTTGGTTGGGGGAATGTAAACTCTTTCAGTTTTAAGTTTACTTTAACCAGGATTCTGTAAGACTTGGAAAATAGCTTTGCAAAGATTTATGTGTGTATGAATAATAACTTTACAGAAATTTGCATTATCCGTCCTAGAAGGACTTTTGCCTGGGTTAGGCTCATAGCTATGAGACCTTTTTATAACGTAAGTAGAGTATATTTTTGGAAGGATACATTTTACATTTTTGCTATTTAACACTTTAAAACAACTACAATTTTGAAGCCCGTTTCAGTGCAGCAGAATACTTTAACAAGCGCAAATACTTTTTTTTAAGGTAATGTTCCATTTCAAAAATTAAAAAAGATGTCTTAAAGTAAGTACAAACTTGACTTGATTACTAAATAACTTAAATCTACCCCTGACTTCATTTTAGCCACCACCCTGGACACCAGTAGCATCTACAGCTTTTGGTTCACGACTTCCATTCTGAGGGAAATTCACAATGAAATGACGTCACCCTAGCTCACCTTTCGAAATGTATATCACCCTCTTAACAGTTTCAAGATTTTAACTAGTAAGTCTTCATAAAGCTCAATTCTGATGACAAAGTTTTAACATCTTTTGACAAATTTAACAATACAAGGGTTAATATAGCTCTTGTAAAAAAAGAGGTTATTCTATATAAAATTTAAAAGACAGGAGATAAAATACTGTTAGGAATTTTCCAGATGGCTAAATTGCACTGGGGGCGTTTATCACTGACAGTAATTAGGGAAATTGAAATAAGTTCAGGATTTTCCCAAAATGACACCAGTTTGTATGCGTTTGTCTTTTGAGAAGATCGTCTGATTGTTGTAAGTTTTATTATGGTTTGATTTTTATCCCCCCCCCCTTTTGCACAATACATTGAAGTACTGCTTATTTTTTAAAAAAAAATTTTAAGACTTAAATCATTGTATAATGACTTATTGTTTCTAATACGGGATCTTTACTATTACTTGATGATAAATATTAACTATAGACAATTATTGTTGACTTAACACATTTTCATTGCTCTCCTAAGTTTATGGCTATGGAAATGAAAATAAGTTTGAAACCATTCTAAATAGTTTTCAAATTTTCAATTCCATTTTCAGGTTTAAAATTTTACTTATGTATTAATGTCTTTCAAAATAACGAAAAAACATTTTATGAGTGTTGCTAAGTAATATTCTCTCCAGGTAACAACCCGTCAGTCAACTTAAGCCTGCTAACATATATTTCAAAAAAAAATTGGGGGAAATCAGATTCTTAAAAATAACACATTCTTTTCTGATGCTTAATATTTTCATTTTTGTCCCCACAGAAATTTAAATATCGATTAAATAAACTGCAGTGTAAATGGGAGTAGGGCTTATACATTTTATCTTGGGAGTGGGGATATACATATAAATATTTAGATCGCGGGTCACAAATGTTAATCTTAGGAGTGGTGCTTATAAATTTTAATATTTTGGATTGGGGATTATAAATACAGTCGAAACCGCTTAAGTCGACGGCGTTGGGGTATGAAAAATGGCGTCGACATAACCGATGATCGAGTTAAAACGAAAACCAATATGGCGGCAAAATATTAACATGTGCTTGAAATTTCTTTATGTACATGATTAATTAGTTAGCGTTAATTAGTGATGGGATGATTTATCGGAATCGTATCGGAACCCTAATATTTCTTCACTCTTTCCTAAGTCTAAGGTTGTAATGACCGTTAGTTTTTAAGGACCGTTTAAAATTTAAATATAACCATGGTTCCCACTCAGGAAAACGGGGAAAAGTCGGGAATTCTTAAAAATAAATTCTCGGCATTGAAAGTCGGGAAAAGTTATGACTAATCGGGAATTTATATATATATATACATATATATACACATGTTTATATATTTATGCCGAAGTAAAGGACTTTGATTACGTCTCTGTCATGTTTCGATTCCATTTATTTAATGAAAAATAAGTTACCAGTTTATAATTGTCTGCGCGTGCGCTAAAAGGTTAAAGTTTACGCTTCGCCGTGTCACAGTCGCGTTTGCCGTCGTATCAGCGAATTTAAAATACAAATAAACAAATCAATATGGTTATTTTAAGTTTAATGCTTTTGATGTATATATATTTATGCCGAAGTAAAGGACTTTGATTACGTCTCTGTCATGTTTCGATTCCATTTATTTAATGAAAAATAAGTTACCAGTTTATAATTGTCTGCGCGTGCGCTAAAAGGTTAAAGTTTACGCTTCGCCGTGTCACAGTCGCGTTTGCCGTCGTATCAGCGAATTTAAAATACAAATAAACAAATCAATATGGTTATTTTAAGTTTAATGCTTTTGATGTATATATATTTATGCCGAAGTAAAGGACTTTGATTACGTCTCTGTCATGTTTCGATTCCATTTATTTAATGAAAAATAAGTTACCAGTTTATAATTGTCTGCGCATGCGCTAAAAGGTCAAAGTTTACGCTTCGCCGTGTCACAGTCGCGTTTGCCGTCGTATCAGCGAATTTAAAATACAAATAAACAAATCAATATGGTTATTTTAAGTTTAATGCTTTTGACTGTTTAATGTTACTTAACTATCAGAACGTTCTCGAATTTCCTCAGTCAATCAGACTTGTAATATAAATAAAACTATTGTGGCCTTGACCGTTGATCACAGCACGCTGTGGGCTGTGTGTACTGTGTTAATCAGAAATGATTTCATTTCATCGTCACGCGCGTGTTAGTAACCTTTAAATTGGGGCTTATAAAGTTTAATCTTGGGAGTGGGCATTATAAATATTAACCTTTAGATTAGGGTTTACTTATACATTTTAATCTTTGCAGTGGGACTAATAAATATTAATGTAGCTCGTCGCGTCAAGTGTGCTATGAAGTACCTTGGTATTGGTATGTTAGAACTTAATGGGATTACAGTCGAACCCACTTACCTCGAGCTCGGTTAGCTCGACCACCCCACTAACTCGACGTTTTTATTGGAACCGCCAAATTCTCTCTTTGTCTTAGCATTTTTTCATCGGCTAATTCGATTTTTGTAAGTCGCCGAAACCTAATACCTCGAGCACAAAAGAGGGCCAAATTTGCAACTTAACGTTGGTTAGCTCGATCCTCGTCGGTTCGCCTAGCAATGCATTTTTAGTTCAAAATAGTGTTGACATCTCGCTTTCTTCGAGACTTCCGGCTATTGTGTGATTCTACGAGATTTCAATAAAAATTACTGGATGTTATTATCTTCTTTCACTTTCAATCCATGTGTGAATTAGATGTATTCACCCGAGGTGCCCGTAAATCGGCGTTAGCAATCTTTAATCCGTCATTATTTCGCAGTGCATGTTATATTATTATTAAACTTAATTAATTTTCTGATGCATTGATCATTTTATTTTTTAAGATAAATGAATATCTTTAGAAATGAAAATAAAGGTTTGTATCGAGAATCGACGGTGGTTTTTATATAATTAAATAAAAAATTATTATTCTTTTAAAAGTTTGTTGTTTGCTTTGATACCAGTAAGTGAGTAAGATACGTGACTGTGACACTAACATGCCCGTGACGATGAAATCAAATCATTTTCTTAATATTCCAGTTCATGTATATAATATTATTAATATACACGTCATCACTTTTGTAGGTCGAATTCTGATAAGGAATGATTTTTTTTAAAATTCGCTTAGACTTAGTCTTAGTTGCCGGCCGAGGTCTAACACACAGCCCACAGCGTGCTGTGATCAACGGTCAAGGCCGCAATAGTTTTATTTATATTATTACAAGACTGAGGAAATTCGAGAGCGTTCTGATAGTAACAGATATCCTGCACGTCAAAAGCATTAAACTTAAAATTACCATATTGATATGTATTCGCTGATTCGACGGCATTGCAAATGCTAGCGGGCTGTGACACGGCGAGGCGTAAACTTTGACCTTTTAGCGCATGCGCAGACAATTATAAACTGGTAACTTATTTTTCATTAAATGGAATCGAAACATGACAGAGACGTAATCAAAGTCCTTTACTTCGGCATAAATATATATATATATATATATAAATTCCCGATTAGTCATAACTTTTCCCAACTTTCAAGGCTGAGAAATTTTTAAAAAGAATTCCCAACTTTTTCCCGTTTTCCTGAGTGGGAACCATGGTTATATTTAAATTTTAAACAGTCCTTAAAAACAAACCGTCATTACAACCTTAGGAAAGAGTGAAGAAATATTAGGGTTCCGATACGATTCCGATTAATAGTCCCATCACTAATTAACGCTAACTAATTAATCATGTACATAAAGAAATTTCAAGCACATGTTAATATTTTGCCGCCACATTGGTTTTCGTTTTAACTCGATCATCGGTTATCTCGATGCCATTTTTCATACCCCAACGCCGTCGACTTAACCGGTTTCAACTGTATTTTAAATTGTTTACAAAAAATTAATTTCTCAAATAAAACTAAAAGAATGCAAGGTCTCGAATAGCCTCCATCATATTTTTTCCCCCAAAAGCCTCTGTGTGATGGGTGTTTCTAGTACTGGTACAAAATATTTAGAGCATCATTTCCTTTAAAACATTTAAAATTCATTATGTAGTTAATAAAAGTTTTTAATTTGATTGAATTAACTTTTTTTAAATTTAGGAAATACTTTTAAAAAAATACACAGAAATGTTAGCCAAACCGGAAGTAGCCTGTGCCATCATTGAAGGTATATCATCTTTGAGAGAAGTTGAAGAACTCCAGGATTTTGTTGTTGAAGTTGAAGGCAAAGAATTTAAATGTCATCGTCTGATACTTGGAGCGTGTTCTGGATTTTTCCGTGGACTTTTCAGATCTGGGATGAAAGAATCACTGCAACAGAGGTCCAAACTTGAAGGCGTCTCCATGGAAACATTCGCAATAATTTTAGAAATTCTCTACACCGGAAGTGTCAATCTGACACGTGACAATATGCTAAATGTTTGGTTGGCTGCTGATCAACTTCAAATAACAGTTATCAATAAAATTTGCGTGAATTTTATATTCAACAATATTTGCAATGAAACCGTTATCTCAGTTTGGAAAGTAGCATCTCAGCTTATGCAGGAAAATATCATAAAATTGTGTCAAACTTTTATTATAAATAATTTAACTTTACAAAATTGGGAAACTTTTTACAAAGCTGCAGATTCCATTGGGTCAGATTTGATTTTATCACATATTCGAGATTTCACCAAGAAAAACTTTGAAAACGTCAGCAAATCCGAGGCGTTTCTGTGTCTTGGTGAAAATGATTTACTTG
Source organism: Ampullaceana balthica (assembly GCA_944989445.1). Lineage (NCBI taxonomy): Eukaryota > Metazoa > Mollusca > Gastropoda > Lymnaeidae > Ampullaceana > Ampullaceana balthica. The sequence goes on from CALYLW010001138.1 coordinate 210,710, forward strand.
AAATTATAAAAAGCCAAGATCTTGTGTCGTGTGAGGATGTTGTCGTCGAGTCTGTCTTAAATTGGGTCAACAATGGAATTACAAATAGATCTGCGAACATAGTTGCAGATCAGTATTTAAGATCCAAACAAAATGAAGAGAAAGAGCACGAATTAAATGTATTACAAGATCATGTCAATAAAAAGGACGGAGAAAATAAGTTAATGAGAACAAAGTATTCAACTGACACATCTCTGAAATGTCTTGAGCGGCTGCTTTCAGAAATTAGACTTTGTCTGGTTAAGCCGTTAACTCTAGAAAAACTTTTCCGACATCCTTTAGTTGTAAATAACACACTTAGTAAAAATATGGTCATGGACGCAACTTTATACCAATCTATTGGACATCAACATGGCCAATGGCCAAAGGGAGCCGTTCATAGAAGTTGCAGTGATTTGGAGAATGTGGGAGTAGTTGGGATTCCAAATGGACATTTTCAAGTGTTTCGTAAGTTCCATGATTTTGATTGGTGGGAGCTTCCAAGATGTTCGTTTCTAAAAAACTGCAGATCTGTCAAGCTGTGCGCTTACATGTCAAATTTGTTTGCTATTGGCGATTTAGTGAATGTCAGCAGCCTGTGTGTGTTTGGACAAAGTGATTGGCGTAAACTCTGTCAACTACCAGGTAACGGATGGCTTGGTGTTGCAGTTGAAGAATTTATTTACCTGATTAATACTGCTAATCAAAAAATAAAACGAATTATTCCAAGACTTGGGAATTGTATTCTCGAAGATTTTATTAGCTTTACCACACAGGATAAAATAGAGCACGTTTGTTCATTTGATAATTTCATTATTGTATTTTGCTCAGAGGTCGTTAAAGGTAAAGACGAGACAGCTGTACATTGTCTTGACACCAGGTCTCAAACATGGAGAAGGCTTGATAGTCTTGAAGGCTCGGCCAAATCATTGGTCAGTTTCAAAAAAGAAAAACAATCATATATCATTCAAAATAATGGCAACATGTGGGAAATGAAGAGTGAATGTGATGAATGCAGAGGCATCCATCTGAACTGGGTGGGTATTCTTTGGCAGGGGAACTATGAACTGTATGGCGCAATCTGCTTTAACGATGTCCTTTATCTTGAGGGATCAACATGTATTGATGAAAAGATTTTGCCAGTACCTTTGTTTTCAAGTATTATAACAGATGGTGCCGAGAGTTCTTGGTCAAATATAGTTCCTGCTGTACTCAAAAAGTCTGTTTTCACTGAATTCTAGGCTAGCGAATATGCTTGTGAAATTTTCCGTGTCACAGCTATATGGTTTCTAAGGAATGGGACGTGGTGGTCGAGTGGCAGCGCACTGGACTGTCGTACCGATGGTCACGGGTTCGAATCCGTGTGAAGGCAAGGGTTTGTTCCCGGGGCCTAGGGCGTCCCTGAGTCACCCAGCTCCGAATGGGTACCTAACACTACATGTAGTTAGGCGGCTGGGTAATGCGTGGAACCCACAAAGCCGTGGCCTGTGAATGCTGCATCACTTGCCAACAGATCATCTGTCATGGTCTGTGGACGCAACTATCTTCTGCATAGAAGGAGCGTCTGTATAGATAAGATAAGAAGATAAGAATTAACTTTTTGAATGCCATTGTTAGATTAACTTTTAGTTTAGAAAATGTCTCTTCCATGACAGCTATATATTTTTGAACTTTATTTTTCTAAAAACATTTTTTTTAAAAACGTATTTAATTTGTATAAAGAGGGCAGAATGCGTTCTCCGGTTGAATTTATCAAGAAATAGAGATAATCCCAAAAATATTAGCTTTGTAAGGTTTTATCCTAAAAATTATCATTCTCTAAATTTATTATTACTTCAAGGAATAACAAATTCTTGTTTATTTTTATATTCAATCAGATCTTAAATTGACTAATATTTATACACTAAATTGATCGCATTGAATTTTTCAAACATGAACAAATTGATAGTATTTTAACTGAAATCTCTGGCACTTTATGTGTCCATAGAACACATGTGTTTCTATAAGCTGTGATGTAGCAATGTTGCTGTTACCATGGAGATATCGTATGTTTTTGTTGTTAATGTTTTCCATTACACGCCTTTATCATGACATCGTTCCTGTTTTGGTTACTTAAAAATGAGGAGAATGTTACAATTCCCACGCCATTCCAATAAAATTCTTGATGATAATGATGTTGCATGTCATTTCTCTTCATTTCTAAATAAAAAGGACGTATTATTCTGTCGGAAATGAAGACTTTGCAAGGTTTCTGGAAACACATTTTGTGTCGGGGCATGGGTCATGTTCTGCCAATAAATACACGTTGAACCACGTTTCTTGTCTCTTCCTCTACAGAATGTGTTTATGTCTTTCTCAATATGTCAATTATTTACGTAGACTATTTGTCCTTGAACATTGATTATTACGTATTTAAGACTAAATTGCAGCATCTATCTAACCCAAAGCAACACATTCATTTGACAAGTTAGTCAAAAGGTCTACAACTACAATTCAATAAAAACCTATACTAAGAAAAACCTTAAAATATCTCATATATTATAGACGATACTTCTATTTATACTATCTAGTTCTCCATTCAGAGGCGTCACTAGGGTTGGTGTCACCCAATGTGGTATAGGTCACAACTTACCCCATAGACCTCCTCTGAGTCTGCCGGTGCAAAATAACGTGAACATACAGAATTGTACCCTTTTGTGTCACTTATTTTGATGGTGTCTCTGTCTGAGCTTATCAATTTTTGTAAAGAGTTTTGGATGCTAATAGTGTGTAGGTTTTCCTGGTTTGTTTAAAGTTTAAGCAACCCAGGCCACGTCCAAATACTTAAACGGGAAGAAGAATTATTTGTAGGTATTAGTTCTTGTATATGGAACTTGAAAAGTGTTTATATCTATATATTTGGATGAGTATTGTATTTTATTGTTGTTACATTATATTTCCAACTTAGACTTTGCTTACTTATTTACTATTGATACGTTGCTTTTTTTCTTCTTCTATCTCTAGTATTTCTATTAATAGCAATTTACCTAATTGTGTTATTCTTTTCCAATTTGTGTATTCAACAGTTATGAATTTTGTTGCTCTTTTTAAAAAAACAACTTTATTTTATATATTAATGTATGTAATATTACTGTATGTATTCAAAGTTTGGTGGATTAAAAGTAGATTTTAGTTTTATCCACATATTACATTTGTTAAAGTGCTTTTTTTTTGCACTTTTCAAATTATTGGATTTTAAAATTGATTTATGAATATGTGAATTCCATGATGCTTTTTCATTTAATTGCATCAGTTATATATTACATTCAAAAAGCCATGTAAAGGTCTACATTTAAAGAACTTTTATTTGTATAACTCATACATGTCATTTCTTTATTAAAAACGTTTTATTATAAAAATATTACTCAGAACGTTGTTGTTCTTGTTCCTTGTTTTTTTCCATAATACCGAATAAAAAATGACAAACTGCGCACTTTTACTGGCGTTCCCCTATCAGTTAGATCGTCTGTTTATAGTTTTGACATTGATCTGATAGTTTAAGACCCATGGCGGTATTGAATACACAGTAGAAGACAAGTTAAGAAAATTTTGCATATATCTCCCAAAATTCACTATAAAATTTTACAACTTTGAGTGCAGATCTAATTACAAATGTATATTAAATCCGTAATGTGTTGTGCTATGTGGTTCGATTGGTCAACAATAAACTATATATTCTTGAACACTCATGAATAGAAGTCAAGGAATCTTGCAAACGCCGAAAAAACTTGGCTGTCGTATTTACATTTCGAAATAGTCGAGACCAATCTGGCTTTTACTTTTCTCCTGTAGAAAGTGGTCGAGCTCTCTTCGCAATTCAAAACTCTTGACAGTACTTTGCCTCGACACAACCAACGCACATCAGCATACAGTAATTTTGTGTTCCGCACCCATTTCGTCACACAATGGAGCGAATAATATTGAATTTAAAGCATTTGTCTTGACATAGTTCACAATTTTGACAACTTAGCTGACCACGTTGTTTAGTTCTGTTGGCATTTGCTTGGTGGCTAAACTTTCACTGTGAATAAAACAGTGGGTTAACTTGCATTCTGGGGCTAATTCAATCATCTTGTTAACAAACCAAGAACGCCACCCAGACATGGCCACAGCGCCATCCGTACACACACCAACACACTATTGAAAATCTATCTGACATTCGCAAACAATGTAAACGTGAATGGCATTGAATTTGAATATTTCAGAACTAGTTGTATTGTTTGGTAATGAAGTAGAAAAGAAATACTCTTCCTTCATTTCATCTTATAATATGATTTATTTATATCAAAACGACACGGGTTGACAATATTATTCATTCTCTTAATAGTTCTCAAACTTAAGGAAAACTTTATTATTGATTATAATTGCATTTCTTTTTCATTTCTTGGTAAATTCCGCGGACCGGCAGCTGATGGTCCACGAACCGGCCCCGGTCCACGGACCACACACACTTTGAGAATATATAAACACTCTAGTAATCAAGCAACAAAAACAAACAAGCAAACAAAAAAAAATACATCAAAGCTACAATGTCAAGAAAACAAAATCATTTAATACTGATCTGTTTTACATTGAATAATAAATAAAACAATTCCTCATGTCAACAATACTAACATATAATATTTATCATAATTTACAATATTTTATGCATTGGACCAATCAGTGGACTTATTTAATTTTTTTAAATGATTTTATAAAAATATTTTATCACTTTACATTAAAAAAAATCATTTTAAAAATAATTTTGATAAAAGTCAGTGCCATTAAAGTCAGTGCCATTACCAAGTGCTCAGTTCATATTTGTTATGTTTACTCGTAACTATTTAATTAGATATAGAAATAAGTCCACTTAACACATTTATAGTTCTCTTAATGTTTTATTATTTTAAAAAATCGCATGAGTAATGTCTAATACTCTAAGCCTGCTGTCATAATAAGTGAAACAATTTTAAAGGTAGATTTTAGTAAGAAAAAGAAAATGAAGGTTATTCAAGTTATTGCTTTAAAAAATTAGAATTCATGAAATAAAGCAAATATTCCTTTATCGGTTCGATGTATATACTCTAAAGGAAAATTAAATTATGTTTATTACTTGAAATCTCAAATACATTTATATTTAAAGTGTAGAATTTGATTGATACCCGAAGCTCCAAATACACTCCCACTCCCTTACATAATATTGCGAGTTTAGCACTGGATTTATTGATCGATTGTTATTGGATCAAAATCAATTTCTCGTTGTAGGTCAGTGCCTTGGACTACATAGGTACCCTATGGGTATCTTACCTTACGCAGTGGGGGCCCTCTATCAGCTATTTGGAAAAAAGGCAGCTTCTCTGTTTGACACTTTCAACAATAATTCTATAATGTGATTTACAAGCCAGCATGTTGCCTTCCTGTGTTTGTGAAATATTGCCCACTCAACATATGGAGCCAAGAATATGGCGGATTAAGAGGGGGGGCTGAACGGGCTAAAGCCAGGGGCCCCCGATGATTTAGGGGCCCCCAAATTTAATATATTTTATAATAAAGGCGGACATATTTTTGCATGAATCCCTAAAAATATGATAAATTAATAAAATCTTATGTATTAATCTGATCGCTATTCGGACCCGATAGTAAATACTTTTTATATCTTTTAAATGTGTCTTTCGCATCATGTTCTGGTGGTCTTGTGGCAGCCTACAGGCTTTTAGTGTAAGCGGTGCCGGGTTTGAATCCCAGTTGGGTTATAATTCTTTCTTAATTTGTCTTTATTTTTTAAAACTATCTTTTTACACTCAATTTTACTATGCCGACGAACAGTTATTTCTTTGTGTTCGGTTTTTTATGAATCCGATCCCGTAGTACAGAAAAATTATGAGAAAGGAACCAATGGACGATTTAGTTACAAGTTACAGCTATATTCTTATATTATTAGCTGTCAGAAATCATTTTATTTAAAGGGACGCTGGCTGGATAGGGCCCCAGTTTGAATTGCAGCCAGGGGCCCCGTGCAGTCTTATTCCGCCCCTGAGCCAACCGTGTGCCTCGCTATGATACGAGAATCCTACATGATCTTCATAAGGTTAATAAAGGGCCATACTCAAAAGTAAGACTTCGCTATGCCACTGTTATGAACAACTAGACGCCCCGCGGCGTAGCATACGCCGCAGACTTGCTAATGGAGAGTGCAAAGAAAGTGGAGAAATAACGGACACAAACAACAGCAAGAAGAAATCAAAACAACGCGAGTGAACGTCGATTATGAGAGAGAACGGCAAACTCATTGTTGGTTTCTAGACATTTGCAGGAGAAATTCGGTACACCCCTAACTTCTATGAAGTCAGCTATAAAACGATAACCGGTTTAAAATCAGAGTTACATAATCGATAATCGGTTTTAAAAAACAGCAGAAAACAACAACACGCAATTAACAACCCTAAACATGACTAACCCTCGCTAGGGTCGGCCTAAACTAATAGCTAAAACAAATGAAATGACAAAACTTGAAAAATTAGTTGCCGATAAGAAGGTAATTAATAAATTACTTCAAAAAAATTGTTAAACAGAAATTTTTGAATACTTACAGTTACAGTGTGAAGAAAATTTGATAAATAAAAATATAAACATTAAAAAAAAAGACATAAAAGTTTCAATGTCAGAAACGTTGTTGTAATTTATATTTGTTGCAAGATAGAACAATTACATTTACATAGGCGTTTAATCTTGGAATGACAACAACTTCTATAATTATTTGTCATTATATTTTTAGACTGTCATTCAATGGAAATAATAATCTGTAGCAGTTATTACATTCATTGAATCGTGCAATTAAATGTAATTTTCAAAATGTGGTATACACAGTTTTTTCAGTTTAAAAAATGTAAATTTTTGTTAAATTTGAAATTAAAAATATATTTTAAAAGGAATTTAATATGATATATCTCTAAGGCCAAAGTTAAAGAAACGGAAAAGACGTATAAATTCTACAAGTTTAAACTTTAATGAAAATTGACTTTTTGAGGACTGCAGGAACAATATTTGACCAGTTGCCTTGGTTACCATTTGTAACAATTTTTGAAAACAACGAAATTAGCATTACCTTATCATCTACACTTTTGTTTCCATAAAGATAAAGTATATCGTTAAAACAGATGGCTCCATACAGCTCATAATACCCTAGCCAGATAGTTCCAACTAGTTTGAGATGTAAACCTTTAATTTCGTCAAGTTTAACTTCCCACAGGTTGCCATTAGCTTGAAGAATATATAATTGTTTATCTTTTCTAAAACTTACAATATTTTTGACTGATCCTTCCAGGTTGTCCAGTTTTGTCCAAGTTTTGGACCAGGTGTTAAGACAATGGACAAATGTCTCCGCAACATTACTTGTAACATCGGAACAAAACAAAAGTATGAATAGATCATCAGAACAAAACAAAAGTATGAATAGATCACCAGAACAAACGTGTTCTATTTTATCTTGTGTGGGGAAACTAATGAAATCCTCAAAAGTAGAATTCCCAAATCTTGGATTAAGTCTTTTCATTTGATGATTAGGAATAGAATTATTAATTAAATATATAAATTCATCTACAGCCACACCTAGCCATCCAATGCCTTGCAGTTTAACGAATTCACGCCAATTATTTTGAAAAAACACACACAGACTGCTTTCCCAGTTAAAATCACCTATCGCAAAGAAATCTGTTAGGTAAGAAAACAGTTTGATACGAGAGCATCTCATAAGAAAGGGACTATTTCCGAGTCTATACCTTCGACATTCACAGTTAAAGTGAATAGCATAAAATTTTACACCCTGATGACTGATTATTCCAACATTTTGTAAATCGCTACATCGTCTATGAAAGGCTGCTTGTAAACACTGACCGTGTTGGTATATTTTTGAGTGATACAAAGCGGCATCCATGACTATTTCTCTTGTTGCTTTATTATCCATGACCAAAGAATCACGGGATAATTTTTTAAGTGTTCCTGGATTAACAAGAAACATTCTGGTATTTGAAAGTAGTCGGTAAAGACATTGCTTGCGATCGTCCGTTAACAATTCATTTTTACAGGAGGTCTCATTACTGGCACCTGATTCAGTAACAGGATTCCTTACAATTCCCATGTTTGGTTGTTTATTTCCACTTTGTTCTGCTACAGCAGGATCAGAGTCTTGTTTATCTGCACGATATTCCACACTCTTCTGAGATTCAGTACGACTTTCATAGCAACTGAGAATAGACTCTACAACAACATCTTCAGAAGATACTTTCAAGTCTTGACTTTTTATAATTTCAAACAAGTCATATTTACGAAGTGAATAAAATCCCTTAGATTTGATGACTTGTTCGTAATTTATTTTAATAAAGATTCTAGTTCTTGACAAGACTGATTTAAGTCCTAGTCTCTTTGCAATCGAATAAACACCTTCCCATGTTCCTAGTGATATATTTCTTTTGAGAAACCATTCACATGCTTCTGTTATATTTTGATGCATTAGTTGAGACGCTACTTCCAAAATGGAGACGACATTTTGATGACTAATATTCTCCTTTATGAAATTCACACAACTATCAACGACAACTGTTATTTGAAGTTGATCCCCAGCCAACCAAACATTAAGCATGTTGTCACGTGTCAGATTGCCACATCCAGTGTAAAGAATATCTAAGATAGCTGCGAACGTTTCCATGGAGACGCCTTCAAGTTTTGTCCATAGTTGCTGTGATTCTTTCATCCCAGACCTGAAGAGACAACGGAAAAATCCAGAACACGCGCTGAGTATCAGACGATGACATTTAAATTCTTTGCCTTCAACTTCAACAACGAAATCCTGGAGTTCTTCATCTTCTCTGACGGATGATATCCCTTCAATGATGGCACAGGAAATTTCAGGTTTCGCTAACATCCTAGTGCGTTTTTAAAAACAGAATTCTTAATTTTAATAATACTGAAAAAGGATAGATAACAAAAAGAATACGTTTTTTTATAGAAAATATTGGTTTTAAACTGTTTTTTAAAGTTTAAATTAAAGTAAAAATGCAAACTAAGAGGTATTAGAAAACAGAGAAAAACATATTTTAAAAAAAACTGATTTAAAGGTTTTACACTTCATTCATGAATAGATGAAATCTATTTCAAGTACAGGCAGTAAAATTGAGTTAGCTTAATAGTTACAAGAATTTAAAAAACAAACAAACAATTTTTAAGAAAGATCAAATATACTAGTCACATTAAAGTTTGCGTCACATGCATATTTTAATATTTACCTTAAGCGTGTTTCAAGTTGCTTAAAGAACAATTTGTATATTCTTTTTTTTCCCTTTAATGTTATGAAACATAATTTAAATTTGGTGAAAGTTACTACGTCATTTCCGTTTTACTTTTGGCGATTGACACTGTTACTGTCAACGATTTCATTACGTTTTATGGTATTTAGAAACCATTTTATTTTGTGCAAACATTAAGCCGAGGAGAAAAATTTCTCAGTTTCTTCAACTCTTTCCCAACATTAAATTGTTCACTGAGACCCGAGGGTAGTCTAGTATTGTCCCCACAGTCATAAAATCAGTTTCTCTTTGAAAATCGGCCACCCATGCACTTAAATAAAAGGATATAACAACTCAGTAAGTCATCACTAGAATATTTATATTTTTGGCTGGAATTTAAGAGCTAGCTATTCTCAAATCATATAAGATTAGCAGGCTCTCGATGTTAATTTCTTATGGGTTGAAAGGTTCTGATATAAAACGACGATCATATAAAACTGCTGCGATTGTTTCTAGAGAAAGGGTGTCAATCGAATTTCCAAAATATCAACAAATCATTTGACTTTTTTGACGCTAAATCCACAAAATTTCTGATGAAAATTATCAATGTAAAAACTTTTAAAACAGATACTTTGTTTATAATTTTAAACTATTTTAATTGTTTTTAATTGTCCCTCTTTTAAATAGTCACATTTGCACACGAGATTGTATTTTTTTATATTTATTTATCGGGTGTATCCGGGTTTTTTATAATTTTTGTAGAGAGTTAATATAAAGTTTGTATTGTCTTTATTGATAACTATATTTTAAACCCTTGTAGTTGTACTTTATTTTTATGCACTTTTATGTAACGGATTTTTTTAACACGCTTATTTATTTTTAGACCATTAGTATTAGAGTATTTAATTTGACAAATATACAACATGAGTCTTATGGACCTAACGATGAAGCCCTTACAACTTAGCCATGACGTGGTGCAAACGGCAGAAAAAAATCATGTGTCTGGAACACGTTTGGAGATGACGCTCCATTGAAGGAGGGGTGGGCGATAAAATTTTCTTTTATTATAGTACCCGAAAGATTAAATGCCATACTTTATTACTTTAAAAAAAAATTAATAAAGCATATTTTTTAAGTGCAGTGTATGTTCATGAGAGATTTTTTTAAAATACTCGAGGCAAGTATTTAATTTTTAGGCTTTGGGAGCTTGTACTCTTTACACATACTTTGTAATTGTTTAAATGTGTAGGCGAGTGGTTGGCTAACGCAATGTACGCAATAAATCCACGAAATAAGTTAAGACCACACAGGTTGAGGACTATAGCTGTTATAAGTTTTATTTGGTAGGATAATTCTCGTAAGAAAGGAAATCACAGTTATAAATGAGTACTCTAATTTATAAGCTAAACACGCAAGTTTACATGCAGTATGCAGCCCTGCGTATCTACTATGCCCTACTCTCTACGCTTACGTTCACATGTTACGTTCTCGTTCCTTTTTCCGTTTACGTCTTAAGTTTCTTGTTCTTCGTCTTAGTGAGTCTCCCCTTATATAGGTATCCCAAAAAACGGTGCTAAAGATTGTCCAGTCATGTCATGCTGACTACGTAATTGGTCAGGTCTGGGCAGCCAATCCTGGCCATACAAGGTTGGCGCCAGTGGGGTCGGACGGGGCGCAAAGCTTGACCAGTCAATACAATGGTTTACCACATGCCCTGTGGCAATCGTGGCGGTCTAAAATGTTCCGCAGTCTTTATTTGTCGGGCACTCCCAGCCATAAAGTGCCACCAGTCCGCACCGTCAAACAACCTTGGGCCCCTTGCCACAAATGTAACTGCTATGATGGCGTTCAGTTAATTTAATCTTTATTATTTGTATAAATACGGGAATTTCATATGAGGGCTAGGACCTCTTAATGAACAAAATTATTAATATTCACATTTGTTATTCTCGTTTAGAATCTCCTAAATTGACTTAGATGATTGCATTTTAAAATTATTTTAAAAAATAATCTTAATTAGTATCAATACGAACTAAAAGGATCTTGAATGTTAATCTTGGAAATATGCCCTTAATTATAATTATTGCAATTGCCTTGAACTGTTAACCTGACATTATAACCTGGCTCTCTAGTCTTTTATTATAATCCTGGGATTATAACCTGACATTGCATATTTTATTTATAATCCTTACATAAAGCCTTTAATTATAATTTTGTCATTATAGTCTTTAATTATAACTTTTTCATTGTAGCAATGAAACATAACATTTCATGCTGGCCTTGCATTATACCTGGTCTTATAGAAATAAATATCTAATTTATGCCATTATTCAAATTAAAACTAATAATGGAAATATTACCTTGAATTAACTGCAGAACTTTGAAAACTTCAATCTCTCTTTAAAATTCTGCTGAGGAGTTTGGGATGCTGAAATAATTTAATTATTTTTAAATGTACACCTCGAGAAGTCCAGCTCTAAAGTTTATGTAACTCTGTTTTTGTGGAACATCAACTTAATTTTCATCACAGCAAAGCAATGTAAATAAATGGAGCGGCAGTTATTATTTCATGAAATATTTATTATTTTTACACGTTCTCAAAATCAATATCTAATTTTCAAACCAAATGAGAAGACCTAGAAAAGAAACCATAACTTCCCCGTTAAGGTGAATATCTTAGATTCAAGTATTGCGATTGCTGCGATTTAGAATAGAAGACAAATGTTTACTTATCAGAGTTAACATCTTTTATTTCCTATAAGTGATTCAATAAGATCGTCACGAGATGTTTTCGTGCTTATACAAATATCTAAAACACAGATCCCAATATTGTATTCCCGATGAAGCAACACGTAACAAAGAGAATGTTCGGGTCAGAGATAACTTATTCTGAGCTCTTACACAGATGTGTTTATCATTGATGATATGCTGACACAGTTTACATTAATCAATGATAGCTGCATGAACTATTTTCAAAGCTGATGTCCATCGTCAAATCTGAATATTATGGGATTCAGCTATTTAAAGATCATATGAACATTTGTCGGTATAAAAAATATATCTTTATTCATTAATGATATTTAAATGTTGTATAGTAGTTTATTTAATAATATGTTAACATCTTAAAGATAGTTTTGCGTTGGTTATTTGTAATGTACTTGCTTCAGAAATACATTTCCTCCACTTCTTTAATGTTACATTTGAAAGATGAAATTTAGATGACATTCAGTTTTTACACACAGCATTCATTTAAATTAGCCCAGTGGTTCGCGAAATGCAATTCTTTTATATATTATATTTTCTAAATCAACTGATTATGTTCTGTAACATAAAAAACATACGCTAATGATATTTGAAAAAGAACATCATATACAACATATATTTTTCTATAAAATGACTAAATAAGAGAAACAACTTACATAAATCTTGTCGAGCCAATAGAAACTATCTTATTGAATTGGGAATATCCATGATTACACTTTAGGCGCCCTTTGAATGAGATACAAAGAACAAAGTAGTAATCATAAATAAAGCAATTAATTCTAATTTAGAAATACAACACAAAGATAACTTAATACAACCCTCAGATATGGATAAAAACACCTTTCTTATTCCGTATGCAAGAACAAACACATACAAGTTTTCCTTCTTCCCGTCCGGAATTCGGGCGTGGAATGGGTTCAACATGTATGAGTCGCTTTTAAATTCTTATTATTGTTTTGAAAAATTGTCATGAAAAAACAAATTCTTATCTTACCTATACAGACGCTCCTTCTATGCAGAAGATAGTTGCGTCCACAGACCATGACAGATGATCTGTTGGCAAGTGATGCAGCATTCACAGGCCACGGCTTTGTGGGTTCCACGCATTACCCAGCCGCCTAACTACATGTAGTGTTAGGTACCCATTCGGAGCGGGGTGACTCAGGGACGCCCTAGGCCCCGGGAACAAACCCTTGCCTTCACACGGATTCGAACCCGTGACCATCGGTACGACAGTCCAGTGCGCTGCCACTCGACCACCGCGTCCCCAATTATTATAAATAACAATTTAGTCCATTTTTAAATTTAATTTAAAATCGATAAATCTACCCTTATTAAATGCCTGGAGAGAATTTTATTCAAGCAAAAACATCGGTGGTGGTGTGGGTTATACTTAGCTGTGCTGTAATGTATTGTCAATGTTGTCTACCTTAGACAAAGAAAGTCTCCATTAAAATTAAGCAAATTTAATCTGATTTTCATATGAAATACATTGCCATAGGGTTCACTGAAAGCACAATTTATTACCTCATAATGATCATCGCTCAATGTAAGTTATTAACTTTTCATTGAGTTCATTAAATGCAATAGCTAATACACCGAAATAGAATTTACCCTATTCAATAAATAATATATTATGATAAAAATGATGGTTTCTTTTATACGGCTAATTGTCCCTGCTAGACAAATGATCTCACTGCACTCTAAGTTTTAAAACCTAGCTTATATGACAAAATTCTTTTGATTTTTGTTTTTAAATTTTACTTTGCCGTTGAATTCTCTAAATGACCGTAAAAGAATTATATTCCATAATTTAGGCGCGTGCTGCAAAAGAGCGAACTCCAATGAACATCTTACTCTGTCCATTCGAACTGGGAACTTTTAAAAAATTCAGTAAAGAGGGTAAACATGTGGGTTTTCAAATCAGTGGTTTCAAATAAACCGTAGCTGATCCATCTATGCCAGTGGTGGAGAACCTTTTTGGGGTCCACGTGCCCAAAAATCAACCAAAACCAACTTATTTATATCAAAGTGTCTACACTCCAATGAGATCCAAAGATGGGGGTTTGGCTTAACTATTTTGATTAAGGAAGTGAAATTTATCCGCGTGCAAGCTGATGAGGCTCAGCGTGTGGACTGTGGCACGCGTGTCATAGATTCGCCATCACCAATCAATGCAGTAGTACGTCATAAATACGATTTTGACGTTAATTCATCACTCAACGCTAGTTTTTTTTCTTGTCATTTAACATCTTCTAATCCTGAATGAATTACCATGTCATAGCAATCACCGAAAAATGACAATTATAATATTTTGAAAAAGTTTATTGATAGTAATGCCACTGTGTGCTTACAACAAGTGTAAATATAATAATGTTTGCTAAACGTTAAAAAGAGAATTTAAACGTTTCGGAAAAGGCCTTAAAATATCATCACAATAAAAACATAACTAAAATTTATAAATTGAAATTTACAGTGTATATATTAACAGAATAGTTTCATTTAAAATGTTAGTAAATAGAATTTAAAAATAAATTTTACATTTTATTGACATTTATCATTTTTATTGTAAAGCCCTTCATTGGTTGGTATATATAGTGTTAAATAAAACTTATTTCCATGGAGAGCTTGGTCACAACCTTACAAGTATTTAACCGAGTTTGATTTAAAATTATTTAAATATTCCTTTAAGGAAAATGTCGGTAGCCAATCGACACATCAAAATTTTATTTTTAATGCAATTATCTCTATCATGTTGGTTGCGAGCTGGAATGGAAACTTCGGCAGAATGAAGAGGACGTCACAGAGACAAGAGCCCTGGTCGATTGTGTTGTCAGCATTCTTTTGGGTGGGAAATTCTCTCTTCGTCTCAACAGCTGTTGGGCTAATGAATTCTTGTTTAATAGATACATAAATTACCTATTAATAATAAACAATATAATAGCCCAACTCACTGGCTGGCTGCCTGTAACGCTATGACGTCATTGTTTGAGCTTATATTTTAATACAAAGTGTGCATCAGGAGGCGTGCAAAATAATTATAAAGTAATGATTATTTTTGAAATAGCACAACAGTCCATAGCAATTAAAAAAGCGTGTAGTGTTTCTCGACGTAATAAAACTATTGTATGACGTCATTTTTTAAGCTTATATTTTAATTTTGGAAAAGGGAACGATGTAAAAAGAGGATTTTAGGATTTTATAATAGAAAAAAATACTTTTTGTACATTCAGGAAATTTAATATTTTTCAAACAAGGATATGTTACTTGGTTTTTTTAACAATCCCTAGTTTTAATATGTTTATAATAAATAATTTGTATTGGTTCAATAAAATTGAACTTTAGAGAAAAACAACTTGTAAGCAATATTGTAAATTCAAAAAATATAGGAGAAAAAATTTAATGTGAACAATATATCTCTATATCTATATCTCTTATACAAGACGCATTTGTTGTCTGTCTGTCTGTCTGTTCCCTAATAACTCAAGATCCAGACAACCAAATAACGTGAAATTTGGTACACGTACACAAAATTATACGGAAAGGTTATTAAACAGGTTTCGTTCCATATATATAAGATACTGGGGGCCGGGGGCCCAAAATGTAGTTTTTCCTTATATGAGCTATATAAAATAAAAATTATTGAAAATTAAGACGTAAAATAATGACGCAAAATAATAAACATTTTGGTGTCGAGATTAACAAGAAGGCGACTATCGCCATAAAATAATTGTTTTGTTGTTGTTGGTTTTGTTGTTGTTGCTTTGTTGTTGTTGCTGTTGTAGTTTTTGTTTGTGTGTTTTGTTTTTGTTCTTGTTGCAGTTGTTGTTGTTTTTGTTGTTGTTGTTTTTGTGTTGTTGTTGTTGTTGTCCACATCCCTTGCCATGCGACGACAATGTCCTTCATGTTGTTGTTGCTTTGTTGTTGTTGTTGTTGCTTTGTTGTTGTTTTGTTTTTGTTGTTTTTGTTGTTTTTGTTGTTTTTTTGTTGTTTTTGTTGTTGTTTTTGTTGCTGTTGTTGTTAAACCCGGGAAAAAGCCGGGTACTTGCCCCTAGTATCTCTATATATATAAGCCCCATTTGTTGTCTGTCTGTTCCCTAATAACTCAAGATCCAGACAACCAAATAACGTGAAATTTGGTACACGTACACAAAATTATACCGGAAAGGTTATTAAACAGGTTTCGTTCCATATATATAAGATACTGGGGCCCGGGGGCCCAAAATGTAGTTTTTCCCTATATGAGCTATATAAAATAAAAATTATTGAAAATTAAGACGTAAAATAATGACGCAAATTAATAAACATTTTGGTGTCGAGATTAACAAGAAGGCGATTATCGCCATAAAATATTTTTTTGTTGTTGTTGCTTTGTTGTTGTTGCTTTTGTTGTTGTTTTGTTGTTGTTGCTTTGTTGTTGTTGCTTTGTTGTTGTAGTTGTTGTTTTGTTGTTGTTGTTGTTGTTGTTGTGTTGTTGTTGTTGTTGTTTTGTTGTTGATTTTTTTGTTGTTGTTTTGTTTTTGTTGTTGTTGTTGTTTTTGTTGTTGTTGTTGTTGCTGTTGTTGTTACTGTTGCTGTTGTTGCTTTTGTGTTGTTTTTGCTGTTGTTGTTGTTGTCCACATCCCTTGCCCTGCAAACGACAATGTCCTTCATGTTGTTGTTGCTTTGTAGTTGTTGTTTTGTTGTTGTTGCTTTGTTGTTGTTGCTGTTGTTGTTGTAGTTGTTTTATTGTTGTTTTGTTGTTGATTTTGTTGTTTTTTGTTGTTGTTTTGTTGTTGTTGCTTTGTTGTTGTTGCTGTTGTTGTTGTAGTTGTTGTTGTTTTGTTTTTGTTGTTTGTTTTTGTTGTTTTGTTGCTGTTGTTGTTTTTGTTGTTGTTGCTGTTGTTGTTAAACCCGGGCATAGCCGGGTACTTGCCCCTAGTATACATATAAGACGCATTTGTTGTCTGTCTGTTCCCTAATAACTCAAGATCCAGACAACCAAATAACTTGAAATTTGGTACACGTACACAAAATTACATGGGAAAGGTTCTTAAACAGGGTTCGTTCCATATATATAAGATATTGGGGGCCGGGGGCTTAAAATGTAGTTTTTCCTCGTATGAACTATATAAAAAATATATAAAATTATCCTATTTCCCGTGTAGGTAGAAGCATGAAACTTTCGGTGGTTGTTAAGTAACATTCGGCGATGTTAAAAAAAATAAATAAACTATCACTTACTGGGGGCCGGGGGCCCAAGTGTAGTTTTTTAAATTATATTTAAAACGGACTCAACACTAATTCTCCTCATTCCCGTCAAGGTAGAAGCATGAAACTTTGGGAACTTGCTGAATACACTATTATGACGATAATTGGTGACAAATAATGTAAACATTTCCACTCATGGGTGGCCGGGGGCCTAAAACCGTGTTTTTTTTTGTTTTTTTTTGGGGGGGGGGCTATATAAAACTGAATTAACATTAATTCCTCATCTTTCCGTGTAGGTAGAAGCCAGCATTTTTGGAAAGTTGTTGAGTACCCTCCCGCAATGGTAAAAGTAAAAAAAATTAAATTAAATTAAACTAACTGCGGGGGCCCAAACGTATTTTTTTTCTTAAATGAGCTGCTTACTCAACATTAATTCTAAAACTTCCCGTGAAGGTAGAAGCATGAAACTTTGTGAACTTGCTGAATACACTCTTATGACAATAATGGGCGGAAACGAATGTAAAAAATTCCACTCATGGAAACTGAATCAACACCAATTCCTCATCTTCCCGTGTAGGTAGAAGCATGAAACTTTGGAAAGTTGTTAAGTACCCTCCCACAATGGTAACAGTCGAAAAAAACATAAAATTATCACTAAAGGGGGGGGGGCCACCGGGGGCCCAAACGTAGTTTTTTTCTTAAATGAGCTATATAAATCAGGCTCATCATTAAATATCCAATTTCCCGTGTACTTAGGAGCATGAAACTTTGGGAAGTTGTTGAGTACTCTCCCGCAATGATAACATACGAAAAGAAATTAAATTTTCAGCTCGATAGGATGCAAATAAACAGTTTTGTACGCTTCTACAGAAAATCTTATTCTAAACCCTGGAAAGCTGGGTACTTGCCCAAAGTTATATTTATATATATATATATATATATATATATATATATATATATATATATATATATATATATATATATATATATATATAAGTAGTACTAATAAAGGTTATTTTAAAAAATACAATCATTTAAATCAATTGAAGAGATTCTAAATGAGAATAGCAAATGTGAGTATTAATAATCTTGGTTATTAAAGAGGTCCCAACCCTCTTATGAAAATGTGAATATTAATAATCAGAATATAATGCTTAAAATCACCATCATGAAAGTTACATTTAAACAGTTACATAGAGTGTTCACAGAGTAACTGCTCCCAACGACTACATATTTAATACAAATACACGTGACAAGTGTATTAGATAAAATCTCTCATGGACATAGACTGCATTTTAAAAAAAAATTAAATTTTAAAAAAAATTAAGTCTTTCACTCAATGTTTCGGGTACAATAATGAATGAAAAGTATAACTATGGCGTGGCATCTTAAAAAGTCTGCCAGACACATCATTTCTTCCACCGTTTGCACGACGCAATGGCCAAATTCTCAGGGCTTCATCGCTTGCGCCTTAAGACACATATTGTAAATTTGTCAATTTTAATATTTTACATGGTCGAAAAATATATACGCGTGTTTAAAAAAACCCGTTGCCTAAAGTTGCTTATTTTAAGACTACAAGTGGCAGTTGAAGAAATTGCAAGCATGTTGATATTGTTGATTCATTGTATCGTTAAATAGTAAAAAATGAAATACAACTAGTTAACAATGAAGATAATACAAAACATTGTATTAACTCTAAGAAACAAAACGAAAAGCCGGATACACCCTATAAATAACTAAAACTGCAGTCTCATGTACTAATGTGACTTTTTATAAGAGGTACAATAAAAAACACTTAACATATTTTTAAAATTATAAAAAAATTATCTGCTTTTAAAAGTTTTTAGATTGATAATTTTCATAAAAATGTTGTGATTTTGCGTCAAAAATGTCAAATGATTTGTTGATATTTAGGAAATTTGATAGCCACGCCTACTCTAGAAACAATCGCCGCATTTGTGCATGATCATCGTGTTATATCAGAACATTTGACACTATAAGAAATTAACATCCAAACAGTGTTTCACTTAAAGGATCTGAGATTAGCTAGCGCTTAATTTCTAGCCAAACATTTAAAACATCTAGTGATGATATACTGAAATGTTGTAGACTTTTAAGTGCATGGATGACCGAATTTCAACGAGAAACTGATTTTATGACGGCAGGAACAATATTTGACCACACGCCGGGATCAGTAAACATTTTAATTTTATGAAAGAGAGTTGTAGTAACTAAGAAATTATTCTCGTTGGCATATTCGTGGCCTAGGATAAAACAAAGGCACTCGTTAAAATAGATTACATCGTACATGTCGTTGTTGCCCTGCCAAAAAACATCCATCAAGATTAATATGTACATCATTCTGTAAAGCAGTTAACCCCCCAGAGTTTACCGTTTGTTTGAAGAAGATATAACTGTTTCTCTTTTCTGAAACTGACAAGTTTTTCGGCGGTTCCTTCGAGGCTTTCCATTGTTGTCCACGTTTTGGATCGTATGTCGAAACAATGTATGGCCGTAAAGACCACGTCATTGACAAGATTAGAACAAAAAGCCAGGATGTAAGAATCCAGCGAGCAGATGTGTTCTATTTTATCTGTTGTTGGGATGCCACTGATGTCTTCAAGCAAATCGTTGCCATATTTGGGTTTAAATCGTTTCATTTGCTGAGTTAGAACAATTCACGAAAAAGACGTATTCTTCAACAGCGACCCCAAGCCATCCATTTCCTGGAATTTCGGCTGACTTCCCGCCAATCATTGTGTACAAACACACACAGGCTGCTATACTCGGGTAAGTCACCAATTGCAAAAACATCCCTCTCATAGGAAAACACCTTGACACCAGTGCAGTTCAAGAGAAATGGACATTTGGGAAGTTCGACCCATTGAAAGCTAGAGTTGTGTGTCAGAGCATAAAATGTTCCTTCCTTACTGCTCATCACTCCAACATTCTCTAAGTCACTACATCGTCTATGAACGGCTGCTTGCAAACAATGACCATGTTGGTAAATTTTTGAATTATACAGATTGGCATCCATGAACATTTCAAATACTGCGTCATCATTCCTGACTAAAGGATCACGCATTAATTTCTCCAGAGCTGTTGAGGTCACAAGGCAAAAGTCTGGTATTCCTAAGTAGTCGCTCAAGACATGACTTGCGATCATACTCTAACTTTTCTATTTTGATGACAGTTCCAGCACTGAAGCCATCTTTAATAAACTTCATAGTTTTCCCTCTTTTAGTTTTCTTTCTCCTAATTTTTTTCACAGCCATTTTACTTGTTATATTATCTTTCTCATCCCCAGCCTTGGTTTCAGATCCAGTTGGACTTCCATTGTTGACCCAATTAAAAACAGACTCAACGACCACATCTTCACATGACACAACAAGGTCTTGACTTTTTATTATTTCTATCAACTCGTCTTCAGGAAGACACAGAAACGTCTTGGATTTGATGACGTTTTCATAATTTTTCTTGATGAAATCTCGAAGATAGGACGCAAGCAAATCTGATCCTGATGTTTCTAGAAGCGGAGTAAATGTTTTCCCAATTATCCAGGGATATAGTGTCTCTGAGAAATGCCTCGCACGCCTCTGTAACATTCTTCTGATTTAGCTGAGACGCTAGCCCCAACACCGATAAAACGTTATCATCACAAATATTGCTGGTTATGAAGTCAACACAATGCTCAAAGACGACGGTAAATTGAAATTTGTCCGCTGCCTCACAGACACTCAGCATGTTGTCACGGGTAACATTAGCACTTCCGGTGTAGAGAGTGTCTAAAATGACCGAAAATGTTTCTGCTGTGACGTAATCAAGCTTCGTCCTCAGTTTCTGTGACTCACTCATCCCAGACCTGAAGAGCCCACGGAAAAATCCAGAACACGCGCTGAGTATCAGACGATGACATTTAAACTCTTTGCCTTCAACTTCAACAATGAAATCCTGGAGTTCTTCATCTTCTCTGATGGATGATATCCCGTCAAAGATAGCACAGGCCACTTCCGGTTTGGTTAGCATGTTGCTTTTTTGTGTTCAGTAGTATTCACCTGTATTATTGATATTGAAAATGAAAATAAACAAAATCAACAATACGTATCATTATCTTTTTAAACATTTTAACCACTTTAATTTTCCCTTAAAATATTAAGTACACACATAAACTTATTCAATATTGATTTATTCTTCTTTGTCAACAGCAATTTAATTATCTCCTTTCTCAGACATTCAATTTACTGTATTTTTAAACTTTGCTTTAAAAGAAATCTGTTATAATTAAAGGGATTTGTCAATTTTAGTCCACATTTTCCAGAATGGTTAGTGTTTCTACGGTAACGAACTCGAATGATAAATATGAAATTTAAAATAAAGCAATATTTCAACAACCAATTAAATCAATCAAAACAAATTATAATAATGCCACAAATGAAGTAATAATAATATTTTAAATAGACATTTTATTAATAGATTCAAAGACTACATTTTATCTTTTTAAATATTTCCAATTAGGTTATAAAAAAATCAGTTTAAAACTGTACCGTTGCTTAGAGTTAGAGAGTAGCTTGACATACGTCATACACTATTTAGAGTAAATACCTCACTTAGACGATAATTTCTAGAAAGTAAATTTTTGCAATACTAAAATTAGACAAGTTCATCATATTTCAAATATTTTTATGATTAAAATACAAAATTTCCAGATAATTTTATTTGAGAAATAACCTAAGAGCTGTTGACACAAATCTTGTCGATTAAATTGAAACTGAAACTGAATGTTTTACAACGGGAAATTCCTTGACTTATTTTTGTAAATTAAACTTCGGTCTACTTTAATCTCCAAAGGGTTATGTAAATATTTATATAGTTAAATTTACTAGTTAGAATTAAATAAACTAGAACATAGACAATTGTAAGAAAAAAAAGCACCAGCTTCTTTGCTTAAGCCTTAAGGACATTGAAAAATGTTGAGAAATACAATAGTACCACCCCTTCACAGTCACTCAGAAAATCATGTATTATATTTTGACGTTGTCTACAATGCATTGATCGCGTCGATAAAGTTGAAATGTTTGGTGAAGAAAAAAAAAGGTTTCATCTTTTAATGAAAGAGTTGGTAAAAGAAGTTTTAAAAAATATATGGGAGTTGAAGTGATTTTCAATTTAATTGTAAGTTTCTTTCATTTAAAAAAATTGCACGACGCATTGCATATTGTTTTCTTGTGTTTTTTTTTCATGATAAATTTTACTTCCAAAAGTTTTTAGGCAAGGCAAACATCTAGTCTATTAAAAATAAAACTGGTAGAGAAATAATTTTATTGCAAGTTATATTTCGAGTTTACACGACGAAGTTAAAAAAAATCGTTAAACGTCAGCAGTAAATTTAGTGATTTCTGGGAGTTCCCGATAATTTAAAAGTGAATGTTTAAAGATTTTTGACACATTTGACAGAATGTCTTGTAAAATTGAATAATAAATATCTGAAAAAGTTTGGCCTCTACGTAGCTTAATCATCATCATCATAATAATCATCATCATCATCATCATCATCCTTCCCGTGATTGTTGCGGTTGTTGGGGGGAGCGCATGGACACATCAACAGATAACGATTTTCACATTTGCAAATCTTTGAGCGGTGGCTCAATCTCAACCATGTCCATTCCTTAATGTTGTCAAGCCAACTTTTCCGCTGTCGACCTCTTCGCCGTCCCGCTTTTACAGCGCTTTGAAGAATTATATTATTATTTAAACACACACTCAATGAGTGGATGGTCCGCTGTTGAGCAAAATGATCGGAAATGTTTTTGCCCAGCAGCCAACGTACACTGACGACTTGTGTGAAACAGTCCCCACCATTTTACAGGAAATAGTTCCTTGTGCGTTGTTGGTGAATTGAACAAAGTGATAGAGAGTGTTGAATCAGTGAGGTGATAATGTCAGACCTTGTGTTTTATATACAGGTTAAAAAAAACCTTATGGCATACACCACTTTAAAAAAAAAGTTATGGTATACACCACTTTAAAAAAAAGTTATGGTATACACCACTTTAAAAAATCTTTATGGCATACACCACTTTCAAAAATCTTTATGTCATACACCACTTTTTCTCCTGGCCCTTTTCTCCTCGCTCCTGGCTGTGAGGGAAGCTTCCGCCACTTGAATGCCCTCGCGCACTTTTGCCCGCCAGGCGGTGCGCTCCTCAGCAATGGTCTCCCACGTTTTATGGTCAATCTGCGCCAGAGTCATGTCTAAAAATGTACATTTCTGGTAATTATCTTATTTAGCATTTGTAAATTTGTGATAAATTGTTTCAAAATATTAATGTTTCTTTTGTCTAAATTAAATGCTTAGATCTCTATTTAAATATATATATTGGTTCAACTCTGACAATACGTTTTCATTATTAGTTTTCCTATGTGTTGTATAGTTTGTGCCAATCTAGTTACCAAAGACAGAGTAAAGGAGAAAGCAAAAGACTTGACTTGACAGAAAAAGAACAGATCAATGCATTAATTATCAGGAGCTTTAATAGATCTCATGTTTTCAGATTTTATTTCCTCGAGTCCCGAAATAAACGCCTGTTCGGCTAACGGTGATACTTCGATCCAGTACTCAAGCACTCATCCTGTCTGTGAGATGACTAGGGACTGGCCGAGCTCTGGAGGTAAATGCACTGGCCGCTCATGTTTAGGTGCAAGGGGGACAACTTCTATAAACCTTGTTGTTGATCATTTTAATGAAGGGAATTATGCAAAAGGCGCACGATGTAAATGCAACCAAACTAATCCATGATCACAACCATTAATTTGATCGATTAAAATTCGATTAAAATTTATGAACATACTTCTAATATCTTTTTTCTCTAATAATTTATTAATAATTTATATTTAGTGTTACTTTCATACCTTTCTGTGCTATTATTACTATTTATTTAGACGTGCATACGTAAACAAAAAGGATGTTACTCTATATTTCTTGCATAGCAGAAAGACTAAAAATTTGGGAGCCATGGAATGACCACGACTTAACCGATATCCCGAAATAATAAATCGCAACTTAACGGGATCTATATATGCGTTATAAAAAATAATAAATCGAAATTAATCGATTAATTGTTTTCCGATTAATCGAACAATTATTTTTTATCAGTACCAGCCCTAATTATATATATGTATGTATGTATATATATATATATATATATATATATATATATATATATATATATATATATATATATATATATAAATATATATTGTATTGAATCGTGATTCTGATTCTGACTGTTATAAAATAATTCATTAATCGTGAGTATCAATACTAATTTTAAATTAGTTTTAACCCACTTCACGTTGGTCTATCTCAACTCAGCACTGTTACGGTCTGGGTTTGGATTTTAAGAACAAGTCTTGACTCCTTCGTTCATATTTTAATTCAAGCTTTTTATTCACATAATACTATGCCACCCAATGACAGTTGTATAAACATCATACAACCGTCACTTAGTGTTCTCTTACACTAATATAGTAATAGCTTCATCTAATATTTCACCATCATATTTATAACAAAAATGACTCTCCTAGTCCAGTCAACCCTAACTGGTCTCTCCGTGTCTCTACGATAGTACTACTATCAATACTCGAGCTGCCTCTCTGTGTGTCTCTACCTCACTCTCTGTGTGTCTCTACCTCACTCTCTGTGTGTCTCTACCTCACTCTCTGTGTGTCTCTACCTCACTCTCTGTGTGTCTCTACGATAGTACTACTATCAATACTCGAGCTGCCTCTCTGTGTGCTCTACTACTCCTGTGTGTCTCTACCTCACTCTATGTGTGTCTCTACGATAGTACTACTATCAATACTCGAGCTGCCTCTCTGTGTGTCTCTACCTCACTCTCTGTGTGTCTCTACGATAGTACTACTATCAATACTCGAGCTGCCTCTCTGTGTGTCTCTACCTCATTCTCTGTGTGTCTCTACGATAGTACTACTATCAATACTCGAGCTGCCTCTTTGTGTGTCTCTACCTCACTCTCTGTGTGTCTCCACGATAGTACTACTATAAATACTCGAGCTGCCTCTATGTGTGTCTTTACCTCACTCTCTGTGTGTCATCTCCTATATCTAATTGCTACTACAATCAAGTCATTAAACAGAGTTCAGGATACAAAATAGTAAATATACCATGGAACCATCTTGAGGTAATTTTTAAAGCGTAGAAGAACTGATGGATGAAGACAAAAAACTCAACACACGAGCAGAAGAAAGGAACTTTGCTAGTCACAATGAAATATTTCTATTTTCTAATTTATGTCAAAGATTTCCGAAATTATTTACAAACGTATTAAAATGCTTAGCGGAGGCTTATGACATAGAAGCTAATGGAATACTGTAGAAATTCGTTTGATTTTTTTTCAGTTATACCAAATTTAGAAAACATATGATTTTCGTACACAAGCTAATATACTGGACTTCGAAATTTTGCCTTAAAATTAAAATATTAAAAATATCTCCCATATCATTGTCAAGCTAGGAATATTTTAATCTCAATGGTAAAAAAATTAAATTAATTCAAGACCAGTTAATTTATTAAAGTTTATTAAGATCTTTAGGTTAAAATATACCCTGGCTAAAATAATATAATTAATTCGAACATTGCTTAAAACTGTTTTAAATAATTCAAGATTTTAAAATAACCTCTTTAAAATTAAGTTAATAAAAAATAAATTTCAATCAATAAACGAATACACCAAAATTATCTAATCTATAGCTATTTCAGTTTTTGAGCATGGCATGGATGAAAACATTGTTACATGAAAGATTATGCAATGAGGAAAAACAGAAAAACATACATCTTCAATTTTATTCAAGAAATTAAGATTTTCTTTTTATTTCTAACATAAAATGTATTGTATCCTTTTTATTACTTTCCTAAAGACAATCTTTACTTCATAGTGTTAACATATTTTTCGAGGGATGCGGGGCGGCGAATTCGGGTTCTGTCCCGGGCGGCACAAACCCACGATGCACCGCTGCACTGAAAGACTGTCTTACACTTGTCAAACCTAAGCTATACTTTCCATATTTTTTATTGGAACCAAAGAAAACGCGGATTAACAAACTAAATATCTCAATAAAAATAATAGTAATAATAATAATACAAATAACAAAAAAATCCATTAAACCAAGAATAAATAGATTTACTTGGTTCATTCTAACCCTTTGATTCTGTGCCGAGGAAGCCTCATATGTGTAATTTAACATCGGTTGGAAAATAATTTTTAATAATAAAAATAATTTGATTGTAAAACTGTTTCTTTCTTTATTTTTTCAAAAATGTTGGAGGATTCCTTTTGTTTATTTGCTTTTCCTTCAGTTTCTCCACGCATTGTTTATGCTTCTTTGTTAAGATACATAGCTGCCTTTTGGTCTTGTTACTGCTGTTAATTTCCCCCGTGACTTGAAATCAAAAGAAGACATACAAACTAAAGCAACTAATTTCAGCCACTTAACGTATTTAAGTTACGTATATTTAAAGATCCTGGCTCACAAATTCAAAGTGTGGCAATCTACTTCTGTCTAAGGTTTAAAAGAAAGAAAAGAAAATACAATTTAGTTTAAAAAATATACGCATGAAAATTGTCCAGATGGCTATACAACCTGGAGGGGCGTGTATCCGTGTATCACTGAAAGTCTTTCGGGAACTAGAAATTGAAACAATAAAATAATTACTCTGGGTTTTCCCGAAGTAACTTTCAGTGTATTAATTTTTATTCCGAAATGTTTGACCGATTGTTTTAAATTTTATTTTTGTTTGATTTACGCATCTCCCCCCCCCCACAATACATTAAAATATTCTATACTTTTTTGTATTTTATAAGACTGAAATCATTTTATTATGAATTATTGTCTCTAAGAAGGATATTACTGATTATCAATACAGTACGGTTGATAAATATTAAATAATAGCTATAGACTATTGAATACTTTAAATGTTTTCATTGCTATTATAGCTTATGGCTATGGAAATGTAAATATGTTTTAACAGTCTATTATATTAAAATTAATATTTTTAAAATATAATGTGTACAGTTACTTTTTAATTTTGGAGTTGGGGGTAAAAAAAACAACACTTATTGTTACTTTAGTCTTAGTATCTGTCAAAAGAAAATTAGCGATTATTTTGCTAAGAAACAATTCTAAATACTTTTCAATTTTTAATTTCCATTTTAACTTTTGATCGTTTATTTGTGTACGGGTTTCTTTGAGAAAATAAAAAGAAAAGAAAAATCATCTTAAGAGAATTTGCTAAACTAAATTCTCTCCCTGTGGCAATCAGTCAGTCATCTTAAATCTTCTAAAATAAAATTCCCAATGAATGGTTGGAGGAGAACAAGAGTCTTATAAGAAAAACATTCCCATTTGATGAAAAACATTTTAACTTTCATCCCCACATAAATTATCAATACATTGCCAATCAAAGGTTTTCTTGAAGTCTATGAAGTTATGATGGACTTCACGATGGTGTTGTAGATCTTTTTCTATAAGCAAGCGACAGTTGAAGATCTGATTTATTGTGCTTCTGCCTGGTCTGAGACCTACCTGTTCTTCTGCCAGTAATTCCTCGGATATCTTGAACTGATGATGATACATATTTTTAATAACCTTATAGGGTTACTGATGAGACTAATTGTCCTATAACTCTAGCATTGTTTCTTGTTGCCTTTCTCAGGTAATGGTATGATTAGTGAATGCGTCCATTCTTTGTGCCATAATAATAATAATAATAATAATAAAAATAATAAATTGATAATTTATATAACTCTGTATCCCAGTAAGAAACTGGGCTCACAGCGCTTTACATGAAGGTATAAACATACATATAAGTAATAAATTAGCATTCATACCATAACAACCATATTAATTACAGTACATAACACAAAAAAGCAACAACAAAAAAAAGCAGCGTTAATCATTAAAAGAACTGTTGCTTCATTAATTTGGAAAATAAATTTTGAAAAGATGTGTCTTAAGTGCATTCTTGAAGGACTTGGTTGTTTGAATACTATGGATGTGTAATGGTAGAGTATTCCATTGTTTGGCTGCACAAAAAGAGAACGACCTTTAGCAAAATGTTTTTGTGCGTGTCTTAGAAACAGATAGAATGCGTTATTTTGAAATATTTTCTGGCAGAATTTTGTCAGGGTTTTGGTTACTTCTGCAAGTTAAGAGAAGTTTCAACATTTAAGAAGCGCTTGTAAATGTGATCGAAGAACTCTACAATTAGGCAAGCAGTTCATTCCTATTTAAAGAATGTGTCGAGAATTTCTTCATAAAGACGATTGGAGCTAGGGCTGCATTCTCTGACCTGTCCTGTTCAATATCTTGTTTGAAAAAATAATGCAAGAAACACTTAGTGCCCGCCACACATCCATCTCTACAGGTGGAATACAGTTAAGCAGCCTAAGATTTGCTTATAATATAGATGTTTTGGCTGGGAATAGAAAAGAATTACAGGAGCAGACTGACAAACTTGCAGACAGATCAGATGCATTTGTAATGGAAATCAGGTCAGAGAAAAGTAATTGGCTTACACTTCAGTTGCCAGTATGGCAAATATCCCAATGAAGCAACAAAAGCCGAAGAAGGTACATAGCTTTCAGCACATAGGAGCCATTATGTCTAGAGATTGTACCTGTGAAGCTGAAATTAGAGCTATAATTAGGTCGGCAATATCAGCAATGCTGAAGTTAATCAAAACACAGAAAAGCAAAAACATTCGCCTTCTAACAAAGGTCAGCCTATATATATCTCACTTTAAAACTATGGTCCTGTATGGATGTGAGACCTGGACACTACATGCAACCACTGAAAGCAAGCTGCAGGCATTTGAAAACAAATGCAGGAGAAAAATTCTCCAGATCTCTTATCTAGAGCACAAAACCAATGAACATGTCTGGGACAGAATAAACTCCATTGCGGGTCAGCAAAAAATAATATAGCGACATTTAAGAGACGCAAGCTGGCACGGTTCAGTAATGTGCTGAGACATGACACCCTGACAAAAGTCATCCTTCAAAGAACTGTAGAAGGTGCTGGCGGAAAGGTAGACAGCGGACAATTTGGCTTGACACCATAAAGGAATGGACAGGGATGAGGTTGAATGAATTATTGGTCGCCGCTCAAGATAGGCAAATGTGGAGATCTTTGTATGCATATGTGTTCATGCGCTTAACCCCACCCCCCGAACGACTGCAACGGTCACACGACTGATGCTGCTGAAATTATGGATGAAATAAACTGTAGTGTGATTTGGAGTGGCACTTCTAAATTTTAATCTTGGGAGTGTGACTTATAAAAATATTAATTTACTTCGGTTGCGTCCAATGTGTTATGGAATACCCGATTAAGGGTGCGTTTGCACTTAAAGGCATTCTTTTAAATAGCTTACTAAAATTTAAATTTGTCAAACATCCTTAAAAGAATGAAAAGTCTTACATGAATACCGCCACACAATATATTTATTTCCTAAACGCCATTGGTTTGCGTGTATTTATAGTAAATAATATTTAAGAACATTATTTTATTTGACATATTTTAAAAAATTCATTATGCGCCTGTAGTAAACAAGTTAACACAATGATTTAGTTTGATCAACATTTAAATATTATTATTTTCGTTGAACATGTAGGAGAGAAGTAGAGATGTTATCGCAATTGTTAGTAGCAAATGCCATCTTTGATGGGATTTCACTCGTTAGAAAAGATGAAGAACTCCAGGATTGTTTAGTTGAAGTTGAAGGCAAAGAATTTCAATGTCATCGCCTGATACTCAGTGCATGTTCGGGTTTCTTTCGTGGTCTTTTCAGATCTGGGATGAAGGAATCACTGCAAAAGAGGACCAAACTTGAAGGCGTCTCCATGGAAACATTCGCAACAATCTTAGAAACTCTATACACCGGCAGGGAAAATGTGACACGTGAAAACATGCTAAATGTTTGGTTGGCTGGGGATCAACTTCAAATAACGGTTATCAATAAAATTTGTGTGAATTTTATATGCAACAATATTTGCAATGAAACTGTTATCCCAGTTTGGAAAGTAGCAACTCAGCTTATGCAGGAAAACATCATAAAATTGTGTCACACATTTATTTCTAATAACTTAACTTTACAAAATTTGGAAAATATTTACAAAGCTGCAGATTCCATTGGGTCAGATTTGATTTTATCACAAATTCGAGATTTCATCAAGAAAAACTTTGAAAACGTCATCAAATCCGAGGCCTTTATGTGTCTTCGTGAAAATGATTTACTTGAAATTATAAAAAGCCAAGATCTTGTTGTGTCGTGTGAGGATGTTGTCGTTGAGTCTGTCCTAAATTGGGTCAACAATAAAATAACTAATGGACCTGAAAACATGATTGCAGATCAGTATTTAGGCTCCGAACAAGACAAAGAGACAGAACATGAATTAAATGAATTACAAGATCATATCAATAAGGAGGAGGGAGAAAATAATTTAATGAGACCAAAGTATTCAATGGAAGTTCCTATGAAATGTCTTGAGCGGCTTCTTTCAGAAATTAGACTTTGTCTGGTTAAGCCATTAACTCTAGAAAAACTCTTCCGTCATCCTTTAGTGGTGAATAACACAGTTAGTAAAGAAATTGTCATGGACGCAATTTTATACCAATCTATTGGACATCAACATGGCCAGTGGCCAAAGAGAGCCATTCATAGAAGCTGCAGTGATTTAGAGAATGTGGCAGTAATTGGAGTTCCAAATGGACAATTCTGTGCTCTTTCAAAAACCCATGAAAAAGATTTGTTTCTGCTTCCAAGCTGTTCGTTTCTAAAAAACTGCAGGTCTGTCAAGCTGTGCGCTTTCATGTCAGATTTGTTTGCTGTTGGCGATTTAGCGAATGTCAGCAGCCTGTGTGTGTTTGGACAAAGTGATTGGCGTGAACTCTGTAAACTACCAGGTAACGGATGGCTTGGTGTTGCTGTTGAAGAATTTATTTATTTGATTAATTCTGCTAATCAACAAATACATCGATTTAATCCAAGACATGGAAATTGTATTCTCGAGAATTTTATTAGCTTTCCAACACAGGATAAAATAGAGCACGTTTGTTCATTTGATATTTTTATTATTGCAATTTGCTCAGAAGTTGTTGAAGGTGAATTCAAGACAGCTGTACATTGTCTTGACACCAGGTCAAAAACTTGGAGAAAACTTGATAGCCTTCAAGGACCAGCCCACTCATTGGTCAGTTTCAAAAAAGAAAAACAATCTTATTTCATTCAAGCTAACGGAAACATGTGGGAAATAAAAAGGGACGAATCCGAAGGTATCATTCTTAACTGGGTGGGAGTTCTTTGGCAGGGGGAATATCAACTGTATGACGCCATCTGCATTGATGATATTCTATTTCTTCAGGTATCAACATGTTTTGATGAAAAAATCTTGCCAGTATCTTTGTTTTCACGTATTGAAACATCTTGTGCTTATTATCCTGTTTGGTCTAATATAGTTCCTGTTATACTTAAAAAGTCGGTATTCATTAGAGTATAGGTTTGTAATATCTTCTATAGCATAGCTATATATTTTCTATATGATTTCTAAGGAATTAACTTTTTTGAATGCCATTGCTAGATTAACTTTAAGAAAATGTCTTTTCCATAGACATCTACATATTGTTGAAGGAAATTATCTTTGTTAACATTATTTTTCTAAAATCATTTTTGTACTTATTTATTTTGCGCAAAGAAGGGCAGAATGCGTCCTTCGATTTTATTTATCAAGAAATAGAGATTACACAAAAATATTACCTTTGTTTGGTTTTATCATAAAGAGTATCTTTCTCTGAATTTATTATTACTTTAAGGAATAACAACTCCGTATTTATTTTAAAATCAATCAAATCTTAATTTGGCTAATATTTGTACACTAAATTAAACTTATTGTATTTTTTAAAACATGAACAAATTGATAGTGACACTGTATGTGTCCATAGAGTGGATGGTTTTCTGTAGGTTGTGACGTGGAGATGTTGATGTTACGGTGGAGACATCGCATGTTTTTCTTCCTAATGTTTTCCTACAACGCCTGTACCATGACATCGTTCCTGGGGTGGATCCTTATAATATCTTGACCCATGGGTACACGGCTACATCTTGACCCATTGGTACACGGCTACATCTTGACCCATTGGTACACGGCTACATTTTAATTTTAGTCAAAAAGAATCAAGCAAGTGCTATGATTCTTATTTTTACGCAAGGGTTGTGTCAGTATTGTAGAAACAAAATGCCCACAAAAGGCGATTATTTAAATGAAACTTTGTTTAATCTAATGTATTTAGATTTTTGTGATGATTTCTAGTTTGTAAAAATTCAGTGGTTCTTAATTTGACAAAGCTGGGCCAAAGAAAAGTGGATTCATCTATG
Source organism: Ampullaceana balthica (assembly GCA_944989445.1). Taxonomy (NCBI): domain Eukaryota; kingdom Metazoa; phylum Mollusca; class Gastropoda; family Lymnaeidae; genus Ampullaceana; species Ampullaceana balthica. The sequence goes on from CALYLW010001138.1 coordinate 243,434, forward strand.
GGTAAAATATTGTTGTGGAAAATGACTTTGAAAAATGAAAAAATATACTAATAAAAATTAAAAAAAGAATGACCGTAACTTTTAATATTTGTTATTTTTTCTAAGCATGATTCTTGATATATTTGTACAATTTTCTACAGTATTGGATGGGCCTAACCTCTTATATTTGGAAAAAAATCTTTTTAAAAGATGCTTTTTACCAAAAAATGTATACTAAAAAGTATTAAACTAATTTTCTTCCAAAGAATTGGCTGTAATATAGATGAATAAACGAAATATTATTTATTACCCTTGTATTTGCATTCATTGTTCTGTATACATACACGAAATTCGGGCGATTGGGGAATTGAACGGGTTATTCAAGGAAGTTGTTGGGTCTCCAATAGATGTGTGTCCCAGACCTGTAAGTCACAATGTAACAACTATACAACTTTTGTGGTGGCAGATTCAGCCAACGCTTGATCTACATTTAAGCCAACGCTCCATGCAGACCATCCTCTCAAAAAGAAGTGATAATTTTTATACACAGTGGCGTATCTAGGGGGCGGTGGGGGCGGCCCGCCCTGGGTGGCACACACTTTGAGGGCGGCACTTGTGGGAATTTGAAAAGTAAAGCTATTTCCGACAACCGCCCTTTTTCCTTTGAAAGGGGAAAACCAAGATAAAACAAAAATAATTAAATCTTAATTTCTATTCTTAATTAACGGATTTATATCACTGTTTCAGTTTAAGAAAATTATTGAAAGGGAATTATTTTATTTTTTTTGGATGCATTAAAGTAGCACAAAACGTTTTTGCTTTTTAAAAAAAAATACGGCTATTTATTAAAAATTGTACGCCTATCCAATTAAATTAATGTGTAAATAATTTGAATTATGACAAGAATATGAAAGTATTCAAATTTCTCCGTTACGGAAAACCACAATAGGCATAAATAATTTAGAATAAAACATACTTAAAAATTTGAAGCGTCTTGGAAAAATTGACACCTGAAGAAGTAACTAGTAAAACGAGATCAGCTTCTGAAATTGTATTCTATTTAATGCAATCTGTTTCTTTTCTTTGTTATCTCAATTTATGGGAACCCGTCTTTTTTTTAAATTATTGCAAACCCATTTCATGGAAGAAAGAGATGTGCTAATACATAACGCTGTTATAGATAGTTGGATATATTAAATGAACGCCGAGTTAGAATAATAAAAAATACGAGTTGGAAAAATTCAGAAGACGTGGATCTATCTTTAGAGCAAGAAATACAACGATAAATGTTTTTATCCATGGATGGAATTATAAAAGAAAATAAAACAACCCGCTGATGAGTTGCATGTATAATACCATGTAATACCATGTAACCATGTAACCTACTAAATTAATTGGAACATCAAATACATTTCTTTATTGACATTAATTAAGAACATTTCAATATTGAAAGAAAAAGAATCCAGGTTTTTATTTCTTTACACAGGGACGGTCTTAGCATTTACGGGGCCCTATGCGGCTTAGTATGCGAAAGGATTGCGCGGGGCCCAATTTGGGTAGGGATAAGGTATTAATAAGGATAATTAGCGAAAATTAAGATAGGTGGGGCCTATGAAAGCGCGGGGCCCACTGCGGCGGTGGCATAGGTTGCAGTGGCCTAACACCAGCCCTGGCTGTACCTACACTACAAAAAGAGGCATTATGTTAGAAAAACGGGGGAAAAGGCCCCGTTGATCTACTAAAATATAATCAACAGTATAGATTGGAAAATTCTGTACCCAACATTTTGCTAAGAACTTTTCAAGAATTGCTATCAGTGTATCTAGTAGTGAAAAGAGCTCCTCCAAACTGAAGTTGATAAAAAATTATCTTTGTTCCACAATGAGCGATTGAAGACTACAAAATCTTGCAATATTGTGCATAGAACAAGATATTACAAATAAATTACATTTTTATAGCATAATACACAATTTTTCTTCTATGAAAGTTAGATAAGTAAATGTATAAATATGTTTACATACTAATGTATACAATTTCTTTGTTTATAAAAAACCCCTCATATTTATAAATTTATAAAAGCATATTAATTGGTAATGTATTTTTGGTTTAAATTTGGAATATGTTTTGTCTAATTTTTTTTGGAGGGGTGTGGGGTGTTGGTTGGTTGGGGGGGGGGACCTGCAACCTCAATAAATTTCTTGTGGACTTTAAAAAATGTATCGTGTATTTTTAAACACTTTATATTAACTCGTGGCGTCTGCTTAATGCCTTAAATGCAGAAAAAAATAATTTGAATCAATTTTAACCCACTTTCTCGTATGCTAGCGAGCTGAAATTTTGCAGGCAGAAACGTGCCGATGATAAAAATAATATATAAAAATTTCAGATCGATCGAATATTCTGTAATTAAATTAATGTATTTTTAGATTATCTCTTTTATCTCTATGTAGCTTGTTAATTTTTGTGCTAAATTGTCGAGGTGCGTATTATATTGAACTACCTTTTTAATAATTTCCTGTCGCGTTGTGCGGTGCGTATTATATTGACGGTAATTTTTCAAAATATATTCCCGATCTGTAATTGTAAATGCTTTTAACTACTAATCTGTCTCGTGGTGTGGCACTATGTTAAACAAGTTTTTATAACGCTTTACCCGTGATCAAATCGAGTTGAAATTTAGCAGGCAGTCTTTAGAAGTTTTTTTTACTACTAATCTATATATTTAAAAATGAAAGTATGTATGTAAAAATGTATGTATGTATGTATGTATGTGAGCATGTCTTTTATAGCTGACTAAACCATTCATCCGATCGCCATGAAACTTTTGGAAACTTTTGAGTACTCTCCTGGGATGGTCACTTGCAACTGGTTTTGCAAAATTTAACACTCATGGGGCGCCGGGGGCCCATAAAATGATTTTTTTCTACTATGAGCTATATAAAAATTAGTTTAAGCGTTAGCTATTAGGTAAATTGGTGGATCTTAACCAAACTTTGTATATAACAACTTGGTAGCCAATATTGAAATACTATAGGGCACTAATTTCCTAATGTCCATTTCTTTGGAGCTGGGGCCCAAAAATGTCTTTTTTCATAAACGTTTAAGATTTTATTCCCCATTTAAGTATTAAATATCTAGATAAATATAGATAAATATATCCACTACAAAATTGATTGATATGAACAGGTGTTTTTAACTTTATACCTTGCACTGAATGGGCCCTTAATAACGTTTTTTGCTTAAATGGGCTTCATGAAAAATTAGTTTATGTGATAGCTACTGAGTAAATTAATGGATCTTAAACAAACTTTGTATATAAAAACTTGGTAGTCCATATTACAATAAAAAAGGGCACTGCACTTCTAATGTCCAATCGTTCAGGGCTGGGGGCCCCAAATGTCTTTTTTCGAATATTTTTGATATATTATCTGCCATTCTATTTTTAACGATCTTGAGAAGTATATCCTTGATGAAACTGAATTTAAATTAACAGGTTTGCAAAATGTACATCTTGAATTGAATGGGCCCGGGGGCCCCTTAATGTCTTTTTTCGTATATGTTTAAGATATTATTTGCCATTCTATTTTTAACGATCTTGATCAATATATCCATGATGAAACTGAATTTAAATAAACAGGTTTTCAACATGTTGAAACGAATGGGCTCGGGGGCCCATTAATGTATTTTCCTTATATTAGCTAAATAAAAACGGGTTTAATTGTTTGATAATGAGAAAATAACTGGATGTTGACCAAACTTGGTATATAAAAGCTTAAGAGCTTATATTAAATTACTATAGGGCACTCCTAATTTCCATTTCCTTAGGATAAATGTGTTTTTTATTAAACTTTTAACATTTTATTCCCCATTCAATTTTACACGATATTGAGCAATATAGATAAATATAAACAATATAATAGCCCAAGTCACAGGTTGGAGTATGTATCCGTAACGCTATGACGTCATTTCTTAAAGCTTTTAGCTTATATTTAAAAATATATACAA
>CALYLW010001139.1:0-70000 GCA_944989445.1 Ampullaceana balthica
TAGTTAAGGTTGCGTGGTTATTAGCAGTTTTCTTTTTTACTTCTAGTCATATAAATAGTCTGACACATTATTACTGTAGCATATATAAATGAGTGTGAGTGTGAGAAACATTTAAATACAAGAAGCCAATTTTTAGTAAATTATTTGATTTTAAATTAGATATTTTGAAAGTAATAAATGTCTCGATAGAGATATTAAAGGAATAACTTATTATATATATTATTAGTGTAGCTGTCTCGCCAGAGGCATCATTAATCTTTGCGTCACCCAGTGCGGTAAGTTCAATGTGTCACCCGCTCACGACTAAACCCATAGTCCTCCTCCGAGTCTGCCAGTGCCAAATAACGGGAACATACTTAATTTTAGATTTTGTTTTACCCCTTGTGAGAGTGTCAGCCAGTGCAGTCAGCACCACCATAACATTGACGCCCCGCCTCTGCGTCTCACAATAACAATGCATAGCCCAAAGACTGTATAATCAGGTCATAAGTTAAACAGGTCAGTGTCGTAGCCAGATTTTTGTTCCCTCCGTGCGCTTACTTAATTGGGTCACTCCCACCCTTCCCCCCCGATTCTAGATGGATAGTAAGAATCTTTTCTCACCGTCTGAACACCCGACGTTATTACGACTTTACCGTTTATAGTAACAACACAAACCCCATGCCTTCAAAGTCATAATCCTTGTTTTATGAAACAAAACAACTGCCTTTATACACACCCCAAAACTCATATCTCTGTATATATACGCCACTACCATAAATAGTATTACAGTAAACATGTGTGAATATTATGCCACAACACTGAGAGGTGTCATTACGGTGTGGTCTGCACCCCCTCTTATCTATCTATGTCTTCGCCATACAATAAATAGTATTACAGTAAACATGTGTGAATATTAATAATATTATGTCACGCCCCTGAGAGGTGTCATTACGGTATGATCCTCACCCCCTCTTATCTCTCTATATCTACGCCACTACATTAATAGTATTACAGTAAACATGTGTGAATTTTATGTCACGCCCCTGAGAGGTGTCAAACGGTATGGACCGCACCCCCCTCTTATAGCTCTATATCTACGCCACTTCAATAAATAGTATTACAGTAAACATATGTCAATATTATGTCACGCCCCTGAGAGGTGTCATTACGGTATGGTCTGCACCCCCTCTTATCTCTCTATATCTACGCCACTACATAAATAGTATTACAGTAAACATGTGTGAATATTATGTGACGCCCCTGAGAGGTGTTAAACGGTATGGACCGCATCCCCCCTCTTATCTCTCTATATCTACGCCACTACCATAAATAGTATTACATTAAACATGTGTGAATATTACAGCAATACACAAGTAAGTATTCTTTATTCTTTTGTTTTTTAATGATCTCTTTGTTTTATATCGAAAGTATGATGGGGGGCGGATTTATTTTGGGGGAGACTATATTTTACAGGGTAGGTGAAAATTTATTTTAATCGAGAGGAAAACATTTTCTGCCCCCGGAGACTCTATATGGGGGAGGATTTATTTTGCAACACCGGTCTGGCACTAGTCTAATCATTAAGTAGGCCATAGTACCAGATGAACCCTAAAACCTATCTGTCAGGGACAAACCCATGAAAAAATTATATAATTATGTTTTAAAAAATGTAAAGTAAAGAAAAAAAACCCCCCAACTAAAAATGGAATCCCAGACCTCTTTTTCAACAATAGGTCACTCTATCAATTTGACCACGAAGCTGCTGACAAAATTCGTTCTTTTTAAAATTATAATGAAAAGGCTATAAATATATCGCTAACTCTTTAATTTAAGAAACATGATTTCTTACTCTTCATTTAAGAAACAAGATTTATTACACAAACCAGACGAGACAATACACACTATCATTTATAAATTATAGTATTAAATAGGTACTTTCCACTCCATATTTCAGTTCCTTTTCCGGTCTACAGTCCTGGATGACATGTTGGCCTACATTTTAATTGTTTTCTATCGGCCTACATGTTAATTGTTTTCTATGGAATTTTCAATAGATGGGTATCTTAGAATATCAAGCCCTTGTAGGCCATCTTCACCTCAAAAACTTTTATCTTATCTTATCTATACAGACGCTCCTTCTATGCAGAAGATAATTGTGTCCACAGACCATGACAGTTGATCTGTTGGCAAGTGATGCAGCATTCACAGGCCACGGCTTTGTGGGTTCCACGCATTACCCAGCCGCCTAACTAGTGTTAGGTACCCATTTAGAGCTGGGTGACTCAGGGATGCCCTAGGCCCCGGGAACAAATCCTTGCCTTGACATGGATTCGAACCCGTGACCATCGGTACGCCAGTCGAGCGCGCTGCCACTCGACCACCGCGTCATTTGCAGAAAATGAAATTCACTCTCTTTCATATTAATTCTTGCTGAGCTTTATAAAGTTTATCAATCGAATTACATGTGTGCCAAATTTCATTGAGCTAGGACATGGCAGTCATTTTTTTAATAATTTTCCCAAGCACTGACCATTCATGATTATGAAGTGACACGCCCCCTTTGTAATGGCGGAAGTCTCCAATGCTTATAAAATATTCAATTGTTTTGACTTTTAATATTAAAATATTTGATAATTGAACTTTAAAGATGATCTTATATGGACTTAGTCATATAATTAATTTAGATGGCTAAACCCTGCAGAGTTGATATTATGAAATTTCATAACGTACCGTGTGAAGACATGGGCGTCGCTAGGAATTTTTCCAGGGGGGGGGTGGCAAAAAAAAACACTTTTTTATTTTAACTGACAATGCCATATAGGTACAATTTTCAATTAAAATTAAAGTTCACTATAAATTAAGGGTCGAAAAAAGCCTTAGAAATTAATAAGACTTACAAATTAGTGTTGTAATAGCTAAAATACAACATTTATTAATCCATTTAATAAATTAAAAACTTAAGTTCTCACGAGAGAATTGAATTTTGCTGTGAAATAATATAAGCATAGAAACTGCAGGATTACCAAGGATGGATATCAGAAATGTTTTTACAGGCTAACAAAAAATCGAAAAGTAGACCAATCGCGGGATTCCGAAATGCCGTTATTAGAAGATTTTGGGGCGTCTGCAGCATCTGACTTATCATTGGCATTGAGGACAACAGTACACGTTCAACAGCCATACACAACTGAAGCAACGGTTCCTAATTTGATTGTCGCTGACACTTATTAATTTCCTAAATTTGATATTGGAAGGTATGTCTGGACATACGACCTTTTAGTTGAAATTGCAGCTGATTCGTGATTGTTGGACCCTTGATAAAAATTATGATTTTAGAGCTGACAGTGAGGGAAACAGAGTTTTTAGTTTTTAGATATGCATGGTTATCAGACTATTCACCGTGGCTTGTATACTCGCAAATGTTAATAGGTGCCTTTTGCAAATATTGCATGTTGTTTCTGCAAAAAGTAATTCAATGAGTTCAGTGGGTATTTGTCATGAAACCATGTACAAAATATAAAGATTTCAATGAAGATGCACGTAGCAACCTACAAAGCACATTATGGCACAAAGGCTCTCATGAAGATGCAAGCAATTTTATTTGCTTTATTGGAAGCCAAAGCAGTTTCTATAGATGAGCAGTTGGACTCATCATTTAGAAGACAAATTCAAGAAAATCACAACAAACTGGGTCCCGATCATTTCTACAATCCTCTTTTGCTGCATTCATGTTTTAGCACCTCGTGGAACAGAATCAAATTCTTGTAATTTGTATGAACTGTTAGAGTTTCGTGTTGAATCTGGAGATGAAGTTCTTGGTAATCGTTTGTCAATTGGTTCGTGTAGTGCTGAGTATGGTTCATCGACAAAACGCCCCGGACAAAACGGCCCCGACAATTAGGGTCCGACATAACGGCCCCGACAAAACGGACTGGACTAATAGATGGACTATTAGTAAAATTTACAATCAAATATATTCGTATTTTTACTCACCTATTCAGTGTCAGGTTTAGCTAACAATAAACAATTATAATAACACCACAAAAGGGAATTTAATAGCCTTTAAGCGAAATGGTTCCAATAACGGTTGTTTGTTGACAAGAAACAATATAATAACATCACAAGAAATAATTTTACAATTTTACCACTTTTTTTAAGGGTGAAAATTTGACGAGAGCTTAAAATGAAAAAAAAAGGGTTTTTGTTAAAAAATGTTAACAATTTGTCTGGGGCCGTTTTGACTGGGGCCGTTATGTCGGGGCCGTTTTGTCTGGGGACGTTTTGACGGGTAACCGCTGAGTGTATCTCGGCAACTAGGCAAAACAATAAAATCGAAATTTGTGGGTCTCTCTTGTGTGAAGACATTGTTCGTGAAGCAAATAATTCAGTTGCATTTTCTATACTTGCTGACGAGACAAATGACATTTCAGGCATTGAGCAGATGTCACTTGGTGTTAGATTTGTCAAAGAACTTAAATTGGGAAAATGATGGTCACAGAAGAATTCATGGGATATATTCCAATTGTCAATAGAACAGATGAAGGTTTAACCAACACCTTCATTACTAATTCATTAGAATTTTGATTAAATATGACAAAGCTTGTTGGTCAAGGATACTACGGATGTTCTACAATGGCAGGTAAAGAAGGAGGAGTCCATGCATTACTTCGAAAAACAAAACCCAAAAGCAGCATTTTTACATTGCAGTTCACATAAACTAAATCTTTTGAACTTTTTAAATAATGTGAATGTTGTACGAAACACAATAGGAACAATTAAGTTTATTAAGTCAATTATAGTGTTTTTCCGAGAAAGTAATCAGCAAAGAAAACTTATTCTAAATTCTAAATGTTCCTTTGCTATGTGAAACTAGATGGTCACATAAATATAAAAGCTTGCGGATTTTTGCTGAAAATGTTACAGAAATTGTTAAATGGGTCCGTCCATAAATGACGTCACGCGATTTTTGAACCCCTCCCCCCTCGTCACGCGACGTCACAAAAACTTAGACCCCCCCCCCTCTAAAAATACGTTACAAATCTTTGACAAAAAAAAACACACACAAAAAAAACCCACTTATTTTCTATTTGAAAATAAGTATGTTTCAAATCACTTTTATTGTCATTTAAGTATTTATTATTTATTTAGTGAAGATCTAAATTGTAATATCGTAACCGTGTGAAGCATTTTTTAAAAACGTTTAACCGGTTTTCAGAAAACAACTGTGTTAACATCCTTAGATTATATTTTATTTTAATGCATACAAATTAAACATTGACTATTAATCATCGCGGTTAACGTCTTTGTTTAGAAAGTAAAATTATTTTAAAATAACATTTTAAAAATTTATTTTAAAAAAATCCCTCAATTGACCGACGGGCAAAAAGGGAATTCTTGGGGGTAATGCAGACTCATTTGGGACATATAACATCCACTACAATCCACTAGATATATTAAAATACGTCATGTGTACGCTTGGAACATATGCCCAAACTGCGGACCAGCAGGAATTTTTTCCATTTCACCAGGAACCGGTGCACTATTTTCCCTGCACTGACAATTTCTTCGGTCCTTTTTTGAGAACACCTGCGGACCGGCAGCGGATGGCCTACGGACCGGCCCGCGGACCACCACTTTGAGAAGCACTGATCTAGGAGACTAGAATGGCCAGGGGCGTTTGACCAAAAATCAATCGAACAATTATATCAAAATTTAAAAGTTTTTAATTTTTTCAAATAGACCCCCCCCCCTTTTTTCTCCTTTTAAAGAAAAATGATATTCCGTGTCGTTTTGACTGAAAATATCTACACATAATCAGTGGCGGATTTAGCTATAGGGCAGGGGGGGCGGCTTGCCCCCCCCCACGCCCCTGTTGGGTCTAAAATGGCGCCCCCTAAAGACGCCCTCGATGAACACTAAAAACGTGTCCCAAGAGCAGAAAAAAAGATTGCTAAACACGAAACTTCTAATCAACACCAAACTGCTTTCTAAATATCGTATTTCCAATGACGAAACTGTACTATCTGGTTTAAATTAATCACTCGCATCTGAATTATCGGCGACAATTGTAAATGAAGTTAAGTCTACAAAATTCTTTTCTTTAATTATTGATTCAACCATTGATATATCTAGAATTGATCAGATGTCAGTTTCTTTACGTTAATTTTTCAAAAAATCAGGACATGTTGTGGAAAGATGTATAGGCTTTTATACTTTGGTAAACAGTGGCTGGATAGCGAATAGTGCGCTCGCCTCACAAGCTGAGGGGCGTGGGATCTAGCCCACGCTAAAACAACAATAAAAATGGGGAATGACGTATGCTAAGAAAGTCCTCCGCTGACCTGGGAGATGGGGCGCCCATCAAGGTCTACCAAGCATCGCCCATAGTAGGTTCTAACGTAAACATTAGGACCCCCTACGACCACCGTTTATGGGACTTTAAAAATTAAATAAAAAAATTAATAAAAAATAAAAAATGCTGCTGCATTTGCTGAGAAGATTTTAAAGCAGTGTTTCTCAAATAGTGGGGCGCGCCCCCCAGGGGGGTCGAGGCTCCCTAATAGGGGGCGCGAAATGGTGTACTTATAACAATTTTATAGACAAATGATACTATTTACTGTCGCGCGGGGGGGGCGCGAAATGTTTTCTTCTTCCTAGGAGGGGGCAGTGCCGTCTTAACGCAAAGGCCCCACGAGCATAGGGGCCCCATGTTAATATGTTTATTTATATATATTATGTATATTTATTTTTTATTCCTGCGGGGGGGGGGCCTCACTCTTTCTTTGCCCAGGGGCCCAACACTATTTCTTTGACCGGGGGCCCAAAATGGTGTAAAGACGGCTCTGGGAGGGGGGCGCGACAGAAAATAATTAAGCAACACTGTTTTAAAGGAACTAAAAAAGCGAAACATTGATTTCACACTCTGTCAAGGACAGGCATACTCTGGAATTAAGAGTGGCCTTTCAAACTCAGATAAAGAAACTTTCACCCAATTGTTGTGCCCATGTTTTGAACTTGGTTACTATCGAAGCAATGTCTGTAAACAGTGGTATACAGTTGTTTTTTGGCGCAGATTTAAGGTTGTATGCATTCCTTACGTCTAGTTTACCACGTCTACAAACTCTTAAAGAACACAAGAAATCTCAATATGAATCAACAGTAGATACTCTGAAACGACTTTCTGATACAAGATGTTCAAGAAGTAAGCATGCAGTTGTTGGATCATTCTCTGCTATTCTAGCCACAGTTGATTCAGGGGAATCAACAGAATATAAAGGAAGTGTCAGAGCAGAAACTATTGGACTATCTGTTTTAATAACAAAATATTCTTTTGTTTTTCTGATGCTATTTGTACAAAAGTTATCTTCGTGTCAACAAACTACTTGCAACGCCTTTGCAATTGATGGATGTTGGAAGAAATAAGTTTGTTGAAATGAGAAACGATGAAGCTCTTGAAAGTCTGAATGTAGATGTCAAATAATTTGTAAACGAAAATGGTTCCAAACTAGATGTTAAAACATAATTTAAAGAAAAGTGAATTGCAAAAAAGAAAAGCATGGCAGGCGAACTTAGCAGAGATAAAATGGCTGATGATCCAACAACACGCTTTAAATCTGAAACGTACTTCACTATCTTGGATACACTTGTAACACAAATAGATGATCGATTTAATGACTTTTGGGGCACAGTTACTTATTTCTATTGTTTTGATCCATCACAAATGTCCAAAGGAAATAAAGATTATTTTCAAAGTTTATGCAAAATTTACAAACACGAAATTAACCTTGAAGAAGCAATCGTAGAATATGATACATTTAAAGATTTGTATGCATTAATATATGAATCATTAGTTAGTGAACTACAACTTTAAAAGGTTCAACCGTCCTTGACTGAAAAACAAATGGCATCAGGTATCCCTAATTTGTCAATACTCTATAAAATTTACTTGATTCTTCCTGTTAGTAGTGTTACTGTTGAAAGAAGTTTCAGTAGATTTAAACTCATCAAAATTTATTTGCGCTTAACAATGACAAATAAACGTCTGTCTGGTTCGGCATTCATTTCAATTGAACGTGATCTAGATGAGAACGTTGACTTTGAATCAACGATAAATCGTTTTGCTTCAATGAAATCACGTAGAAAGCAATTTATATAGGGCTAAGGGCTCTTTCTTATCTTATCTGTTACAGACGCTCCTTCTATACAGAAGAATATTGCGTCCTATGCTTATCCATGGTTTGTGTTTAGTCCTGCATTGTTATTAGAGTTTTAAATGTTTATTTAAGGAACTTACAATCATTGTTTGTGTAAAGTTCATTGATTTTCCCAAAGTTTGATGCTCAAACTTCCAGTGATAAATTATTTTGAAAAAATTGTGATGTAAATTGTTTAGTTAATTTATAAGTATTATATTATTGGCACTCTTTGTGTGTGTGTTACTAATCCTGACCAATCCGCTCCACCAAAGTCTCTGTGTTTTTCATTATTTGTAGCATCAGATTACCTGGTCTTAAACTGAAATATTTTGCCAGCTAAAATTCTCATTTCATTCTTTCAGATAGAAAACTATTACAAGAACTAAAAACAGTAGCTCTTAAAATTTTAGTAAAAAATAAGTTGTTCTCTTTGAAACTAAGTTCATAATTTACCGTCATCTTATTATCCTACATATGATATATGCATATAATATGTATATGATAAATGATTTCTTTAATTACTTAGGCCTTTTATTAATTATTAACATTTTTAAATTACATTTTATTTTGTTTGCATTTGTGACCTATTACTATCCTGAATATAAATCAATTGTTTGTATATTAAAGAGATTCATTGCAAGGGTTTGATGTAAACAAAAATAATATTAAATAGTGTACTTTGAATGATCAATGCAGCATTTATTAATTAACACTTAGTTACTTGTTTGAGCTACTGTCACTGCTATTTATGGCAAGCTGAACAAACTGATGAGTCATCTTGCAGATAGTACAACAAACTATTGGAGGTCTATAAAAAAATTAATCAAATTCTACCTCATTATCAAAATATTTTAGATGTTTTATTTAGCCCAAAGACTATAAACTTATTTTGCTGAGTTTTCTATGTTTAAGTCTGCTAGGATATTCAGCAATTGAAAGTGAACACAAAGGATTATGAGAAATCTAGATTTTGTCACAAATAACAGCTCCCAAATTAAACACCATTTTCATAAATTCAATTGATTAACCGTATCTACTTAAGAATAGATGTTTCTTTTTGTTTAGCCTTTTTATTTGAGACTAAGGCAGTCTCTTAAAAAGAAAACTTATTAAAGTATATCTCACATTTAAAGTGAGCAGAAATGTTTTTTTCAACATAAAATATAGCAATAAGTCAATAAGAGTGAATCTCATATCAAATTTCTAATCTTCATTGCAGAACCAGCAATTAAGACAAATGAATTTTATTTCAGCCCCTAGAAATATTTGCACTAAGTGAATGAATTTTAAAAAAAATTTCGGCGCCCCCTGAAATTCTCCTGGCCCCCCCACGCAGACAAACCTAAATCCGCCACTGCACATAATCCTATTCAGGTCCTTTTTAGACACTTGTCGTGCTTGTAAAACTCACCAGTAGCATTTTCGGGGGGGGGGCTAACGACGCTCCCCCAAATCCCCGAGTCATGTGAGCAGGACCTTGAGTCTGGGGGCTGGGAGGGGGGGGGGTAACGCACACATAAACTTGTATATTTTAGCCAAAAAAATTGACGACTCCTGCCATGAGAGAACCAAACGGAGCTGCGTTACATCACACATGCTTTGATGTCAACATCAAACGACGCATTGTAACAATTTCATACGTTATCTTGTGAGTTCTCAAACTTAAGGATTATAATTAGATTTAATTTTCCTGTCTCGATAGCTTACGCCAACCAGCGTCTGATGGCCTACCGACCGGCACATTGAGAAGCACTGTTTTTATTTTTAAAAAAAGAAAAAAAGTCATTAAATAAATTGTAATCGACCAAATATTTTAGTGGAAGTTTTATTTAAAGTTACCCTTTTGATGTGACGTCACATTTCTTAAACCCCCTCCCCCCCTCGTTACAAAAGTGTGACACCCTCCCCCTAGGTGCGTGACGTCATTTATGGACGGCCCCTATATTTTAACAACTGGACTATTTAGAACGATCAGTAATGTAATCAGTTATACTTGCAGATATAATTCTTTGTTATGTTTGATAAATGTAAACTGTCTTCCATGTAATAAACTTTCAGGAAATTTAGTTCAGTTTCATTGTAAAATGTAACAACTTTATGACATTTTTTTTCTCAAATGTAGGGGGGGGGGCATTTGCCCCCCCCCTTCCCTACGCCCATGTGTGCAGACTACGAGACTAGTTGTCCTTGGCAACCATTACTATTCATTCAACCTCATTTTGACTCCCACTACTACAATGTCTTTAATAGTTTCATTCATTAGTCATTAGTCTGATTAGTTGTGGCTGTGTGCAAAAACCTTTTAAACATTGGTCAGGGTTAAATTAATTAGTCATGAGCCAAAGTTGAAGGTTCAAAAGGAGATCCCAATATTATTTCTACATTTATATAGAGGCAGAGGACAGTTCACTTTGACATATGTAGGTCAATGGGAATTGGAATGTGTAAACACAACAGAAACTTCGTTTAAAGATAAATTTTACTGTTATTCAAAGTTAAATGATTTATTAATAAAGAATATTTTAAAAGCAAAATATAGAACTAATAATTTTAGTTATAGCATTGATATTGAAATTAAAATCATTATTAAAACAAGAGATAAAGTGCGTGACGCGAACAGCGTATTTTGAGGTCACAAAATGTGGGGGGTAAAATTTTAGTAAAATGCATTGGGGATTGGGACAATTTAAACCACACTTTAAAAATTCATAACTTTAAAACTATAAGTTCTAAAATTATAATTTTGGTGTTAAAATTTACTTTAAAATACGCTCTATATAATTATGTTGTTAGTTATTTATATATTTATATTTTAAAAGTTTTTTTTACTTCTTCACATGATTTTATATTGCCAGACTTGCTAACTAATGGAGGCTGTCATTTTTAAGGAAAAATTAACTCTGTTTAATTATTGCTCAAAATGATTCAAAACTGCTAAAACATCTACTGAGCCATCAAATCATACGAAAATGACGAATTATGGCTTCATGCTATATTATAAATAATCATTTCTTTATATATGAGTCATAATTTTAAAGCTTAAATTAAAATCGTTAATCCGATACATTTTGAAAATCGGAATCTGAATTTTTCATGACAAGGTCAGTATTTTGAGTCCATTTTTGTTTTATTTACAGTTTATTGCTACGGAACAGTTAACCCTCAGCAGTGACCTATGTCTCGCAGTGTCTGTGCCAATATATTTGAATCACAACCTCGCGAACTTGGCAGAAAAGTCAATATTCTTAAATAATTTCAGTTTCACTGTGCAGTTTACAACTTCACGAGTTCCTTAAAAAAAAATATGGATAACTTTAAATCGTTTCCCCATTTTGCAACTGATGTCATTCACGAGGGGCAGGAACCAGAGCAATGGAAATCTATGGCAGTCATTCCTCCAATATCCACGTCGACAACATTTAAGCAATTCGCACCAGCTGAGCACTCAGTAAGTTTTTCTCGCACTGTGTTTGCTGACTTGCTGGGCGTAATTTTAAATTTGCAAATTTTAGGTAATCCTGCAGTTTTTTACACTTATATTATTTCACAGCGAAATTTAATGTTCTCGTGAGAACTTACGTTTTTTTATATTTATTAAATGCATTTGTATATGTTGTATTTTAATTTTAGCTATTACAGCGCTAATTTGTAAGTCTTATTAATTTCTAAGAGTTTTTTCCGGCTCTCTATGAAACATAATCATTTTATTTATCTAGCACCCTGCTTGCCAAATTATTTTTACCTTTTACCTGGCACGACCCATGCTAAAATGAATTTACTGACTGAAGATCAATGTATAGTATATTTTATTGTTCTTACAAGACCAAAAAATAATTTACAGAAAATTTAATATTTTGTTTCATTACTAGATATTTGATTTTTATTTTCTTTGTTTGTAAGTGAGAAAGTTCCATTTGGCATCTTACTCTGACAACCTGGCTAGTAGGGTGATAAATAAACAAAATGGTCTTGTTCTGACTATTTATTGCTGAGAGCCAAAAATGTCTTAGAAATTAATAAGACTTATAAATTAGCGCTGTAATAACTAAAATAGGCTACTACACAAAATAATGCATTTAATAAATTAAAAATGTATGTTCTCTCAAGAAAATTAAATTTTGCTGTGAAATAATATACGTGTAAAAACTGCAGGATTATCAATTTTAAAAGGGCTGGTTATTGCTATTCCAGCCATGATGGCTGCTAGAGTTGGTTACGTCATTTCGACGCTACAGGTTGCTATTCTAGAGTTGCTTCCATTGAATTTTTGTTGTTTCGCCGATTTGTGAATTAACTCCCTTGTATGAAAAAAAAGGATGGTTTTGTGTTCATACGCCTATGATGTCACATAAATAGATCAGAAGGGGTGTCGTTTAGGGCAAGTCCTCCCTCCCCAATTTAATTTTTAATAAAAGAAGAAAGAAAAAGAAAGGGGGATGGGTCTCCTCCCCTTTTACATTCTAAAAATATAAAATGCGTAACTATAGGCTATGCGCATTTCTAAAAGTAGTGATGCAGAATCGCCAAGGAAAATGTAAATTGGGCTAAAACAAAGAGAACGTTCATCCCACTGCGACGTGACCTTGGGAGCCGCGCAATTGACATGTATGATTGGACGACCTGCCCATTGATATTTTCATATTCAGTCATTCGTTATCAATTTTTGCCGTTTAATTGAATGTACTTCTTTTTTCAACTTTTTTTCTCCATTATCGGATTTATCGTGATTCAGAAGTATCAACTGTGAGTACCATTTTTTCCCTTCATTTTTGGGCAATTTAGCTGTTTTCCATAATCAGAAGGTTGCTTAAATAGCCTAAAATTTAAGAATCTTCACCCGCATCCCCTTAAAAAAAATTATTCTCACTTACCTAAAATATTTGAGAATCCCCTTCCACCCAACCCCTAAATTTCCATGTTTTACACTTTTTTTCAAGCAGTCTCTTTGTCACGTGTCATGGTAACAAAGATGGCTGCCGGAAAGGACCCTATTTTGGCCCGTTCAGAATAGCGATAATTTACCTTCAAAAGGTTTTTGTTTGAATTTACTGAACTATCAGTTCCTAATCAACTTTTCCATGACTCAGCTGCCCCTTGCCCTTACTTAACATGGTATAGTTAAGTACAGTTATAGAGACTTAAGTTTAAGACTTTACTATTACTTAACTACTTTAATGTAAATTGCCTTTACTTAAGGCTTAAACCTTTTAGTTTGCCTTTTACTATAAGTCGTAAGTTAAATTAAGCCTCTTGCCTTGAGTCTTAGAGACCTAAGGTTAATTTAACCTCATGCCTACTTACTTACTTACTAGTTATTTAAGTTCAAGGTAATTAAAAACATGATGTGAATAGAATAAAGCAAATGTTATCTATTATCAGGAGGTTGAGGTTAGTTAGGTAGATATGAGAGAAATTCATAAAATACAATGTGTTTGTAGGAAGAGTATAAAAACATTGTTAAGGTATTTTTTTCCTCCAAAGTTTGATCAATTTTTTAATTAAATTTATATTAACCAAGACGACCAAGTTGACTTCGCTCTTTAGTAATCTTTGACTTAAGTCAAACTATATATGAAGTCTTGAGGACTGAGTTCCACTTTCCGGATCAGTGATTTTTGACAAGACACTTGTCTCAGTTGAAGTGACACCTTATTTGATTGAAGCAAAGGGTAGTGTCTGTTGACAAATTCCAGATTTTAACTCAGCAAGATTGCTTTTATCTTATCTTAGGTTGTAGCGATAAAAACTCTTCATTATTTTGTTGCCTAGTTTGTAATTTGCTAACTGTTTGGCAGATCAGGCAAATTCGCCTACGGTATTTATTGATAAATGCAAAGTCTTCTTCTCATTTTGGTAGAAAATTTCTATTTTCTTCTTTATATTTTCATTTACTGCAACTTGTTAACATATTTTATTTAAAGTTTTAAATAATAAGTTACCAACTTTAGTAGGATGAACAGTAATGTCAATACATGTACTTCGAAATGAAGATTTTTACCGGAACTGCCACCAGAAATATAACAGTTTACATCAAAAACTAATCAGAAACCAATCGCTTCCTTCAACTTTTAAAATTTAAATCAAGCCCAAATTATTTCCAACCTTTGTTTCGGTCAATATTTAAAAAAAACTTTTCATTTATTTTTGATATTATATATTTCAAACGAAAAGTTTTATTTTTAAAAAATTGTTAGCGAGCCGCAATGTGGACACAGAAGAGCCGCATGTGGCTAACAAGCCGGGGTTTGGCCACAGTTGATGAATAAAATTTTACTCCACTTTAAATTGTAATGTATTAGATCTAAAGTACTGTGGCTAATCTAAAATTCGTGGGCAATAAATGTTATTCCTTAAATAAAGTTTTCACAATTCTTTCAATTAGCCTTTATATAAATAGATGAGTACTTTAGGTCATTACCCAGCGACTTTACCTGGGTGGGGATATTTGCATGTTATTAATATTTTATAAGGATATTTGTATGTACAAATAATTTATTTTTTATAGGGATATTAGTATATAATTTATAGTGATATTTGTATGTAATTTATATTTTATAGGGATATTTGCATGTACATGTAATTTATAAATTATAGGGATATTTATATGTAATTTATATTTTATATCCAAATTTGGCTATTTACAACTAATGACTCAGCAAAATTTATAGATATGATTTCTAAATTTAAACGCAACACAACACTTGAAATAAAAGGATGGTGACATTTTGAAATTGTGTAATCATTTGTGAGCTTTATATATATATAAATATATATATATATATATATACATTATTTTATTTTTTAAAATCCTAAAAATCCTTGTTTGTGACCTGAGATTTTTTGAACCAAAAATCCTGGTTAATAATAGAAAAAAGTTATCTGTCCGATTTGGCACTTTAGCATGACATCTAAGTTAGTAGGTCAATGTTCAAGGGTAAAGAACCCTGCCCCAGTAATGAAAGTTCAGGTTTAGTTTTTAAAATAATTCAAAACTGCTTTTAATAAATAAAATAAAAATTTGTGTACACGTCTTATCTTATCTATACAGACGCTCCTTCTAGACAGAATATTATTGCATCCACAGACCATGACCGTCTGTTGGCAACGTTCACAGGCCATGGCTATGAGAGTTCCACGCATTATTCAGCTGCCTTTGTTTCCCTAACTAGTGTTAGTTACCCATTCAAAACTTGGTGGACTCAGAAACGCCCTTGGCCCCGGGAACAAATCCCTGCCTTCACATGGATTTGAACCCGTGACCATCGGTACTCCAGCCGAGTGCGCACCATGACAAGATTTTAAAAGTGTATCTGTACCAATAAGATACCAAAATAATTAGACAGTTGTACTGTTATAAGAGACAATAAAACATTAATTTTAAAATATTATTTTCTCAATTCATTGTTACCATGATGAGCTTATTTGAAAAACATTAATACCCCCCCCCTCCCTCCCCACAGAATCCTGATTTTCAGATATCAAACATTCTTATTAATATACACCTTAAAACTATAAGGTTTTCTTTCTTGAAGTAACCACTTGAAGGATCATCTGTTTCAGTAACTATATATAACAGCATATCCTATATAATAAAAGGCTATGTTCCGTATGGTCATCTATAGCGATTGGTCCCTCAAACACTAATGACTCCTACAGCCAATCATATTGAACATGTTTACGCGGACGTTCAAAAGGATTTATTTTTGGTGCAGTATTTCTTCCAAGACTTTATTTTGAGTTATGAGCGTTGGGATTTATAGTCAAAAGCTCTGTCTTTACGAGTTATTTATTTGAACTATAATGAATAGTATTTTTGACGTGATGCACATGTATGACGGTTGAGATGGCTGTTGGAGGGGAGTTACAACATGCCACCAAACGGTGGTGGAACGTCACATGTATGCGGGTCGAGACCGCTGTTGGAGGGTATTTACAACATGCCACCAAACGGTGGCGGAATGTCACATGTATGCCAGTCGAGGTGACTGATGGAGGGGAGTTACAACATGCCACTTAACGGTAGCGGAACATCCTTGGATGGGCTTTGTTGCTAGTAAATAAATAAAAAGTGGAGCCTCCATAAGCAAGTCTTGAAATATACAAGTATTTGAAGAATTAATATGTTTAATATATTATTGGATCTTTGCTGACCTGCATACGAAACCTGAAATATTTTTTTGCCAGAGTCATTATGATCAGATTATTGATAGTGGGCCCTTAATAATCAGAAGATGAAGAAGAATACTAGATTCAAGTTGTTATTTAATTATTTTTTTAAACTTTAATTTTAACATTCATGTTCTGCACGCAGACTAATTGCCATTATTTTATTTTCCATGGCCGACTTATTTCCATTTCTTTCAAGGGTTTTCTATATTCTCGCGATGGCAACCCAACACGCAACTGCCTTGAAAAATGTCTAGCTGCATCAGAAGGAGCCAAGCATGGTAAGAGAAAAGAAATAAGTGTATTTAATGTAAACTCATTAATACGCATTACCCAAATGATATAAATTTAAGTTGAATTATAATCTAAATGTAAAAATGAAAATTGTAATCAAGTATTGTACATCCTTTTGCTTCTTAATTTATGGTTCAAAATAATTATCTTGGCTATAAATAATTGAAAATTAATCAAAAGGAATTCAATGTTAGTGAAAGTAAAATCAATGGAATTAATTTATTTTACATTTATATTTATAAGTAAATAATACCTTATGAAATGCTCTGAAACCAAAGGCGTGCTAAATATACAATAAATATTTTACAAAAGGATAAAGTCTATATTTAGTCTATCTATAATGATATCCAGAAAAAAATAATGGAAAATTGTTCACTTTCTTTGCCATTCTGAATCATTGATTTTGCCATGCTGTACTCATTAGTGATGTCACGCACAGGAGAGTAATTATTTTCATGTTTTGTTATCATTTATTTCTTTACATCATCCACTGCTTCCTAGCAGCACCACTACTTATCTTTGAATTCATGACTGATGGGTTTAACAAGGAAAATAATGAAAGAAAGAAACTGAGCGGTTCTAATGCTAAGAAATCTTTTACAGCTATGTAGTTAGTTGAATGAAAGCAAGGCTTCACATAAGTGCCAAACTAGACTAGCTCTAACCGATGGCATTTATTTCTTCAGTATGCGATCGTTTGTCTTGAAGTGAAATCTTGTTCTCCCTCGCCTTTGTTTATAACTCTAGGCACTGTTCGTTAAAGTTAAATGAGACGAAAAAATTAAAGTTTTAATTCAAAACCGGACTTGTTTGTGACCTGAGACTTTTTGAACCCAATGTACCACAGTACATAAGTACCATGGTACATAAGTACCACAGTACATAAATACCACAGTACATAAGTACCACAGTACCACTGTACATAAGTACCACAGTACCACAGTAAATAAGTAACACTGTACATAAGTACCACAGTACAGAAGTACCGCAGTACATAAATACCACAGTACCACTACATAAGTACCACATGTAATATCTTTGTTATGTTTTACTTATTAATATATCTTGTAGGCGTTCTCTCAATACATAACCTTGCATCCAATAATCCTTTGAAGAACTGGTTTCCATAAAACAACTTTAATATCTACACTACACACATAACATATAATTTGAGGTTATACAACGTGGAATACTCAGGCACACATCTGCCATGACACCAGAATTCTCCAACACTGATAATCTCGAACCTTCTTCCCGCGCTTTCACTCACATGACCCTTTCATCATCCAACTCGTGATTCACACGTGACACCACAGTACCATTGTGTTCTAATCAATTAAAAAATTGAAATTATATTACTTTGTATCAATAAAATAGTTGTTCACTGAGATGTTATTTTAATAAATCTTTTGCTTATCTTCTCCTGCTTAGGTCTTTGCTTCTCCGCTGGAGTAGCAGCTACAATGACTGTGACCCACCTGCTGCAGAGTGGTGATCATATAATAAGCATGGATGATGTATATGGAGGTTTGTAACAGAGTTTTGAGCTAAGTCACCAGTTATATTTATTCTGACTTAAGTTCTAATGTGTTCATAACACATTGTCAGTGGATCAATCATGTATATTAACTTTGGTGTTCCATTTAATCATCATTAATTTCTACTGATTGGAAGAGTTTTTATAAGATGTAACATAAAAATATTGTCGTGAAGAATAATTGTTTAAAGTAGTGAAAAATGTCTGTTTAAATTCATTTTTTGAACAGGCACCAACTGCTACTTCAAGGAATGTGTCAAGACAATGGGGCTGGAGATTTCTTTTGTGGACTGCACTATAGTCAAGAATGTAGTTGAAGCCTTAAGGCCTAACACAAGGGTATGCTATGATGTGGTGCTATAGTCAAGAATGTAGTGGAAGCCTTAAGGCCTAACACAAGGGTATGCTATGATATGGCACTATAGTCAAGAATGTAGTGGAAGCCTTAAAGCCTAACACAAGGGTATGCTATGATGTGGTGCTATAGTCAAGAATGTAGTGGAAGCCTTAAGGCCTAACACAAGGGTATGCTATGATATGGCACTATAGTCAAGAATGTAGTGGAAGCCTTAAAGCCTAACACAAGGGTATGCTATGATGTGGTGCTATAGTCAAGAATGTAGTGGAAGCCTTAAGGCCTAACACAAGGGTATGCTATGATATGGCACTATAGTCAAGAATGTAGTGGAAGCCTTAAAGCCTAACACAAGGGTATGCTATGATATGGTGCTATAGTCAAGAATGTAGTTGAAGCCTTAAGGCCTAATACAAGGGTATGCTATGATATGGTGCTATAGTCAAGAATGTAGTTGAAGCCTTAAGGCCTAATACAAGGGTATGCTATGATATGGTGCTATAGTCAAGAATGTAGTTGAAGCCTTAAGGCCTAATACAAGGGTATGCTATGATATGGTGCTATAGTCAAGAATGTAGTTGAAGCCTTAAGGCCTAATACAAGGGTATGCTATGATATGGTGCTATAGTCAAGAATGTAGTGGAAGCCTTAAGGCCTAATACAAGGGTATGCTATGATATGGCGCTATGGTCAAGAATGTAGTTGAAGCCTTAAGGCCTAATACAAGGGTATGCTATGATATGGTGCTATAGTCAAGAATGTAGTGGAAGCCTTAAAGCCTAACACAAGGGTATGCTACGATATGGCGCTATAGTAAAGAATGTAGTTGAAGCCTTAAAGCCTAACACAAGGGTATGCTATGATATCGCACTATAGTCAAGAATGTAGTTGAACTCTTAAAGCTTAGCACACTATGATATGGAACAAGTACTTTAGTGTGGTTCAGAAACTCACAAACAGTCAGGAAGTCTGACCAGAGGAGTTTATGATAACTGTGATTTTGAATGCTAAGGATCATATAGAAGGAGTCTCTGTAACGGAAAAGAAAGAATGACTTCTCCCTTTTTGGAATTAATGGATAGGTTTCCAGCATCCAGCAAGAAAAACTTCATTCATTTGCATTGCATTCTATTTAGCCATCTTAATTCAGCAATGTCTTCTTTTTATTTGGAACACAGGACACAGTTTTATGAAATGTCTCAACTAGGATATCATATTATAAAATATTGCAATATAGCATATTGATTTTGGTTTTAAGACAATAGGTTAGAGAAAAGAAAAATCTTGTATGATTTCATTTGATGCCATGTTTTACTGTTGCTTTCTGATAGATGGTGTGGATAGAAACTCCGTCTAATCCAACTTTGAAACTTGTGGATATCTCGGCCGTCTGCCAGGCTGTCAGGGCAGAATCAGAGGCGTGGAACATCAAGCCGTTTGTTGTTGTTGACAACACTTTCATGTCAGCCTACTTCCAGGTCAGAGTTTAGTCTTGTCAAGATTTGTTTTAGTTAAAATATCATGATTTAGAACAATAACAAATTATGAAAGAAAAGATGACGTTAGAACTGTCCACAAGAGTTAGAGTTAGAGCAGACTGCAAACATTTTTTTGTAGTCCTGTGTTTTAGTCATAGTACAAACCTTATCAGCATAGTGGTTGTCTAACTGTAACTTATCAATAAATTCATTGGGAAAAATAATAAGGACAACTGCTAAATTATTGGACAACAAAATAAAAGATGTAAAAGATGCTGGAAAGTGAACTAAGATTTAAATTATCAAGCCTAAATTTCAGTTTTATTATAAGTAGCTGCAGAGACAATTTATTAATATAAACTTTTAGATTTAAGTTGGTGTTTAAAGATTTAAATAACTCTTTATCTCAGCGGCCACTGTCTTTAGGTGCCGATATGGTGATGCATTCATTGTCCAAGTATATGAATGGTAAGCCTGTCATTGTCCAAGTATATGAATGGTAAGCTTGTCATTGTCCAAGTAAAAGAATGGTAAGCCTTTCTTTGTCCAAGTATATGAATGGTAAGCCTTTCGTTGTCCAAGTATATGAATGTAAGCCTTTCTTTGTCCAAGTATATGAATGGTAAGCCTTTCTTTGTCCAAGTATATGAATGGTAAGCCTTTCTTTGTCCAAGTATATGAATGTAAGCCTTTCTTTGTCCAACTATCCAACTAATGAGTACACAAGTACTGGCCAACTATCCAACTAGTGAGTACACACGTACTGGCCAACTATCCAACTAATGAGTACACACGTACTGGCCATCTATCCAACTAATGAGTACACACGTACTGGCCAACTATCCAACTAATGAGTACACAAGTACTGGCCAACTATCCAACTGAGTACAGACGTACTGGCCAACTATCCAACTAATGAGTACACACGTACTGGCCAACTATCCAACTAATGAGTACACACGTACTGGCCAACTATCCAACTAATGAGTACACACGTACTGGCCAACTATCCAACTAGTGAGTACACACGTACTGGCCAACTATCCAACTAATGAGTACACACGTACTGGCCATCTATCCAACTAATGAGTACACACGTACTGGCCAACTATCCAACTAATGAGTACACAAGTACTGGCCAACTATCCAACTGAGTACAGACGTACTGGCCAACTATCCAACTAATGAGTACACACGTACTGGCCAACTATCCAACTAATGAGTACACACGTACTGGCAATCTATCCAACTAATGAGTACACAAGTACTGGCCAACTATCCAACTAATGAGTACACAAGTACTGGCCAACTATCCAACTAATGAGTACACACGTACTGGCCAACTATCCAACTAATGAGTACACAAGTACTGGCCAACTATCCAACTAATGAGTACACACGTACTGGCCAACTATCCAACTAATGAGTACACACGTACTGGCCAACTGAATGAGTACACACGTACTGGCCAACTATCCAACTAATGAGTACACAAGTACTGGCCAACTATCCAACTAATGAGTACACAAGTACTGGCCAACTAATGAGTACACAAGTACTGGCCAACTATCCAACTAATGAGTACACAAGTACTGGCCAACTATCCAACTAATGAGTACACAAGTACTGGCCAACTATCCAACTAATGAGTACACAAGTACTGGCCAACTATCCAACTAGTGAGTACACAAGTACTGGCCAACTATCCAACTAATGAGTACACAAGTACTGGCCAACTATCCAACTAATGAGTACACAAGTACTGGCCAACTATCCAACTAATGAGTACACACGTACTGGCCAACTATCCAACTAATGAGTACACAAGTACTGGCCAACTATCCAACTAGTGAGTACACAAGTACTGGCCAACTATCCAACTAATGAGTACACAAGTACTGGCCAACTATCCAACTAATGAGTACACAAGTACTGGCCAACTATCCAACTAATGAGTACACAAGTACTGGCCAACTATCCAACTAATGAGTACACAAGTACTGGCCAACTATCCAACTAATGAGAACACAAGTACTGGCCAACTATCCAACTAATGAGTACACAAGTACTGGCCAACTATCCAACTAATGAGTACACAAGTACTGGCCAACTATCCAACTAATGAGTACACAAGTACTGGCCAACTATCCAAATAATGAGTACACACGTACTGGCCAACTATCCAACTAATGAGTACACACGTACTGGCCAACTATCCAACTAATGAGTACACAAGTACTGGCCAACTATCCAACTAATGAGTACACATGTACTGGCCAACTATCCAACTAATGAGTACACAAGTACTGGCCAACTATCCAACTAATGAGTACACACGTACTGGCCAACTATCCAACTAATGAGTACACACGTACTGGCCAACTATCCAACTAATGAGTACACAAGTACTGGCCAACTAATGAGTACACAAGTACTGGCCAACTATCCAACTAATGAGTACACACGTACTGGCCAACTATCCAAATTGTGAGTACACATGTACTGGCCAACTATCAAACTAATGAGTACACAAGTACTGGCCAACTATCCAACTAATGAGAACACAAGTACTGGCCAACTATCCAACTAATGAGTACACAAGTACTGGCCAACTATCCAACTAATGAGTACACAAGTACTGGCCAACTATCCAACTAATGAGTACACACGTACTGGCCAACTATCCAACTAATGAGTACACACGTACTGGCCAACTATCCAACTAATGAGTACACAAGTACTGGCCAACTATCCAACTAATGAGTACACAAGTACTGGCCAACTAATGAGTACACAAGTACTGGCCAACTAATGAGTACACAAGTACTTGCCAACTATCCAACTAATGAGTACACATGTACTGGCCAACTATCCAACTAATGAGTACACACGTACTGGCCAACTATCCAACTTGTGAGTACACACGTACTGGCCAACTAATGAGTACACACATACTGGCCAACTATCCAACTAATGAGTACACATGTACTGGCCAACTATCCAACTAATGAGTACACAAGTACTGGCCAACTATCCAACTAATGAGTACACACGTACTGGCCAACTATCCAACTAATGAGTACACACGTACTGGCCAACTATCCAACTTGTGAGTACACATGTACTGGCCAACTCTCCAACTAATGAGTACACACGTACTGGCCAACTATCCAACTAGTGAGTACACACGTACTGGCCAACTATCCAACTAATGAGTACACACGTACTGGCCAACTATCCAACTAATGAGTACACACGTACTGGCCAACTATCCAACTTGTGAGTACACATGTACTGGCCAACTAATGAGTACACAAGTACTGGCCAACTAATGAGTACACAAGTACTGTCCAACTATCCAACTAATGAGTACACATGTACTGGCCAACTATCCAACTAATGAGTACACAAGTACTGGCCAACTATCCAACTAATGAGTACACACGTACTGGCCAACTATCCAACTAATGAGTACACACGTACTGGCCAACTATCCAACTTGTGAGTACACATGTACTGGCCAACTCTCCAACTAATGAGTACACACGTACTGGCCAACTATCCAACTAGTGAGTACACACGTACTGGCCAACTATCCAACTAATGAGTACACACGTACTGGCCAACTGAGTACACAAGTACTGGCCAACTATCCAACTAATGAGTACACACGTACTGGCCAACTATCCAACTAATGAGTACACAAGTACTGGCCAACTATCCAACTAATGAGTACACAAGTACTGGCCAACTATCCAACTAATGAGTACAAAAGTACTGGCCAACTATCCAAATTGTGAGTACACATGTACTGGCCAACTATCCAACTAATGAGTACACAAGTACTGGCCAACTATCCAACTAATGATTACACAAGTACTGGCCAACTATCCAACTAATGAGTACACACGTACTGGCCAACTATCCAAATTGTGAGTACACATGTACTGGCCAACTATCCAACTAATGAGTACACAAGTACTGGCCAACTATCCAACTAATGATTACACAAGTACTGGCCAACTATCCAACTAATGAGTACACACGTACTGGCCAACTATCCAAATTGTGAGTACACACGTACTGGCCAACTATCCAACTAATGAGTACACAAGTACTGGCCAACTATCCAACTAATGATTACACAAGTACTGGCCAACTATCCAACTAATGAGTACACAAGTACTGGCCAACTATCCAACTAATGAGTACACATGTACTGGCCAACTATCCAACTAGTGAGTACACATCTACTGGCCAACTATCCAACTAATGAGTACACAAGTACTGTCCAACTATCCAACTAATGAGTACACACATACTGGCCAACTATCCAACTAGTGAGTACACAAGTACTGGCCAACTATCCAACTAATGAGTACACACGTACTGGCCAACTAACCGACTAATGAGTACACACGTACTGGCCAACTATCCAACTAATGAGTTTAATAATTTCAGTATGACTGTACTTAATGGCCAGGTAATAATTTCATCTCTAGGTCACACTGATGTTGTCATGGGAGCTGTTCTACTCAATGATGACAAACTGGCTGAAAAACTTCGTTTTTTACAAATTGGTGAGTTGTTCATTCTAAAAATCTTTATTTATATTTTCCAATCCATGGGGTTTGTCTGATAAATATTAACATGCTTTTCATTGATGCAAGTGACTTTTTTCTCATTTGATCACTTGTATCCCAATTTGGTTTAATTGATGACATCTCAACATTTTTTGAAGTGTTTCAAAAATTGCTTCCATTATTTTTCTTGAAGGATTATGCAATAGCTATTTGAGAGCTATTGCATTTATTTCTTTTTTAAAGTAAGTTATGCTTTTTTAATACATCTTTTTAATATGTTAGAGGTTTAATTATAATTCTTGTTAGATTAATGCACTTGGTTAACAAATAATTGATGTTAATTTTATAAAATTTGGTTGATTTGTGTTTTTAATAAAATAAATTTTACATCACATCTATTTCTTAATATTTTTTACTTTTGTTAATTTCGGAGGAAACAATAAAATTTAAAGACTTTTGATTGCCATTGTCCAGAAATACAATAATGAGCAAACATTTATTTTACCTTTTTCTCTGTCTTAGCTCTGGGAGCTATTCCTTCTCCCTTTGATTGCTACCTCTGTAACCGTGGCATCAAAACGCTGCCAATTAGGATGAGAGAGCACATGAAGAATGGCCTGGCAGTGGCAAAGTTCTTGGAGACTCATCCAGCTGTAGAGAAGGTGGTTCATCCAGGTAAACAATCAACTAATCCAAACTAAACAATCAACTAATGCAAACTAAAAATGCAAAATACTAAGGAGTAATAATAAATGAGAAATTATCATGGAATCCACATGTCAATGAAGTAATTAAGAAATCCAACTAAACCTTATGCTTTTTAAAGAGATACTTTTACAGATTTAATTAGAATATAAAACTAAAATGCTACCTTACTTCGGTGAAACCTGTACTAGAACAGTGCTTCTCAAACTTTTTCGTGTGATGGACCGGCAGGAATTTTTCCATTGCACCAGGGACCGGTGCACTATTTTCCAGTACTGATGTGATTTTCACTGCACTGACATGATAGCAAAATGAGCCCTTACATGTCCTAAAGCCATACAAGATTAAGCATGAATTCAGGCTTATTTTATTATCTATCAACATCTATTGTTTGAGTTTGGGGGACAGATCTATGATTCTGTGCTATCAATGTTTTTTCCCACCTGCTTTTATTGTAGTAGATTGAAGTGAACTAATCACCAAATTTGGGCCGACTCCTTCATCCCCATGATTTACTGTTATGAGCACGTATTGAATTAACTGTACACTAATTTTCATTACAAATCACATTGATATCAAATCTGATGTTTTCTAAAAAATTATTTGGTGTGCGTTGGAAGAGGAGTACTGCGAGTACTGTACGAACCCCACATTTGTAAAGAAAAAGTAGGGTGTTGTCTTGTGTGTCGCAAAATACAGTAATTCCGGGGAGTTGACGACTGAAAAATAATATGGCATTTTATAAAATATCCAACATTATCATAACTGTTTACTCCCTAAGCTCAAGAGTTTTATTTTTTTCAATGTTATTATTATTATTTTTTTTCATGCACATCACACAAGACAGATAAACATAATGTCCCCAACGGACGAGGCGTGGTTAAATTGTTACATTCTCTGTGTGTTTTAAAAGCTAAGGAAAAGTTCCTTGCTAGCGCTATCGGACGGTTTTATCCAGAGGCCTGTGAACAGGGTAAATTATCCCATTTGGGGTAAAAAGGTAACTCTTTGGAGTAATTAGTTATACAGACTCATTGAGGGTATATAAAATTCGCTAGAATCCGCTCCTTTTGGGGTAAAACTAATATTAACATAAACATTTATATTTTGAGGTATCAGAAAAACAAGTTCATCAACTCCTGGTTGAACTGGTGTTTATTAGAAGAATTAACCGGTGTTCAAAAATGAATTGTCTTAACGTTAATCCTTCGTTAATATTTCATTTTTAATATATACAAATTAAAACTTGACTATTAATTATCACAGTTAACTTCTTTGTTTGGACTGATGGGCATCCGAACAAGAGCAATGGTGACTTCACAGGCGCTTTGATGTCACCATCAAATGACGCGGTGTGACAATTTGATACATTCTCTTGTTGGTTCTCAAACTTAAGGAAAACTTACGGATTATAATTTGATTCATTTTTCATTTCTTGATAACTTTCACAGTTGTCCGCGGACCACCACTTGATAAAGCACTGTACTAGAATATGCAACTTCTGTATGGTAAACATCCACCAAAGAAAACATTGATAAACAAGAACAAATTCAAAAAAGAGCTTTCAGATTCATTACTGAAGAATATTCAAAACTAACATGAGTAACACCATTAGTTAAATCATTAAACCTTGAAACACTAGAGCAGGGGTAGCCAGACCCGTAGTAACTGGGAGCCATTTTTTAAGAAATATTAAAAAATTTGAGACTCGTCTTGAAGTTTATAGGTCACAACCCAACCCCACTCGCAATACAAAATTCCTTTAATGATTTATTTTTAAAAAATTATACTTTATTTTAATTTAATGGTTTAAACATTTAAAATTGTTTTAATCATAACCATTTGTGTACAAAATATTTACATTACATTTACACAATTAACAAATATTTAAATATGTACATTACATTTACACAATTAACAAATATTTAAATATGTACATTACATTTACACAATTAACAAATATTTAAATATGTACATTAGATTTACACAATTAACAAATATTTAAATATGTACATTACATTTACACAATTAACAAATATTTAAATATGTACATTACATTTACACAATTAACAAATATTTAAATATGTACATTACATTTACACAATTAACAAATATTTAAATATGTACATTACATTTACACAATTAACAAATATTTAAATATGTACATTACATTTACACAATTAACAAATATTTAAATATGTACATTACATTTACACAATTAACAAATATTTAAATATGTACATTACATTTACACAATTAACAAATATTTAAATATGTACATTACATTTACACAATTAACAAATATTTAAATATGTACATTACATTTACACAATTAACAAATATTTAAATATGTACATTACATTTACACAATTAACAAATATTTAAATATGTACATTAAATTTACACAATTAACAAATATTTAAATATGTACATTACATTTACACAATTAACAAATATTTAAATATGTACATTACATTTACACAATTAACAAATATTTAAATATGTACATTACATTTACACAATTAACAAATATTTAAATATGTACATTACATTTACACAATTAACAAATATTTAAATATGTACATTACATTTACACAATTAACAAATATTTAAATATGTACATTACATTTACACAATTAACAAATATTTAAATATGTACATTAGATTTACACAATTCACAAATATTTAAATATGTACATTACATTTACACAATTAACAAATATTTAAATATGTACATTACATTTACACAATTAACAAATATTTAAATATGTACATTACATTTACACAATTAACAAATATTTAAATATGTACATTACATTTACACAATTAACAAATATTTAAATATGTACATTACATTTACACAATTAACAAATATTTAAATATGTACATTACATTTACACAATTAACAAATATTTAAATATGTACATTACATTTACACAATTAACAAATATTTAAATATGTACATTACATTTACACAATTAACAAATATTTAAATATGTACATTACATTTACACAATTAACAAATATTTAAATATGTACATTACATTTACACAATTAACAAATATTTCAAATATGTACATTACATTTACACAATTAACAAATATTTAAATATGTACATTACATTTACACAATTAACAAATATTTAAATATGTACATTACATTTACACAATTAACAAATATTTAAATATGTACATTACATTTACACAATTAACAAATATTTAAATATGTACATTACATTTACACAATTAACAAATATTTAAATATGTACATTACATTTACACAATTAACAAATATTTAAATATGTACATTACATTTACACAATTAACAAATATTTAAATATGTACATTACATTTACACAATTAACAAATATTTAAATATGTACATTACATTTACACAATTAACAAATATTTAAATATGTACATTACATTTACACAATTAACAAATATTTAAATATGTACATTACATTTACACAATTAAATATTCAAATATGTACATTACATTTACACAATTAACAAATATTTAAATATGTACATTACATTTACACAATTAACAAATATTTAAATATGTACATTACATTTACACAATTAACAAATATTTAAATATGTACATTACATTTACACAATTAACAAATATTTAAATATGTACATTACATTTACACAATTAACAAATATTTAAATATGTACATTACATTTACACAATTAACAAATATTTAAATATGTACATTACATTTACACAATTAACAAATATTTAAATATGTACATTACATTTACACAATTAACAAATATTTAAATATGTACATTACATTTACACAATTAACAAATATTTAAATATGTAAAATTCATCAAGAGAAACACCCTGCATATAGATAGACTCATAATTATAGGGAACATTAATTGTTATGATTCTGATTTGAAGTCTTTGAAATCTGGCTTGTAGCTAATAGTAGTGGTGCAAAAAGTTACGTCAGTTGCTGGTTACTAATTACTGCTCGGTGCTTTTATTTTACGAACTTCATTGTGGCGTACATTGATTCTCAGCTGTAGGTTGTACCGAAAATCGATAAAAGTCAGCAACTAGCTTTCTTAATTTGAGGATATTTTACTTTTGGCACAAGCTTCCAGAAATCCATTACAGATTGTGACTTGCAGCTCTATTTCAACAGCAAAAATATAATTTTTTTTATATATTATATATTTCAAACTTTTTAAAAGTTTTAATTTCATAAATTGATCACAGAAGGCTCTTATGCGGCTCACGTGAGCCACGGTTTGTCCACCGTTGCACTAAAGGGTAGAAGATCAAAGAGCAAAATAGTAAAAATACATAAGGAAATTAATTCTTCTAACTTTTAAATACAACACAAAGCTAATCTATTTCAACAATTTTCTTGTTCCATATTCAAGAACAAGCTCATACAAATTCTCGTTCTTACTGTCTGAAATTTGGACGTGAAATGGGTTGCCTGATTAAACCAGGAAAATCATCACTCTATCAACATTTAAAACTTTAATTCAAATGCAAGACTAGGCATAACCCATGGATAAGCGTAGAATGCAATAATCTTCCGTATAGAAAGAGCATCAGTAAGAGATAAGAGAAGTTGTCAGATTTTACTTTATGCTGATCTTGGGTGTGTGAGACTAAGATCCAAGTCAGTCACTGGTGGGGCGTGGTGGTCGAGGGCCAGCGCGCTAGACTGGCGTACCGATGGTCAAGGGTTCGAATCCATGTGAAGGCAAGGATTTGTTCCCGGGGCCTAGGGCGACCCTGAGTCACCCAGCTCTAAATGGGTACCTAACACTAGTTAGGCGGCTGGGTAATGCGTGGAACGCTCATAGCCGTGGCCTGTGAACACTGCATCCCTTGCCAACAGATCATCCGTCATGGTGGTCTGTGGACGCAATTATCTTCTGCATAAAAGGAGCGTCTGTATAGATAAGATAAGATGAAAGTCATGTTGTGTCCAATATCTGACTAATGATGTGTTATTGTTTCAGGTGAATTCCCAGTAACAACAAAACACACACACACCATCTCATTTTACCATATTACCATATTACATCCCAAACACTTTCCATAAACTACCCCTAATTTCAGGACAACATTTCATCACAAGTCAATAACTATTTCAGCGAGTCAGGGTTAAATTAATGATCAAATGATTAGGTCACCAATGTCAGGACTTTAAATACTAGGATGACTAAGACGTTAAACACACAATCTGCTGGGATTTCTTGTGATGAGAGAAAATTGTTTTATACTCTGGTTATATCTATAATTTGTTAAAAGGAAAAAATTTAATTTTACAATAACTTATTCTTATGTAACTTAATTTTCAGTTTGCTTTATGTGGTAGTTTAACAATGTGGTCAATTTAATAATTTTTCTTGATATATTAAAAAATTGATAATCTTGCATTATTGTTTAATAAATAAAACTGTGGTTGAAATTTCAGCATTAAAATTATATCATGTTAATGTAGAGATTTCTTTAGTATCGCTATGCGTTTTTATATTAATATGAATGGTCCATTGTTCAGTTCCCAGAAATCTCACAACTAATTTATTTTGCTTTTTCCAGGGCTTCCATCTCATCCCCAATATGAACTTGCTAAGAAACAGATGATTGGCTACTCAGGTATGCTGATATTTTACATTAAAGGCGGACTGGAAGCATCTAGAACATTCTTAAAATCCTGCAAGGTCAGATCAATTTATTGTGTTTTTCTCTTTTGTTAGTAGAAGCATTTGCATTACTTAAATAGAATGTCTGGTAGACGCTTAGGTAGTTATGTAACCATATAAAAAGTACAAATACTATGGTTATTAACTTTAAAAGTTGAGTTTATTCACATTTAATTTGAGATTTAAAATTTAATCAAAAATAGTTTAGAATTTTATCCCTAAAATATAACTTCACTGGGAAGTCATGCCTTTATCACTCAGGTTATGTTTTTTCTGCTTTTTTAAAATAGATTTTCACACTTGCTGAGAGTCTTGGTGGATTTGAGAGTCTATGTGAATTGCCGTAAGTACACCTGACTCCATTTCAAATAAAGCCATTTTTTACAAAAAAATTTAGATAGGTATTTAGAATAGAAATTCTTATCAATACTCTTGTAAATTCATGTAAGCAACTAATAAATATTTTAAAGGACATTATTGTGCTTGTGCTTTGTACTTACTTTTATTTTAAAGAAACAGCTTGATCAACTTTATCAATCAAAATGATATAATAACTTGATAGGTATATTAATAACTTGTAAAACATTAGCTTAGTAATTTGGACTTTAAAAAATAATAATAAAAAGTAGATCACCTCAGCCACAATGTATGATCTAGAACTACAATTTTTAAATTATTTCAAGCATGTTAAATAGATTTGGCGCTCAATCTAAATAATAATAATAATGCTCAAATTTTTATATTGCTAAATTGTAATAAATGATGATTGAATTTGTAGATATCCAGAATCAATTAATATGATGTTTGAAAGTATGTTTTCAAAAATTTCAAAATCACCTAAAATTTAAATGGTGTAAATCCAAGGGAAAAGATTATACTGTTTCTATGTTCACTGATTCAATCCATAACTAAGGAAACCTGCTTTACTAGCATTTAACCCTTGAATGGCTAAGTTGAATCTCCTATTCTATATGTGATCTAACTGTTAAGAACATGAATCATTGAGTTACAGCCAACAAAAGAATCCTTATAAATTATAAATCATTGAGTTACAGCTAAATAAAGAAACTTTATAAAACTGTATGCCATGTATACTCTCAATTGTAAATTGTTATTTCAGTTCCCTGCAAACACATGCTTCAGTGCCAGAAGAGCAGCGCAAATTGCTGGGTATGACAGACTCCTTAATCCGCTTATCTGTTGGTTTAGAAGACGTAGATGATCTTATCCAAGATGTAGACCAAGCTCTGAAGGCCGCTGTTAGTAGTTAATATTTAATACTTGTTTTTATAATACTGCATGTTATGACTCTATGTCTAAATTTAGATATATCTCTTAGATTATTAAACTCATGAACATTATCTAATAGATTTTTAGCTATTTTTATCCCATGATATGTAATATGGTAACTTTTTAATTGAGATTTTAATTCCCACATATTTTGTCAAACATCTAGACGGTGGCGTAGCATGTGTATGTCACAGTATGTGCCACCCGGGGCAGAACTCAGCTTTGCCCCCCCCCCTTCCCGGAAAAATATATGTTGACGCTATAAAGTAAAGATAATTTTTATTGGAAAGAAATAATGACACCATTCATTTTTTTTAAGGTTAAAAACAAAGTGAAAAACTTTCATTTCTTGATTAAAATTGAAGCTTTTCCATCATGTCACAATCTTTGATAATGTCAATGTTTTCAGCCATGCCATATTCAATAGCCAAAAAAGTTATAAATTAGTCAAACATTGGTGTATTTATTATTTATCCTTATCAATTTTTCATTAACTTAACTTTAAAGGAGCTTTTCTCACAGCTGGCATAACTGGTGCCGTTTTTAAGAATATTCGAAGTAATGATGTTTTTTATTAGGCAGGGTAACTTCTAGCCTAAACACTTAATAAACTTATGTAGCCAAGTGGTGGTTATATTGTTAGTTTGAATAAGACTAGCTGTTCAGCTTATAAAACAAATAACTCAATGCAGGTAAGTTGAGGACTATAATTAATATAATATTTATTTGAATATTTTCTAAGGTTGACACAGTAACTGACGTCTAAGTATTTGAACACAGGAAACACAGTGTACAGCTCTACTACAGCCTATTCTCTACTACTGTCTCTGCAAAGCTACGCACTGATCTCCAATATCGTTTTCCGATGTTGTTCTCCGATGTTATTCTCCGGTTTTGTTCTCCCCAAACACTCTAACTCTCGCCTTATATCCTTGGTTTCCCTCGACGTGTCAAAGTTTAATCTGTTAACCTTTGACCCTTTATTTTCACCCCACAAATTCTTTCCTGGGTTTATCTGTTTATTCCTACAACCAATGCCCATTAATAGCTGACCCATCGACCAGTGATGAGGTTTTAGGTGTGTTCCTCACGTTCCGTGGTCCATTGAGAGTTCATTGATACAATGGTGTAGCTGCCGGGTGTGAGCGCATAGGAGTTTTCCCACGTCCTACATCAGACTCACAATTCACTGATAAGATTTATGCTCATCTGACCACCCAACATCGTTGTGGCCGCAACTGAGCGTTAAGTCGAGCACAAGACTTTCCTTACAAGCAACAATGATATATATACGCCAATTAAGGCATGTCCTACGTCGTCATTGATAGATTTATGAGCCTCTGACCACCGAGCATGGGCGTGGGCTTACTGTAACATGCTAAACTATAATGCACCTAATTTACCGTAGGCACCCTATAATTCTGAACACACTACCAGACTTAATTAAATAATATCGGCTCTAATTCATTGATTCATTTTTTGTACCTGTGAGTTTAGTCCTTGCTTTACAGTGTTATGTGAGATAATTACTCTAATTTGAATGCAAAATTTCAAAGTCCAGGAGATTTACTGGTCAACTGAAGTCATAACTGTTTTCCGAATTTCGTAACTTCCTAAATCCTCAGATTGCAGTAACCTTATCTTATTTAACCACGTTTTATTAACTCGCTTTCGTTCCTGGGGCATTGTTGGTTTGTCCAAGTTTTTTCAAATCTGCCAACGTAAAATTGAACCACTTCTGATGGTCCTAGAGATCTGAAAAGTTTACCACAGATAGATCTTGGATGACAATGCATTGTATCAAAATTTCAGATCGATCGAATGTACGGTTATTAAATTATTGAACTTTTTAGTTTATCTATAATCTATATATAAGCATCTGTAACCGTCTGATTTTAATGACATCTGTGAGTTCACCCCGTGACCACATCACAATGTTTTTAAAATGTTGGGCTGGCGCTTGTGAGGTGTTTGGTAAAATAAATAGAGGTAAAAAAAGATTTTTAAAAACCATTTTGTTACAAGTGGACGAAAAAGAATAAAATAAATAGAAGTAAAAAAAATGATTTTTAAAAACTGCGTTTTTTAATAGCGGACTAAAAAGAAGAAAATCATTTAAAACTTATAAGTTCAAGTACTTTGATTAAATATGGCTAAAAACGTGGGGCGGGTGTTTGGTATAAAAATTAAAGACTTCTAATTTAGAAGGCAAAAGAGAGATCTATAAGTGAGAGTATTAGTGAGCTGCATATGTTAAATGTAATAAGCGCCCGCCCCACGTTTTTAGTCACATTAAATCAAAGTACTTGAACTTATAAGTTTTAAATTATTTTCTTCTTTTTAGTCCGCTTATAAAAACGTGGTTTTTAAACATCTTTTTTTTACTTCTATTTATGAAGAATACAACTTTCTTCTCAACCGTTTTTCTACATTGCTTTTTATACATATTTACTTTTATCACCAATACTTTGCTCTTTCGTTTGGTTCAATTAAAATGATAAGGTATCCAAAAAAATTTTTATCAAAAGTCAAAGCATCTTTAAGTATCCCCACAGTTTATCTGCGAGTAGCCAATGCAATGCATTTTAGAATTATAATTTTGGGCATCATTGACTTCCTGAAGTACATGTTTCCAGATAGTACATAAATCTAAATGTAATAGAATAAAATTAGAAAAGACAAAGAATTCAATGTGACTACCAAAGTTCCTGTGTCTGTTCGTGTATTTAGCTCTTTGACTGCTTTTATCAATTTCGCTAAAGCTTTAAAAAAAAACCTGAAAATGGCTCCAATGTATTTTTAATATTTTCTATCCTCTTTCTGTTTCATTCCTTCACCTGTAGCAGCCTAACAATTTTCAAATAGTGTCTGGTCTTGGAAAAGAATCCGTAAGAATTTTCTGGTGTACCAAAATTAGTTTGGAGTTTGTTTCAGTTGCAGCATCACATAAAGAAATCGGGTTTAATGAACTGTTGTAACAAAGTTTTACTTTAACATTGCAATCTATGTCTTCGGTTCTCTATTGACCTCCTGCCATGAAGAAGTACAGTCAAACCTCTCATAGCGAGTTTAATTCATCCTAGTGTCTTAATTGTTAAGCGAAACACTCGTTATACAAAACAATTTTTCCAATCAATCAAAAAATCAATGTAAAATACGATAATCCGTTCCAGGCTGAAAAAAAATACTCATTTAAAAAAAAATATTATTAACATTAATTCAAATAAAATTACTTATGCATTGTTAAAGAGTGAAACAACTAGAATACAATTTAGATTTGAAACAAAAAAAGTAAACAAAAATATGAATTTATGACAAATAATTATTCTATTTTAACTAGAAAACTATCTAAAGACCAGTGGCATAGCTAGGGATTTGGTGGCCCAGGGTGCTTGGCCTCCTTCTGGGCCTCTGTATTTTGACCAGTGGCGTAATATTTAATGTAAAAAAAATTTTGGACACCCTTTTGGGGGCCCCCCTCAAGTGGGGGTACTTTTGAATTTGGAACCCCCCTCCCCTAGCTACCCCACTGCTAAAGACCTTTGTTTTTGCCAACGCTTCAAAATTTGACGAAAATGTGTAGTACCCGTTTCATAGACATTCATGACACTCCATTTGAAACATCCATCCCCTTAATTGTTCTTGAGAATAGTACAGATCACTGATGTTAGCCGCTTGTAGTTGCGCGCTAGATTAGTCACTTTGTTCTCGCTTTTCAACTGTTTTTTGTTTCATTTCAACAGTTTTTTTGTTGTTTTTTTTCTCTCTTATGATTGCCTTCTTGTGTTTGTTTTTTTCGAAGACATTTTATCACAGGTTATTACACTTTGCACATAAAAAAATTATGAATACTGTCTGAATACAAAATTTGTAAAAAACGGTTGATCATACATGAAAACAATACGCTAACAGACAGAGTAGAGTGCTTAACTCAGAATAATACAACGGGCTGAAGTGCCCACAAATGAATTTCCAGGAAAAAAGGGATTTTCCCTTTCTGTGTCAATCATTAGGTGAATCTTGGCTCGTTAAGGGAGCAACTTTTTCAAAAAACAAATTTGCTCGTTATGCGAAAAGCGCGTTATGAGAGGTGCTTGTTATGAGAGGTTCGACTGTATTAACATACGTTAGGTCTCTGCAGTCCATCATTGTAAGACGGTCGGTGTCTGGTTTTGAGAAGTTAATGTTTATATGTTAGACACTCTCAATCTTACTGCAATCTTATGAATCACAAACTTTCATTTGCACTTACGCGCCATTCATTTATGTCATTTAAGTCCATGTATGTTGTTTGAACTTTTTGGGTTTTTGTTGGAATTTAACGGATACAGCATATTTTAACTTCTACAAGATAAGCGTCTGACAAAATTGAATCAATTATAGATACTAGCATATCCGTGTCATGTCTTTATGCTACTTTATCCTTTGGTTTTCAGTTCAGTAGCATTAGTATCAAAAGACTTTATATTCATTATGGAGTTTGACGTTTTAGTATTAGAAACTTTCAAATATTTAAATATAGTTCCTTTAATTAATTTTACCTTAATTTTTTTTTCATTTTTTAGAAGGTAATTAACAACGAGGAATTTGCCACCCCCAACAAAGTGCAGCCTGGAGCATTCAATTGGCTCATATTTGAAATTGATAGGATACAGTAATTTTCAATTCTACGACTCGAGAGGGCTGTCTTATCTTATCTTATCTATACAGACGCTCCTTCTATGCAGAAGATAATTGCGTCCACAGACCATGACAGATGATCTGTTGGCAAGTGATGCAGCGTTCACAGGCCACGGCTTTGTGGATTCCACGCATTACCCAGCCGCCTAACTAGTGTTAGGTACCCATTCGGAGCTGGGTGACTCAGGAACGCCCTAGGCCCCAGGAACAAATGCTTGCCTTCACAAGGATTCGAACCCGTGACCATCGGTACGCAGTCGAGTGCGCTGCCACTCGACCACCGCGCCCCCTATCACCGCTGTCAATTTTATGAATCAATTAATTTACTAGCAGATCAGTGTCACAGGCTCATTTTATTTAAGCCTCTTGGTTTTTCAGTTCAGTAATATAAATATCAGAATAATTTGTATCCAATATTGACTTTCAAGTTTTGTCATTAGAAAAGTTTACATTTAAAAAAAAATTATTTAACCAATTTCTTATTTCCAATTTATTTTAGTTTGATAAACATTTTACTTAAAAAAAATTAATTCTGAGAAGCTAATTAATGATGAGTAATTTGCCACCGCTAACAAAGTTCCGCCCAGGGCATTAACCCCCCTTGCCTTCCTCTCGCTACGCCACTGCATCTAGATACCCCTATTTCAAAAATGATTTTTTAAAGTAGGGGTGGTATTTTAGTAAAGCTAGCTAGAAAGTAAGTGATTTCAAGGGTATGGGTAAATCTGAAATTAGCACAACAAAACAAATCTATCAGCAAGATGCCTTCCTCAGCAAACAAACATAAACAATCAGAATTTAGTAAAATGAACAACTTAGCTGCCATGTAATCCAAGTAGACATAACTTACCTGCCATGTAATCCAAGTAGACATAACTCAGCTTCCATATAATCCAAGTAGACATAACTCAGCTTCCATATAATCCAAGTAGACATAACTCAGCTTCCATATAATCCAAGTAGACATAACTTAGCTGCAATTTAATTTCAAAAATTATTTTGGTACGCTGGATTATAACTAATTAATTAGAATATAGCTACTCTAAAAATGAGAACTACTTAAATGTCTTGGAGGATGTGTATTGGACTCGGTATTCTTAAGTTAAGATGCTTCTACTTAAAGCTATGGAATATCAACTGCACACTTTCATTTTACTCTTTTGTCTTTCAGGTAAAGTTGTAAGATCTAAGAGGAAGAGGTTCATTAACAAGTTATCTGACAATGTTTATCCTGTCACAAGTCCTGCAATGTTTATCCTGTTAAAAGTCCTGCAGTGTTCATCCTGTTACAAGTCCTGCAATGTTTATCATGTCACAAGTCCTGCAACGTTTATCCTGTCACAAGTTATCTGACAGTGTTTATCCTGTCACAAGTTATCTGACAATTTTTATCCTGTCACAGGTATTCTGACAAGGTTTATCCTGTCACAATTTATCTGACAATATGTATCCTGTCACAAGTTATCTGACAATGTTTATCCTGTCACAGGTTATCTGACAATGTTTATCCTTTCACAGGTTATCTGACAATGTGTATCCTGTCACAGGTTATCTGACAATGTTTATCCTGTCACAAGTTATCTGACAATGTTTATCCTGTCACAAGTTATCTGACAATGTTTATCCTGTCACAGGTTATCTGACGATATTTATCCTGTCACAAGTTACCTGACAATGTTAATCCTGTCACAGGTTATCTGACAATGTTTATCCTGTCACAGGTTATCTGACAATGTTTATCCTTTCACAGGTTATCTGACAATGTTTATCCTGTCACAAGTTATTTGACAATGTTTATCCTGTTACAAGTCCTTGTATTGTGTCTGATGACCTGTTGTTTTTTTTTAACTCTGGCCAAAGATTCTTATCATTCTGTTGTAGAAAACCACATTGAGGTCTACTGCCTTAATTTTTTAAGTTTAAGGCTTTACCTTTCATGCTTGTTTCAATTCTTCCATTCTCTCAATTTATCCAAATTCTTATACAAATTAAATGATTTAGTGAGAAAATTAATAATCTATTATTATTTGTTGTGGTTAAATCAGACAGTGACATTCCTAGTCAGCATGTGGGATTATCTATTAATACTTAGAGTTAAAGTTACATGTGTAATATTATCATTCCATACCTTTATTCATCTCACCACCCTTTAAGTTAAATCATTTTTTTAGCCAAAACAAACCCTAAACCTGATTAGCTAGTGACCTGAAACTCGGAACACATACTTATCCTCAGTGACAATTGGTGTCAATGAAAAATAAATGAATTTAAATATTTTTTTTAAAAATCAGATTCTCTTTTATTGGACTGAATAAGCAAGGAAAAATATAAAATAATCTTTAATAATTATGTAATGTCTTAGTACTAGTAGATGGTTCAGTATTTTAGTTTCGATCGTCAAGAGTTAAAATCCTAACATCTATGTTTATTACTTCTTAAATAACTTATTCAAAGATTTTATCTAAATATTTTTTAAGATGAATTAGTACCAATAGCATAACTATGAAGCACTGATAGAGAAGAATAAAGGTGTGGTTTTACCTAATATTTAATTTTTTAAAGGAATGGAGCTGATGTTATCTTTTTTTTAGAAAAAGTTATTTGGTACTGTGTAGATTGTTTAATTTATGCTAAAACTAAAACATATATATTATATATGTATGCTTTAACCTATAAATTGTTTATGTTTTCTGTAACTTTTTTTTACTATAATCAGAAGAGAAATCTTTAAATCCAACCTGAGACTTTAACCAGAAATTTGTGTGATGTTATACTAATACTTCCACCCTTTATAAAGTTCATAACTATTAATATATTTGCACTTAACATGAACATGAAACAGGTGAATTTCTTCCTTAGATGCTCTTAAGTTTGCACATTGCCTTGTATTTATTTTCAAGTCAATATGTGGGATTTTTTAAAATTGATTTTATTGCACCATTTATCTTTGGTCAGTTGGTTGGGTTCGATGTTTATCTGAAGCCCGTCTTTTGCCCATCTTTTATATCTAAGAGTTCCCCCTTGTACAAGTGTTGTTTTCGGGGGGGTTTTTTTTAAAGAGGGATAAATATTCATATTTTTCTGATGCAAAAATAGCTAGTAACTTTGTCCAAGAATTGGTAATCCTGACCTAGTAGTGGTAATCCTGTCCAAGAAGTGGTAACTCTGTATGCATCACAAAAGTGGAAGAGATTTAGTTACCACAGTTCAAGTTTTCAACATTATTGAATTATTTAATTATTTTAAAGCTACATTTTCTTTGCACACAAATACTTATATTAAGTAGGGGGGAACTTTTGTTTGAGAATCTCTAACAAGGGCAGACTAATTAAGAAATATTTCACTGTTCAAAAATTCTTGGTAGGAATTGACTGTATCTTGTGAAATAAAACATTTGGAAGCCATTATATTTTGTTTATTAC
This sequence comes from Ampullaceana balthica, assembly GCA_944989445.1. Lineage (NCBI taxonomy): Eukaryota > Metazoa > Mollusca > Gastropoda > Lymnaeidae > Ampullaceana > Ampullaceana balthica. Next base: position 40,372 of record CALYLW010001139.1, read on the forward strand.
TAGTGAGCACTATTTTGAGAAGAGGAAGAGGTAGAAGAGGAAGAAGAAGAGGAAGAAGAAGAAAAAAATTATTTTAGTGTTCCACAATAAAATAAATCCTTATCACTCTTAATTTTTGTCAAATGTTCTTGTAGTCTTGAAGTGCGCAATAGCACATATCTAAATGCTGAGATTTAAATTACGAAAAGAGTTTAGTTGCAGCGTCAAAATTTTTACAATTAAATGTAATAACATTTCTCTTGCCATCTGGTCAAGTTTTTAAATGAACCCTTTCATTAGTGCCTTTCAGCAGAATTTTTTTTTAAATTAACTTATTTACATATTGAAAACATAACATTATTCAGCTTTCGGGGGGGGGGCCTTATTTTAATCTACAGGAAGATTCATAATCCTTGTTCTCACTCGACACGACCTAAATCATCATATTTCGAGGCGCATGAGAAATATAAAAAATATAATCTCTGACAAATAATGTACAAATAAATGTTCTGTAGTTAGTGATATTTTGTCTTGATACAAGCTTTATTTATTTATTAGATACGAACAACAAAGCACGTCCAAAGACGTTCCGCCACCGTTCCGTGGCAAGTTGTAACTCCCCTCCAACAGCCGTCTCCACCGGCATACATGTGCATCACGTCAAAATACTATTCATTATAGTTAAAATAAATAACTTTTAAAAACAGAGCTTTTGACTATAAATCCCAACGCGCATAACTCAAAATAAATTCTTGGAAGAAATACTGCACCAAAAATAACTCGTTTTGAACGTTCGCGTAAACGTGTTCAACATGATTGGCTGTAGACTGTAGATGAACGGACAGAAAATTGCCTTTTATTATATAGGATATTTCATAGATCCTATGTTCTGAAACACTTCATACGTTTACTTTTCCTATCAAGAACTATAAATAGATTATGCAACATCATAACTTTGTTGTGGTCAATAAGAGGATTGAGGGAGAGGAAATTATGCGGGCATAAAAAATTAATTGGTCATATTACTTACACAATAGGAGACAAATCATACTATTACTAACACAATAGGAGGTTACTCATACTATTATAATACAATAGGAGGCAACTCATACTATCATTAACACAATAGGAGGTTACTTATACTATTATAACACAATAGGAGGCTACTCATACTATTTATCACAGCTACGACGGAAGGCCACTGCTTGGAGCTTATTTATCACTTTCACAAGGGGAGGCAAATATTCATAAATCCAATGATGGGAGAAAAGTATATCATTAAAGTTAAAGATACACTTGTGTGGTGCAGTTTGACTCAAGCATCAGTGAGAAGACCAATCTGCCTGATTGTTGTACAGGTGGGGAATGCAATGTCTGGGTAATTTAAGGCTTCAAAACTCATCCTGGCGTTTTCCGTCTTCATTAATATCCTTAAGACATGAATATGTGATATATACGTTGGGTAAAATTTAAACAATGATGTGTTGTGCTGCAAAGATGAATCTTTAACACTAAATAAACGGTCGACATCTACGACCACGCTGTCATGAATAAAACAAACCGCGTGACTATGTGCAAAATTTCAGCTCGATAGCAGCACTGGTGGAAGTGGGTCATTTTTGACTTTTGTTTTTCCGCCTGCTCGACCAAGACAGAGACGTGGTGGTCGGGTGGCAGCGCGCTCGACTGGCGTACCGATGGTCACGGGTTCGAATCCATGTGAAGGCAAGGATTTGTTCCCGGGGCCTAGGGCGTCCCTGAGTCACCCCGCTCCGAATGGGTACCTAACACTACATGTAGTTAGGCGGCTGGGTAATGCGTGGAACCCACAAAGCCGTGGCCTATGAACGCTGCATCACTTGCCAACAGATCATCTATCATGGTCTGTGGACGCAATTATCTTCCGCATAGAAGGAGCGTCTGTATTGACGTCCGCATAAAATTGTTCAGTAAGGAAATTAATGACTAAAATAAAAATAAATGAAAGTTTTGTATTACGTTTTATTTTAATCTGATTTGTATTTATTTTGCAAACTTCCGTCATTTTAGACGGATGATACACTAGTTATTCATTTGAATAATGCATACTTTTGAAATCAAGACATCTGTATAAATTTGAAGGCAATTAAGTAACCTAATCTCTTGGTTTGAAAATCAAAAGTAACATAATAATTTAATATACAAACGTACGTCTCGAGAAATATTTGATTCCATAACTGCATGAAATATCGTTGGAGGTTAACTTTTGCTTTCATTTCGCCTTCTGTGGATTGGTATTTGTTTTTGATCAGTCACTTTCATGATGCATTTTTTTGTTTGTTTAAAGAGTGGCCGGGGGGGGGATGGCGGTGTTGTTGTTTCCATACATAATGGTGATATTATATGGAAATATATGTTAAATTTGTACGTTATTCCTTAGAAATTAAACCACATTTATATTTGTATATGTAATTTGTACATATATAAAATGTAATCAAAACTGGATTAAGTAAAATGGTAAGAGTGATTAGCTCATAATAAGGAACGATTTTTTGTTCTACAGACCGATTGATCCAAAGTTAGTACGGCAAGCACCTTAATAGCTCTTGACAATCATTATTAACATTTCATTGCTTTTATTCGAAGTAAAACTTTTTTAAAATTACAAATTGTAGTTGTAATTTGCTTGTAAATATCTTTGGTGTGATTTTACAAAAGAATAAGCACATAATAATGAATGTTGAAATCATAAAATATTGAGTTTGTTTGACATATGTTGGTTATGTATCCATAGTTAAGGCAGCGTGCATTTTAATAGATTCCTCAAAATCCCTAGCGATACGAGGTAGCACTAAAAAAATTAGTATCATTGGACTAAACTCTCAAACAAAAATGAGTAAACTTAAATAATGAATAATTGCAATATAATCATTACAACGTTACAATGCGCATTCCAAGAGCCTTGCTTTACGGCGAGCTGGCAACTGGTATGCGGAAGAGAGGACGCCCCTGCTTGCGCTTCAATGATTTCTGCAAGAAAGACATGACTCTGGCGCAGATTGACCATAAAACGTGGGAGACCATTGCTGTGGAGCGCACCTCCTGGCGGGCAAAAGTGCACGAGGGCATTCAAGTCGCGGAAGCTTCTCTTACAGCCAGGAGCGAGGAGAAAAGGGCCAGGGGAAAGGGGAAGGGGGTAGAGGAGCAGGAGGAAACGCCATCATCCCATGAGGATGGACGGATGCCATAGAGAGAGAGAGAATCGTTACAACACATACCATCGATTCATGTTAAAATTTAGTTTCATTTAACCGTAACCGTTGCAATACTTGTCCATATGTGATTGAAATTAACAAAATTTGGAATATTCATAATAAAAGATGGATTCACTTGCCCAAGTCGCAACGTGATTTATGCAATTTTTTTAGAGGTGTAATAAAACTTACGTGGTTGAGACAGGTCGTCGTCTTGGAGATCGGTTTCGAGAACACTTGTATAATATAAATAAACAGGCTCAATATCCAGTGTCTAAACATTTCAACAGTGTTGACAATGACGGCATTTCAGCTTTTGCAGTTACTGCTATTTTATATGCAAGCAATACCCATGATAGGATCCACATGGACAATAGACTTATAAAACGATTTGGTACGTTTGCTCCGTATGGAATTAACCAATTTCACAATTTTACCTAACTGCAGAATCTTTTTCCCGTTGTGGTTTTCACAATAGCCTTAGATACTTTCTCCTTTTTCCTATATCCTGTGTCCTTGTTTGTTTTTGTTTTTCTTTTCTTTTTATTTTACATAAATATTTTAAATTATCTTGTGATATAATATGTTTTAAGAATGTAGATATTACTTATATAAATACCTATTTTATGTTATTGTACTGATGAAGGCATTAGCCGAAACGTCTTTTGTAGTTTTAGTTTAAAATAAAGCTTAAATTTATTGTTTTCATTGCATACATTTGTTTGTGTATTTTATATTTCATTTAAATTAGGGCTGTTAACGATTAATTTAAATTTAATCGTTAACTTCTGAATAATTAACGATTAATTAATCGTTAATTTCGATTAAAACCAAAAATTAAAATGTATGATGTCATAAGTAACACGTATTAAACGTTCTTGTTGAAAATCTAAATAACACTGGAATGTCTCCTTTATATGTCATCTTTCAACCAACTACGCAAATTGACAAGTGTGTTGACATTATTTGGTTCCTGTGATTTGTCTAATTGACAAATAACCAGCTGACCTGAACAATCATTCATATGGAACTGAGGTAACTGGTATGCACAAAAATGGTCTTGGCAAGGAATGACATAATCGGATATCGGTGTTCATTAAGTTTCCACCATTGTAGAGGGTTAATGGATTCAGGATATTTCATCCCCATTTTGTAACGCAGTAATTCATCAGAAGAGATGTCGTCATTTTCTGTCTCTGAGTCAGACTCCATTACTGCTATTAGCTTAATACGCTTTTCATTTGGTTTGATCAACATTTTGAACATTCCTGTCAGTCAATCTAAAAACTATTATGGATGAGAATGTGCCAACAAAATTAATTAACAAATGCTGGTTCAATTTTAAATTAAAAAAGCTATGCAAACAAAAAGAGAACTTTTTTAAGAATTTAAGGCTACCAATTCAAAAAGGATACAAAAAAGGAACTTAAAGATTAAACACTTGACACAAAAACTTAGTCGAAACCTCCAAAATGAATATATAAACAATTTAATTTCTAAAGATAACAATAAAAACTTATGGTCCTTTATCAAATCTAAAAAATGGAACCTACAGGAATAGCCACACTAAAAGGCTCAAATATTAAAACCTATAATGATAATGAGACTAAAGCTAATATCCTTAACACATACTTTGCATCATCATTCTCTGCCTCAGGCGACAAGGAATTTTAATAAATTTAAATAAAATGGAAGAAATAGACAACATAACTGTAGACGAGATAGGTATACATTCACTCCTAAAAAACTTAAAAATAAACAAAGCCACTGGCCCAAGATGAATTGCCAGCAAGGTTATTAAAAGAACTAAGTAATGAACTGTCCCCAATCCTTGTAGTTCTTTTTCAAGCCTCTCTAAAACCAGGGTAAAGTGCCCCAGGATTGGAAATTAGCTAACGTAACTCCACTCTTTAAGAAAGGTGATAAATCAGACACTGGTAATTACAGAGCTGTATCACTTACTAGTATCACCTGTAAATTACTAGAACACATAATATATAGTAAAATAGTTAGCCACCTAGACAAATATAATGCCCTATGCCCACATCAACACGGCTTTAGAAAAAAACAGATCATGTGAAACACAATTAATAGGTTTAATAGATGAATTATCAAAAGGCTTAGACAATAATGATCAAATAGAAACAATATTACTTGACTTCTCAAAAGCATTTGACAAAGTTCACCACCTTAGTTTACTTAAAAAGCTTAACTACTTTGGAATCTCAGGTTCCTTACATCACTGGATCCAAGACTTCCTTTTGGGCAGGGAGCAAACTGTAATAATTAATGGATCTAAATCTGCACCAATAAAGGTTAACTCAGGAGTTCCACAAGGAACTGTGCTAGGTCCCTTACTCTTTTTAATTTATATAAATGATTTACCCAACAACATCTCAACAGGTACAAAAGTTAGGTTATTTGCTGATGATTGTATAATCTATAGAACAATTAAATCAGAACAAGATAGCAAAATTTTACAAAAAGACTTAGATGAATTGATAAAATGGGAAACTAACTGGAGTATGTCTTTCCATCCCAGAAAAGTGTCAACTGTTAAGAGTAACAAAGAAAAAGAAACAAATAAATTCAAAATATTACATTCATGGAAAAGAACTGACCCAAACTAAAGATGCAAAATACTTAGGAGTCTTAATAAATGAGAAACTATCATGGAATCCCCATGTCAATGAAGTTATTAAAAAATCAAACAAAACCTTAGGCTTTATAAAAAGAAACTTTAACAAATGTAATAGAGATATAAAACTAAAATGCTACCTCACTTTGGTGAGACCTGTACTAGAATATGCATCTTCTGTATGGGACCCATCCACCAAAGAAAACATTGATAAACTAGAACAAATTCAAAAAAGAGCTGCCAGATTCATTACTGGAGAATATTCAAAACTGACAAGAATAACACCATTAGTTAAATCATTAAACCTTGAAACACTAGAGGATAGAAGAACCAAGAGCAAAGTAGTAATCATACATAAAGCAATTAATTCTAATTTAGAAATACAACACAAAGATAACTTAATACAACCCTCAGATAGACATAAGGATAAAAACACCTTTCTTATTCCGTATGCAAGAACAAACACATACAAGTTTTCATTCTTCCCGTCCGGAATTCGGGCGTGGAATGGGTTGCCTGAAGAATCCAGGAAAACCAACACTTTATCAACATTTAAATCTCTAATAAAAATGCAGGACTAAACACAAACCATAGATAAGCGTAGGACGCAATAATCTTCTGTATAGAAGGAGCGTCTGTAAATAGATAAAACACTATCTTAAAATGTTCGTGTAACGTCAGGACATTTGTTTATTATTTATCGGCTGCTTTTTTTAATTAAAAAAAAACAAAATTGCAAGTGAAGGGTCGATTAATCTTTAAAAATAATTTAATCGTTAAAATATTTTAACGATTAATCGCGAAATTAATCGTAAATTCACGCAGCCCTAATTTAAATTATTTTTTTGTTTTATTCAGGGATTGTTTTTTTGTTTTTTTTTCATTTTTCATCAAAGAGAAGGGGTAATAATGAAGAAAGAATGTTATGAATTCCTCGAGTGATAATGATTTTGCGGATGTTGATAAAACAACAACACATATTATACTTCTATATATAAACTCACTTTACATATTGATAAAAAAATCGTACATTAGAATTTTGGAACAATTTGAAATTTAAAAAACAAAAAATTTGGACAATCAAAAATCTTCGACATGAAATAAATGTTATGAGCCTATACCAGCATTCCTCTGAATTTTAATTTATTTTTAAGGATGCAATAACACAATTTAGATGTTGTGTAAATCATAAAAGAGATAACGTCAAAATAAAACCAACAATACAATTATATATCAATGATTCTTACAATTTAAAAAAAAATGTTTTGACAAACGTTTTAATTATTACTTACGAGGCATATCTAGTATTCATTCTTTACTGGTGCAAATTTTAGTGACTAATATTTATTTCTTGCGAAGATAATTCTAACAAAGCAATCTACAAAAAATGGTTGATATAATTTGATGATATTTGATTTCTATTTTGATAAATTTAGAACCATTACTTAAATAATACCGCTGTATTTCAGTTTAATGTCATTATTTTTCCATGCGCTCCAGATGCAGACATAGAATCGTAATCGTGGAATCCGAACATAAGACTGGTCGATATTAGAAATGACCTCAGTCAATAAAACGAGCTTATTCCATCACTAAAAATCTTATGTTTTATTTTTTTATTATTTTGGGTTCAAGATAAAGGCAGGGGTCTTAAAAGTACCTAAATAGTTTGAATAACAAACACGTGTTATAGTTTAATTTGCTTTAGTCTTCATTGGAGAAAGAAAACAAACTCAAATTCTCAAAAACTACTGATTTCTAATTGGTTTAACTATTCAACATCATGCAAGTAAATTTTAAAAATTAAAATAGTTATCTCATATAAAACTACTAACCGATATCTTGTGAAAATCTTCTGAAGGACCGCATCAGTGAGGGATGTCACTGCTAACCGTACTTACCGTGTTTCTCCTCGCCATCTCAGAGGGCAGAGCTGACAAGAGGCAACTCTCGACTAAACAAAAGGGTGAGTTACAGCTGACGGAGAACATATTTTAACGTAGATTCCGTCCAAAGCATTTGTGGAAATAATAAATGTAAATACTACTCTCAGTACAACCTTAAAACTTTCTCTAACCCATGTTATATGTGTATGTACATAAATATATTCCTATCATATTCCTTAGGGTGTATTTAAAATATTGCGCTTCAATATCAAGACATATCCATCTTACAGTTGAATATCATCCCTACACATTCAGCCACATTTATTTCTTCACTTTGATTTTTTATTTTATTTTTTTTATTTATTTTATTTTTTTTAGAAAAAATTTTTTTTTGTTTGTTATTATAAACTTCAATTTAAAAAAATGAAAACTTTTATTTTTCATCATGTTTTATGCGCTATGAGCTTTTAGTGTAAATGAATACAAATGATGTTGCGTTTAATGAAATGAATCAGTCATTCGGCTATTCAATAACGATTGCTTATATTTAGCTTGCCTTTCCAATGAGTTCTCGTGTGTGACCAAGAATGGTGTAGCTTGTCTAAATAATTCAGTAAGATGTAACTATATCCAAGAATGTGACGATGGGAAAGATGAGGAAGGCTGCTTGCGTAAGCACATTTTTATTATTATTACCAACGTGTTCAATAAATTTAAGTAATTTCGACCCAAATTAAAACTCCAACATTGTCAACAATGACTTCATTTTGACAGTGAGTCTCAATCCTTCATTTATTAGCTTCTATTTTGCATGATGCTCATATATGTGGCTCGGTATCCAAGCCTATGGGGACTGAACTCACCGCGCTTTATTAGCAATTACAATTAGACGAAAGAAATTATTAAAATTAGAAAATTGTCCTAAACACGCACAATATTATGTAAACAATCTCACGACAGAGACTTAAATGAGCTGAAATGTGGTAGCCGGATGACGTGAGGTGAGTGTGTCTTCATGTCTGTACGCCGACAACAGTTCTTCTGAACAAAAAAACAAAAAGAGAATTGTCCTCAACAGCTCTATTACCGATGTACCATATAATAGTTTACTGCACCTTTACACATTATCTTTATGCTAGTTTGTGCTGCGGCGCCATGGCGCCTGCGGCGCCACCCTTTTTTAAGGGCGACTACGGTGCCCACCATTTTCAAAAGCCCACCTAACTTGTCCTTGTATGATAAATACGTAATATTAAACTTTGTTAAATGTACACAAAGTATTTTTTTAAAGGGTGTTTTTTTTGTCAAAAGTCCAAGTAACTTATCCTTGTATGATAAATACGAAATATTCCTGAAATGTACACAAAGTATGTAGATTATATAATATTTTTTTACAGTGCTACTCACCACACGATTTTTAAAGTAATTTTAGAAAGCAGCGCACCAAATTACTGCAGCAAAAAATAACTCTTTGAGTCAGTCAGTACTGTTTACAACACAAATGCTGACGTCATAGGTTCGTGCGTGTTTGGTTAATGTTAATCTGGAAACCAAAAGGATTATGATATAGCGTTAGGCCGCAGTCAGCGATAATTAGGCGTAAATATATCATATGATGATAGTCTTGCACGAATACATATTTTTTTGTTCCACATTATCGCACTAACTAAAATAGCCTTTATACATTAGAAAGAAATTGGTCTTTAAACGTCCTTATGTTTTGGGAGAGCAATGTGTATAATGTATAAAAAGAGTTGGCGAATTGTTGAATTGATGACAATTTTAATGAAAAATTATTTCTGATTGGTTTGTTAATGTTGTTTAATTACACAAATAATAAATTTTAAAAGTAAAATGCTTCATGCAAAGAGTAACACTTAAAGCCGTCACTAAATTATAGTTTTACCTCTTTGGTGTTGAGATTACCCAATGTCGTCAAACGAATTTATTTAAAATGTAACTTCCTATTTCAATTCAAACAAACCAACTAAAGTCTAAGCAATTATAACATTTTAAATCTTGCTAAGATTCCAAAATCCAAACAAATGGCAATACCCTGAATCAACAATTGCATGTAGTACATTATATTGTTTGGGTACAAAAGCAGTAAAGTAGCAATTGTTATTAAACAATATAATTTGCAATGTCTGTCCGTGACGGTACTAATTTTAGAAAGCAGGGAAAACCAAATTACTGCACCAATGCATCAAAAGGTGTGCAAATTAAAGATGTGCTGTAAAAAATATTATATGACGTCATTATTTTCGCTAATATTTTAATTTTGGAAAAGGGATCAATGTAAAAAGAGGATTTGTTGATGGTTAATTATAAAATCAAAAAACAAAGGGGGCGCCATAGGCGCCCTACAACCCCTTATTATAAAATACTTTGTGTATATTTCAGAAAGTTTAATATTTCGTATTTATCAAACAAGGACAAGTTAGTTGGGCTTTTGAAAAGGTCGGCGCCGTAGGCGCCCTATAAAAAAGTGCATTTTTTAAATAAAATAAATAGATTTCAGCTGAACACTTCTGTCATTTTTGACGGGTGATACGCTATTAATAATAATAATAATAATAATAATAACAATAATAATAATAAAAATAGATTTATGCACCTTCAAAACTCGTGAGAGGCAGCACTCAGGCTTAAATGGTAAAAAGTAACATCAAAAGAAAACATCAAAGTATATGCAAAAATAAAAAAATTACATTAAAAGAATGAGAAAATTGACCAGTAAATCTAAAATTACATTTTGAGGCGTAAGAATATTGGGAGCGGAGAAGTGAGCGGAGCGAGTGGTAGAATCTACTTGGAATCTTCATATTTTGGTTTTTCTTTTCGAGCTACATTCTTTTTAAATCCTTTATATTAACTCGTGGTGTCTGCTTGCTTTCTTGAGGCGGGCGGTGCCGAAAAAAACTTTGGATCGATTTTTAACCCACTTCCTCGTAAGCTAGCGAGCTGAAATTTTTGCAGGCAGACTCGTGCAGATGATAAAAAATATTGTATCAAAATTCCAGATAAATCGAATGTAACGTAATTAAATTAATGAATTTTTAGATTATCTTTATTTATCTTTATGTAACATGTTAACTTTTTTGCTATAGTGACGTGGTGCGTATTATATTGAACATCCTTTCCTGTCGCGCAATAAGGTGCGTATTTTATTGACAATACTTTTTAAAAACATCGGTGCGCATTATATTAAACATGTTTTACGACACATAACTACAATTTTGTATTTTTGGATGGTCTTGCGCTGCGTATTATAATGAACGTTCTTTTAGCTATGTCTCGTACATAAAGGATAATTTATTGTAAAAAACTTGGTTTTTTACAGTTTTTTTTTAATATTTGAAAATAAATATCTCCTTAGGCCCTGATACTTAGTAGCTATTGCCGCTGCGAAAATATTTTTTTTTAAAACATCGGACCGCGATAGAAATTAAAAGGCGTGTCACGCTGAACTTATAAATGTTACTGTCTGCCTGTACCTACTAAAGAACTGTAGTAACTGTCTCTGCTACTTTTCATTGCCCAGCTCAATGTGACCATGCGGAGCTCGTGACTTTCCCAAAGTGCACCAGAAAGGGACAGTACTACACATCATTGGACAACTACCATTTGAACTGTGCAGATCTCGGCTGTCTAGAGCGTGTAAGTCTAGTTTTTTTTTACCACGTTTTTATTAACTCGCTTTCGTTGGGCATTGTTTGTTTGTCCAAGATTTTTTCAAATCTGCCAACGTAAAATTGAACCACTTTTGATGGTCCTAGAGATCTGAAAATTTTACCACAGATAGATCTTGGATGACAATGCATTGTATCAAAATTTCAGATCGATCAAATGTACCGTTATTAAATTATTGAACTTTTAAGTTTATCTATAGTCTATATAAAAGCATCTGTACCGTCGGCTTTTGTTGACATCCGTGAGTTCGCCCCGTGACCACATCACAATGTTTTTAAAACGTTGGGCGGGCGCTTGTGAGGTGTTTGGTAAAATAAATAGAGGTAAAAAAATATTTTTAAAAACCAGGTTGTTATAAGTGGACTAAAAAGAATAAAATAAATAGAAGTAAAAAAAAAGATTTTTAAAAACCACGTTTTTATAAGCGGACTAAAAAGAAGAAAATAATTTAAAACTTATTAGTTCAAGTACTTCGATTTAATATGACTAAAAACGTGGGGTGGGTGTTTGGTATAAAAATTAAAGATTTCTAATTTAGAAGGCAAAAGAGAGATCTATAAGTGAGAGAATGAGTGAACCGCATATGTTAAACCTCATAAGCGCCCGCCCCACGTTTTTAGTCATATTAAATCGAAGTACTTGAACTAATAAGTTTTAAATTATTTTCTTCTTTTTAGTCCGCTTCTAAAAACGTGGTTTTTAAAAAATCTTTTTTTTACTTCTATTTATTTTTAAAATTAAAATAAAAAACAACAACAAATATAGCAACCAAAATTACGATTTATCGAGCGCACCGTTCTCTTTGCTTTTACCAAATTAATTTTAAAATCATAAATCTTTTTGAATTAAATTTTAAGCTATGATAGGTACATATATACTAAATTAGAAGGGAATTTTTTTTTAATTATTATTATTTTTTTTTAAAAGAAATCTCCGTATAACGCCGGGCGTTATTCGGAGATATCTCCGTATAACGCCGGGCGTTATTCGGAGATATCTCCGTATAACGCCTCCAATACAAAAAAATAGAGGTAACTATTTTTTTTTAAAAAACACGTTTTTGTAAGTGGACTAAAAAGAATAAAATAAATAGAGGTAAAAAATAGATTTTTAAAAACCACGTTTTTATAAGTTTACTAAAAAGAAGAAAATAATTTAAAACTAATAAGTTTAAGTACTTTCATATTATATGACTAAAAACGTGGGGCGGGTGTTTGGTATAAAAATTAAAGATTTATAATTAAGAAGGCAAAAGAGAATGAGTGAACTGCATATGTAAAACCTCATAAGCGCCCGCCCAACGTTTTTAGTCATATTATATGAAAGTACTTGAACTTATTAGTTTTAAATTATTTTCTTCTTTTTAGTACACTTATAAAAACGTGGTTTTTAAAAATATATTTTTTACCTCTATTTATTTACCACGTTTTTATTAACTCGCTTTCGTTGGGCATTGTTTGTTTGTTTGATTGTCCAAGATTTTTTCAAATCTGCCAACGTAAAATTGAACCACTTCTGATGGTCCTAGAGATCTGAAAATTTTACCACAGATAGATCTTGGATGACAATGCATTGTATCACAATTTCAGATCGATCAAATGTACCGTAATTAAATTATGGAACTTTTAATTTTATCTATAGTCTATATAAAAGCATCTGTACCATCGGCTTTTGTTGACATCCGTGAGTTCGCCCCGTGACCACATCACAATGTTTTTAAAACGTTGGGCGGGCGCTTGTGAGGTGTTTGGTAAAATAAATAGAGGTAAAAAAATATTTTTAAAAACCAGGTTGTTATAAGTGGACGAAAAAGAATAAAATAAATAGAAGTAAAAAAAAAGATTTTTAAAAACCACGTTTTTAGAAGCGGACTAAAAAGAAGAAAATAATTTAAAACTTATTAGTTCAAGTACTTCGATTTAATATGACTAAAAACGTGGGGTGGGTGTTTGGTATAAAAATTAAAGATTTCTAATTTAGAAGGCAAAAGAGAGATCTATAAGTGAGAGAATGAGTGAACCGCATATGTTAAACCTCATAAGCGCCCGCCCCACGTTTTTAGTCATATTAAATCGAAGTACTTGAACTAATAAGTTTTAAATTATTTTCTTCTGTTTAGTCCGCTTCTAAAAACGTGGTTTTTTAAAATCTTTTTTTTTACTTCTATTTATTGTTTTTTTTATTGTTCTGTATTTTTTTTTAAAGAAAGGCGAGTTGGGTACATTTGAAATTTGCTTCGAATAGAGTTATTCTTCTTGTAAATTTTATTTTTCTTATAGTCATGGTAATGAAGTTCACGAAACATTGTTGATAATGACCGATATTAATCGTTTAAATGTTTCAGGAATTTGAAATAATCGAAGCCACTTGCCCCGAAATAGAAAACCAATTTCTCTGCGACTTTATCTTCCCCCATTGCCATGGTGAACTCACAAAAACACCATGCATAGAATACTGCGCTGGTATGCAATACTTTTTTCGAATATTGAAATAAAAATAGGTTTTAGAAATAAAAAAAACCTTTTAAATCTAAAGACTTTTTATTTTCAAATTGTAGAAGAAAAAAAACCTTAAGAGAATCCGATGATTACAACAGAAACTTTAGGAATGTACTTTATTTCTTATATATATATAATATTTATATATTTGTATGTATGTATGTATGTATGTATATATGTATCCAGGACTGGTCTTAGGCCACTGCAACCTATGCGGCCACAGCAGGCCCCGTGCTTATTATCCTTATTAATTCCTTATCCCTACCCAAACTAGGCCTCGCGCAATCCGTTTCGCATATTAAGCCGCATAGGGCCCCGCAATCGCTAAGACCGGCCCTGTATGTATCTAAGTATTTACATCGAGTCCAGAGCTCTTAGTTATGCGTTAAATGTAATGTAATTTTGTAAAACACCCAGCATTTCGTCGCTTAAGACTTTACAGATACTTTTTTTTTCACTTGAACAGAGGTATTTTTGAAATGTCGTATGGCTATACCCTACTTGGGCGTTTGCCGGAAGTTTCTCAACTGGGTATCAGGATACAATGATTGTGTTCCAGGATATCAAGGTAAATATCGCTAAAAAAATATTGAAATTGGCATTTCTTCTGCATCATGATTATTTAGTACCTACTTTTTGCATCGGTAATAGTGTTTTTATAAATGACGAACATCTGATGCCAGTCAAAGGTTCAGACAAGAAAAGATCATATCTCACAAAGTAAAGGTTTATTTTTAGATAAGATTTTGGCAGCGCTATGTTTAAATCTTAAATAAAGAACTAAATTGACATCTTAATTTTTTTTTCCATAATGAATTTTTTAGGCGAATTTTTGTCTTGGCCATGACAACTGAGTTAACCTAGAATTAGGAAATCTCTGTTGAGACATCTACAGGCAGAATTCTCTGACATTTGAATAACATTATGTAATTTGTCTCAACTGGCTACGGTGAAACCCCGTTTATCACGGTTAATGGGGACCGGAGACCCCAGCGATAGATGAAAATCCGCGAAGTAGGGGACACCAAAACATACGAAATCTTTAGGTAAATTTACAGTGACTCTATAGCGAGGTACACATAGCTATATATGATGGGATGATGGTGATGAATATGCTGGCCAGTAAAAGATTCTGACGATGAAGATGGTGGTTGCGTGGCCGATGACTGTATTTTACTTCTCTTCGGACGGCGGTGCCGTTTTTCTGGGGCACCTCTTCTAATGCTACAACTATTTTTAAAAACCCGCGAAGCAGGGAATCCTCAAAAAGTGAACCGCGAAGTAACGAGAGGTTTCTATACCCGAATGTTCTATTAATCACATTCTGCCATTTATGTGACAAAGACAATTGGGATGACTGAACATACTCGTACGATCATGTGAGCTCGCCATATGGATTTTGACAACTTTGTTGGTTTCATTATTCTCCAGTGAAATTCACTAGTTTATATCAAATATCTACCCTGCCTTAATGACAACATGACATTGCTAAAAGAAAACTGAAGTGATGTCATCGTGGGAAAAGGGAGTAAATTTTAGATGGGGCTAGAGGAAGAAAATGTTTTTTGTCTTATAATAGAGGGAAACTTGATACTATTCCAAAAGGATACTGTGCAATAGCAATTTCTGTCATTAATTCGATCTTTCATAAAAAATGGTTTCAGCATATATATTAAGCTTCAATAAGTAGTAACGATGTATTTTGCCATATCTATTTATTGCATAACCAATAAATCAACTCAAATAAACGTTCATTTGTTGAGATGCCCTAACAGAATATCTGCATATTTCATTAAATTTCTGAATGAAATTTGCCAAAATAAATTCCTGTATATTTTTAGACATAAATTTCTTTCATGGATAAAAAAAAACCCCTATCGTTTTATTTTAAATACACATGGTGTGACGTGTTTTCCTAAATAGCTAATCACTGCACTTATGAAATGAAATATAAATGAAATATAAATATATATTTGTTTCGAGATGTCGTTTCGAATAAAGGACGTGTACTTTCCTAAATTGGCTGAACCCTGGTTTTGTTTCCGATGTGTACAGAATGCCTTGACACCGAGTTCCGATGTGTTGTCAATAACATTATCAGTTGTCTACCTCTGACAGCAATGTGCAACATTTTCAATCAGTGTGATGATCAAAGTGACGAGGCGGGATGCAGCGGTAATTCCATTTATAATAGTATTGTACTTTATGTACTTTAAAATAATAATTACCTAAACATAAAATTCCTAGCATTTAATTTAGAGGCTGCATTTGTTTGTGCCGGTGTTGCAGACGCACAGGATGACACTATTACAAGTGATGACACAAAAATGTAAAATTATGTATGTTCCCGTTATTTGGCACTGGCAGACTCAGAGGATATCTATGTGGTAGTCTAGTACGATGCGACGCCATGAGCTACCGTCCTGGATGACACCAAATCTAGACATGCTTCTGATTTATTTAACTTCTCATACTCACCTATCGTGGACACAAGAAATAATAATTTAGAAAAGAACACGAAGAGAATGCTGTGAATGATTCATGGTTATCGATGACTCATAATGCAATTCAGAATGTAATAAAGGATGGTCAAGTTAACAACGAATATTGTTGTGATACACACAAGGTGGGGGTAAGTCTTTGTAGAAAAAATAACCTAATTAAAGTATGACCATAACCTAATTCAAGTATGACCAATATCATAATTAAAGTATGTCCAATAACTTATTAAAGTATGACCAATAACCTAATTAAAGTTTGACCAATAACCTAATTAAAGTATGACCAACGAGGGAAAAGCGTTTCCTTTTATCAATTCTATATTCCTAAACACATTCATGGAACTATAAGCGCTAAAAAAACCAAGTCAGGTGGGGGGGGGTTAAAAAGATGAGGAGAAGGCGATACAGTCCTAGGGAGCTTGACGTAGAGATCGAAACGTAGAAATTAATCGAAACTGTTATATTGCCAACATGGTCGCCAGAGAATGGAGTTGTAGTGAACTAAGTTGATTGACGTGATTCATAATTGCGAGTGTCAGAATGAGCAAGTGTGCCCTCCAGATAAAGTCTGAATCATAATTGCTTGTGTCAGATGACCAGTGTGCCCTCCAGATAAAGTCTTAATCATAATTGCGAGTGTCAGAATGAGCAAGTGTGCCCTCCAGATAAAGTCTGAATCATAATTGCGAGTGTCAGAATGAGCAAGTGTGCCCTCCAGATAAAGTCTGATTCATAATCTATAAACTAAATGATTCGCCACGCCCACTCTCTCCTTTCCTATAAAAGCTCTTACTAATTTCATCCTACTATTGCTCTCTTAGGCTCTGGACTTCACCGCTGCTAAGTTTTAATTTCTTTTGATTCGTTTTATTTGTTCATGTTCTATTTATTTGTTGGAGGTTGCTCTTTCCCAAAGCGTTCGTTGTTTTGTGACGTCTTGTCAGGCTCCTACATACTATGTTTGTATGTTATCCATTTACTTATATAAACGAGAGAGCTCTCCACAACACCACAGTTATGCTTTTCCGCACAGATTGTTGCATTACTATTCATGAATAAAACTTTAAGGGTAACACATTTAACATGAAATATATTGATTTTTATGAATAACATTTAAACATAAACGAGTTAGGTTATTACAAAAAAATTTTAAGCTTTCAAACATGTATTAAGAAAGGAAATTGTATGCGCATTACTGAGTTTTTTTCTCTAATAGAACCCAGTGATAAAAATTCATCAACGTCTTAAGCTTATTTTAATGTTTTTTTAAAACAAAAGACACGGCCTTTGGTAAGTCTATTCTTATCGTTGCTGAAAAATAAAGATAGCTTGTACGTTTTGGAATTCGTTTCTTTAATTGCTTTAATTGCAAACTTGTTATTTTTTTTAAATTTGGCGATTGCTAATTAATTTTTTCAAATGATCCCCGTATGAAGTCATGTCATGTATTGTTTCAACAGAGCAATGTGGTCGAAGTGATATCGTCACGAGCTCCATATGTGAGGCTTTGGGAATTTACTACTCACCCGTGAAAAATGCTTACTTACAGTGCGAGGATATCTCCTGTAAAGCGAAAGTAATTATAGTTATTTCATTTTCTCACTAAAACAGTGCTGGTTCCCAGGCTACAGCTTCTCCCCTGTGAGCAGTGGCGTAGCTAGAACTTTTGCCGCCCGGGGCGGTCTCCAATGTACCCCCCTTTTTAGGGACCGTCCATAAATGACGTCACGCACCTAGGTGGGCAGGGGAGTCATACACTTGTGACGAGGAGGTCTGTTTGAGAAATGTGACGTTACGGCATATTGAAGAAGGGGTTCTAAGTTTTTGTGACGACGTGTGATGAGGGCGGAGGGGTTAAAAAATCAGCAAAAATCGCGTGACGTCATTTATGGACGGCAAATTAGTTGATTATGTGATGGTTTTTATAATTTAATAAGCATGAATAAATAATTGTAATTGAAACAAATTAACGGTGGTGAACATGTTAACCATTGCATGCCATATTTATGTAAGAAGTAATAAAAGAGGCCGCATAAGATGATATACCTATACGTACACATTTATACAAATACACTATACATTTTTAAAGGGCACAATAAAGTTACTGAGGTTGCAGTCAGACCTCTTTAGACAAAAGATATCCCAAATTTACAACAACAAAAAACCATTATCAATTTCAATTACTATTCTTTTATTTTATACGAGCAACAAAGCCCGTCCAAGGACGTTCCGCCACCGTTCGGTGGCATGTTGTAACTCCCCTCCAACAGCAGTTTCGACCGGCATACATGCGCATCACGTCAAAAATACTATTCATTATAGTTAAAATAAATAACTCGTAAAAACAGAGCTCTTGACTATAAATCCCAACGAGCATAACTCAAAATAAAGTCTTGGAAGAAATACTGCACCAAAAATAACTCGTTTTGAACGTCCGCGTAAACGTGTTCAATATGATTGGCTGTAGGAGTCATATGTGTTTGAGGGACCAATCGCTATCGATGACAACACGGAACATAGCCTTTTAAATATAGGATTTATAAATAAATGATTTTTTTTTAAAACAAAGTGTATACATTAGTATGTAATCATATTTATACATTTACTTTCCTTACTTTCATTATAGAAAAATTGTGTATTATGCTATCGAAGTTTAAATTATTTGTAATATCTTGTTCTATGGACAGTATTGCAATTTTTTTTTGTCTTAAATCGCTCGTTGCGGAACGAAGATAATTTTTATCAACTTCACTTTGGAGAAGCTCCTTTCACAACTAGCGACACTGATAGCAATTGTTGAAAAAATTCATAACAAAATTACAATGTTGGGCACAGAATTTTCCAATCTTACTGTTGAATAAATTTTAATAGATCAAGGGGGCCTCCTCCCCCCCCCCTTTTTGGCTCTTCTTGTAGTGTAGGTGTATCCATACAAACCTGGATCCTTATTCTTTCAATATTGAACTGTTTTTTTTAATTAATGTCAATAAAGTAATTTATTTGATGTTCAAATGCTTCATTTAGTAGGTTGCGAATATATACGAATATTTTCTTGCAAGTACTTGCAACTCATCAAAGCGTTCTTTTATTTTCTTTTTATAATTCCATCCATGGTTAAAAACATTTCCCGTTATATTTCTCGTTCCAATGACAGAACCACGTCTTCTTAATTTTCCCCAATCATATTTTTTTCTCCCTCTAACTCCAACTCTTCAAAAATTGTTTGGTTGATATAACAGCGTTTTGTATTAGCGAATCTCTTTGCTCCATTCAATGGATTTACATTAATTTAAAAAATGATGGGTTCCCATAAATTGACATAACATAGAAAAGAAAAAGATTGCATTGAGATGAGTAAAATTCCAACATCTGATCTCGTTTAAATAGTTACTTCTTCAGAGGTCAATTTTTTCCAAGACGCTTGAAATTTTAAAGTATGTCTTTTCCGAAATTATTTATGCCTATGGTAGTGTTTATTAAGGGAGAAATTTGAATATTTTCATGTTCTTGCCATAAATCTTTATAATTTTCCATAAAATATACGAATTCGAATTATTTACACATTACTTTAATTGGATAGGCGTAAAACTTTTAATGAATGACTGTATTTTAATGAAAAACACAAATTATTTGTGCTACTTTAATGCAATAAAAAGAAAACAAATTTAATTTTTAATAACGTACCTTAAAATAATTTTCTGAAAACTCAAAGAATTATATAAATTACTACTTGCAAGTTAAACACAAGATTTGAACCACCATGAATTGTAGGTACTTGTTCACGCATCATTCTGCGAATGTCGAAATTCCACGCAAAAACCATCGTGGCGATATTAATAGCACATCTTATCTCGCCCAGCGTTGATGTGTTTTTGTGTAGTTTTCTTATAAAAGCGTCATCTGGTCGTATACCGCTTAATTTTCCAAACAAATCGATATCTTTTTGTGAGTGATTTTAAATTTTTGAACGGTTTTGCGTTACTTATAAAATCCACTTATCTACTATGTAATCAAACAAATGTTGTGGGAATCCATTAATTAAGACTAGAAATTACGAATGTTTTTGTTTCACCTTGGTTTTCCCCCTTCAAAATAAAAGGGTGGTTGTCGGAATAGGTTACACTTTTCAAATTCCCACAAGTGCCACCCCTAAATGTGTGCCGCCCGGGGCGGAACGCCCCCACCGCCCCCCTCTAGCTACGCCACTGCCTGTGAGCATCACGAACTCAATCGCAATCTTCAAAACCATTCAACAACTCTATAAAAAACGTTTCATGACATATACGTTCATCCTTGGGGTTGTTGTAGCCGAATGGTACGCTAGTAAATATATACGCCTGGTAATCTACCACAAGATTTAACTACCAAGCACCAACCACAATGTTGTGTCACTTTTGTTTTTTGTTTAAAATACTGATTAGGCAATTTTTTTATGTAGATAAATCTTCGCTAATTTTTTGAGGCTCCTGTTTATATAACGAGAGCTTAGCACGCATTAAATGGCATCGTGCACATTAAAGTAAATTCATTTTTCTGTTTAAAAAAATCAATCTCCTTTCACCTCTCTACTTTTCAAGTATCCTTTATAATAATTCAATTATTGTATTTCTTTAAAATTGAGAACGAAATATTAATCAGTCTAAGTGAGAAAAATTAATCGAATTCAGAACTCGGATAATCAAAATTTGCCGTAATGGGTATCGATTATGATGCTCCAAACGCAACTTTGCTTCTGATGGATTTAATAGAAGTTTTATTTTGTTTTTGTCTGGTTGTGGGTAATGAGGATCTGAAACCCTAAAGTCCAGTCTAATCTTTTTGGTCTTGATGTTGTCTTGCTGATTTTAAATGTCATGGGTTAACAGCTTTTTAGACACACTTGACAGAACAGCTGTCCAGACACACTTGATAGATAAAAGCTGTCCAGACATGATTGACAGATAAAAGCTGTCCAGACACACTTTACAGATACCAGCTGTCCAGACAGACTTAATAGAACAGCTGTCCAGACAGACTGGACAGATAACAGCTGTAATGCACTTGAAAGATAAAAGCTGTCTAGACACACTTTACAGATACCAGCTGTCCAGACAGACAGGACAGATAACAGTTGTCCAGACACACTTTACAGATAACAGCTGTCCAGACACACTTTACAGATAGGATGTTATGATATGCGATGTTGATACATTAGCCACATTTTTTTTTCGGTTCTTATTGTTGATAACTTTAAACGTCCGCATATTTGCAGATGGTTCAGAGGATTCAGTCAGACTGCCCCAGTATAACTAGCGAGTTCTTGTGTCACTTTGTTTACCCTCGTTGTCAGAACCACACCATACTGACACCATGCCGAGAATACTGTCAAGGTAAAATATTCAGATGTCTGTAACTCGCTTCATCCGAAATCATCCTAAACACTTGGTAACTGAAACTTTAACCACTAAATTCTTTAAATGAGAGACGTTTTAAACAACCATCTATGATTACAATTGATACTAGAAACAAAGAAACAAATTGTTAATATTCTGATTGTATTCAACCCACTCCAACAGAACAGTTTTTGACATGTGTTGGTGGCACATTCTACATGTCTGTTTGTGCTTCGTTTCCCAGCAAGACAGAGGGCCCAAAAAAGTGTTTTGCAGGACCTAAAAGTAAGCTTTTTCTACGATCTTTGGTCTTGGGTGTCTTGTTAGCCGGCTTAATTCGCGGGTCCAGAATATACCAGGGGCTATTCTTGCCTAGGTCAGAATATATCTTCCCGTCCAGAATATACCCCCTTTACCAAGATAATTATGCAGTAATAAATAGAAGAATGTCTTAGCAATTTAAACATTATATTTGTGTTTTGGCTTTCTCGTTGATCTATTTTCTGAAGAAAAGTTGTATTATCAAAGTCGAAATCATAATAATAATAAAGTTATTTATTTGGCGATACAGGATAGCAGCGTCAAGCTTTATTTGAATAGGAATCCCGTCGGTGTATCAAACCCTTATCTATAACACTTTCATTAGCTCAGAGTCGTACTCCTATCTAACAATAATTGGGCATGCGAAGTTGTGTAAGAACTTTCTTAAATTAAAGCAATTTTAAAAAGAGAGAGAAATCTTTTGCTGTGTTGATGATAACAAGCTTTTAAGTCGTAAAAATAATACGATTTACTTGGGTTGCTTAGACATATTTTTCCATTGTACAAATACATCTTGTTTAGAACTACTGGTTTTATTTTCCTTTCTTCGCTGCAATCAGCATTCTTTTTAACTATTGACGATAAATCATCAATAAAAATGACTGTTATTGTTGCAGATAGAAAGTGTAATCTCAAAATATTATATCCAGTCATAATATTCTGATATTGTCTCAACTATATAACTCAACCAAGACATTTATTAAAAAATTAAATCAAAAATCAATTTATTGTTTTTAAACATCTGACAAAATAAATTTCATTTCTGACGGTGCGCTCAATTAAATGAAAGTAAAGTAAACTTTTAACTTAAAATACTTTGTTTTAATGTTATTTTTTCATTATTATTATTATTGTTGTTGTTGTTGTGCTAACAAGTTTACTCAGGTGAAACATAAGAAACTTATAATCGTCATTCATACTGCCCCCCCTCCACACTCAAAACCCATCTGACTCCACCCCCAAACATAAAACCGTCACTTACATTTCATTTTTAGGGCATACACTCTGGATACACGTTTTCTATGTTTCTTATAAATCCGCATGATAAAGATACACCTTTTCTTCCCGACAAGGACTTTGATGTCAGTGCAGAGGCTAATATTAGGGATTAATGAGGATTTGCGCATTAGTGATGTTTATGATAGTTTCGCCCGCGGTGCTTATTATAATGAACGCACTTTTATTATGACGCGGTGTTGAGGGACTTGACGTAGGGACGGCCAGGTAGTCGCACTAGACATTTGTTGCACCATAGATGTTGAAGAAAGAGGACGTACCTTGTGCGTGGAGATTGATTTTAAACTTATGTAATTCTTAATTTGTCTTGTTCATTTATATCCCTGTCCTATGTCTTCGTGCCCACAGTAAAACCCAGACCGTAACAATATAGAATATCATTTTAATGAGACCAAATCTTGAAGCAGCTCAATGTTGTATTTTGGTGTTTACTATTCTTTTGATCACCAGGGGAGTGTATCCCACAAACGTACAAGTTTTGTGCTGATGAAGGATTTGATGTGACCAGTACTGACTTGGGGCCCCTGGAAAAAAGGATTAGATCATTTGAGACCAACGTGTTGCCCATCATTCAACAATGCCCAACTGCCAAATTGTTCTTTTGTGCCGCTCAATTCCCCAAGTGCCATGAGAATGGTGACTTCTTCGTCCCCTGTTACGAGTATTGTGAGGGTAGGAAGAATATCTTTAATAAATAGCCACAACAGTTAGGCATGTTTATTTGTAGTGACATTCTTTGTGCTTGTGACCATATCATCTGTGTTTGTGACCATATCGTCTCTGTTTGTGACTAGATCGTCTGTGTTTGTGACTAGATCGTCTGTGTTTGTGACCAGATTGTCTGTGTTTTTTAAAATATTGTCTGTGTTTGTGACTAGATCGTCTGTGTTTGTGACCATATCGTCTGTGTTTGTGACCATATCGTATGTGTTTGTGACCATATCGTCTGTGTTTGTGACCATATTGTCTGTGTTTGTGACCATATCGTCTGTGTTTGTGACCATATCGTATGTGTTTGTGACCATATTGTCTGTGTTTGTGACCATATTGTCTGTGTTTGTGACCATATCGTATGTGTTTGTGACCATATCGTCTGTGTTTGTGACCATATTGTCTGTGTTTGTGACCATATTGTCTGTGTTTGTGACCATATTGTCTGTGTTTGTGACCATATTGTCTGTGTTTGTGACCATATTGTCTGTGTTTGTGACCATATTGTCTGTGTTTGTTACCATATTGTCTGTGGTTGTGACCATATTGTCTGTGTTTGTTACCATATTGTCTGTGTTTGTGACCATATTGTCTGTTTTTGTGACCATATTGTCTGTGTTTGTGACCATATTGTCTGTGTTTGTGAACTGTGTGAAGGTTTTCCTCGTGGCGGAGTGTATAACAATATAAATGGACAAAAGACGTATAAAGTCAGTAGTTAAATAAGTGACGGACTTGGTAGTTTAATAAACGTGTATACTATTGCGATGTTTGTTTGCTTTATGTCCGTTTTGTTAGCAGGCTGTACTGATATAAAGTAGATGGGACAACCTCCCATTCCCATTATACAAAAATTTAAAAACGTTACATCATTATATTCAAATGAAATTCGCAACTGTAGTATTTTTAACGGAGTTTTTTGAGGCTCGAAATAAAATCACCCAAGATAAACACGATTTCCGTCACTGCATACAGCGGGAATATTTTTGGGTAACAATTGCAAAATGTTAGAATTTTTTGTTAATAAGACGTTATAACTGTCTTGTTAGTATTAAAGTAACATGAAGGTATTTGTGTGTAATATTTAGAGTTAAGTTTGACTTGCCATCTGCACGAAGAAGAAATATGCTCATTAACAAAGGACATTGACTACTGTTACCATCTAAGACAGAACACCACAAATATATTCAACACGATTGTACATAACCAGAGTAAGTATATCCAATTAAATATATTTATTAAATGTTGAAAGTTTGTTATCTTATGGTCAATGTAAGGAGGATGGCGCGGTTTTTCAAAAAGATTTCTTTTGTCCCTTGCACCACATTGGATGAATGTTTTGTTTACGCTGACAACCTAAATGATTTGCCACGCCCACTCTCTTCTTTCTTATATAAGCTCTTACTATTGCTCTCTTCGGCTCTGGAGGTACCGCCGCTAAGTTTTAATTTATTTACATTCGTTGTATTTGTTTGTTTACTATTTGTTCGTTGAAGAAGGCTCTTTGCCAAAAGGTTCGCTGTTTTGTGACGTTATGCTTGTTATCCATCTACCTATCTTTAAGCGTGATAACAATATCACACACATTTTGTTCGCTACAAAATTAATTAACTGCCCGATTTTATCGGTCAATATTTATAATGACTAGGCGTTATTAAAACTGCCCTGATTAATCAAAGTAACTGTAACATATATGTATATATTTATACACATATTTATAAATATGTATGTTTAGAATATGTCTAAAATAAAAATACCGGTATTTAAAAATTATCTAATTGAATTTTCTTTTTATTTACTAACTATTACCAATTCATTTGTTTAAAAAACACATTTCATTCTATGATAAATATAAAATGCAGTACTGATCTGTTGTGCTACTTACATATAGTGAAAGGAAATTGATATCTCAAATCTTGAAAGTTAATATTTAATTTTCAGAATTTTCAGATTGCGCAGTGGACCAATTCAAGTGTCAAGTAGATAATAAATGTATTTTGTCTGAGTGGGTTTGTGATGGCCGTCAGGATTGTTCCGATGGCCAGGATGAGAAGCAATGCGGTAATAACTTTTCTAACACACGTTTTCAAGACAACACGACCAGTATGGGCTGAATGGGAATTCTGGCTATAGAAAATAAGATAGACTAACCTTAAAAAACTAAAAACTAATTAACTAGTGAATAGAATAGAAACACGTTTTGGCACATGTAAAAGAAAAGTATCTGAAGTTTCCGTTAACAGACCGAAATCTATATGGCGACATAAAAATAAAACACGTTTTGTTTTCTAATGTCATTTTATTCAAACTTTTCCTATGGCAGCGTCACAATGTTTATGTTTTTAAGAAAATATATACCATAAGTGCAGTTTGTTAGAAAAGCTGTCGTAGTTTCCCATCCAATAACACTCTCTGTTTTACTGAACAAGAAAATATCCATCGTCCTTTTCCGTTCCTGAAGTACAATTTTAATTTAGAGTTTCATCATATATATTTATAGTTGGTCTCGAGACATTCGCACAGCAGTTATCTACCTGCCCACCACCCTTAACCACCCTAGCTTGCCAACCATAAACTGTGATTGGGCGACCCTGCCGAGGGTCAGCCATGTTCGCATCATAAAGCGGGAAAAGAACGGCACAAACACACATTTTAAAAAAATACATTTTTCTTTCGCTGGAGCTTGAACCCAGGCCCTCTCCGTGTAAGGCGGACGTGATTATAATTACACTACGAATCTCATGTTATTTTGTGAAGGAACAACGCAAATGAAAGCAAAAACCATTTTTGGTCTTGAGACATTGGTCGACCCCAGCGAGGGTCACTCATCATGCTTGTTTGCACATACTCACTTTGGTGAATTATTTATAGGGATATTATTATCGTCATCATATTAATTGTTTTTATTATAATTCATTTCCTTAATTTTTTATAATAAACATTATTATTTTTGTTGCTGCTGTTGTTATTATTATTATCATTATTATTATTATTATTAATATTATTATTATTAATATTATTATTATTATTAATATTATTATTATTATTATAGTATAAGAACATTTTTTTTGTTTAATGCAAATTATAGTTTCTCTAATTACCGTTGACGGGACGTTGTCAGTGGAAACCAACAAGGGAGTTACTTTAAATGTGTGTGCTGAAAGCTTTGACTCTGTCAATGGACAAAAAGCGTGTATTAAACTTGGATGGAGGTAGGGGATTAAAATACTTTATTTTCATAAAAATATTGCATTTTAAACAAACTTTGTTGCAGATTGGAAAACTTCAAGGATTTTGTGACTTTCCATGAATCACCTAAGTCTTTTATTGACATTGTCGTTGAAGGAATATCAAAAGTTGGAAGAGAATCACTGCAAGTACATCACAAGACCCAAGATTTCAGTTGAATAAGAAGGGAAGCGTCTCAAGTGTTTTGGGTCGTGGTGAAGTAGTGTAAGTGCACTGTTTGTCAGTTTAAAAAAAAAGACTTCTTAGCACTCGTCAATAGTTACAAATACGTATCAATAAAATGAAACAAATTAGATTTACGCTTTATTGAGAATTTAAGTGAATAATGTGTTAATTACAGTTTTCTAAATTGTAATTAATTTATTGGTTTGGATAAATTCTTTAAATCAATTTTTTAGAGACTCCTGTAAAAACAGTCACGTGGTATCCTTGACATGCACGCAAAAAGGTACGTTGAACAAAATATCAAAATCTGTGCAAAAATTTTCATTTTGTGCATGTGTGTCGCAATTATGTATTGGCCAATGTCTCAAACATTACAATTAACACAATACTATTCTGTATCTACCCTATATTGATTATGTGTACATAGTATGGTAAATAGTTTTCATATATAGGCTAACTAAACTTGTATGTAAAAATTAAATCGTGCATCATAAGCAGACGATGATGATTGATTATTATCCCTTTGATTAAATTGATTTTTTTTAAATGTTAGCAGGGCGGGCCTTAGGGCAAGGCGAACGAGGCAACCGCCTTGTGCCCCGCGCTTTTCAGGGCCCCGCGCTTTGACTAAACATGTTACTACTTTTTACACGTTTACAAACGACATGTTGAAAATGGAGATATTGTAAACCGAAAATGGCTTATATATTCGGCATTTAAATACAAAATGTTTTGTTTCCGTTGAAAACGTTTTTGGCAACACTGTCTGCTCTGGCATCCGACGGGATTTTTGACTTGAAAAGTGACAGTTATTAGACTGTATGATCATGAGAAATCAAAGTGGCAATAGTACGAATAATTGCAAATGGTTGAAATCTTACAGAAATTGCGGTTTTCAAACAGCAATAGCAATTTCAAAAGAAATTACCACTGACTTAAAAGTTGAGCCCATTTTCAAAGAGACGATTGTGCGAAAAACAAAGAAACGAGCAATTTACTTATGAAGAAGAAAATGAAGGATTTATAGATGCACAAGAAAACTTTCGCACAATTTATTTAACCAGATTGTTGATAAGCCAATCATGTCGATGGACATTCTATTTGAAATACTACGAAGGCATCATTTCTCGTTTGGATTTATTTATAATACATTTCATCAATTAAAACAATAAGAACAACAACAGCAACAACAACAACAAGTGTCATATGCAGTATGAATCTGGAGAAAAAGCTGACTGCCTGTGATATTAAGGATCTTTGTGATGACTGCCTGTGAAATTAAGGATCTTTGTGATGACTGCCTGTGAAAGTAAGGATCTTTGTGATGACTGCCTGTGAAGTAAGGATCTTTGTGATGACTGCCTGTGAAATAAGGATCTTTGTGATGACTGCTGCATGTGTGATAGTAAGGATCTTTGTGATGACTGCCTGTGATAGTAAGGATCTTTGTGATGACTGCCTGTGATAGTAAGGATCTTTGTGATGACTGCCTGTGATAGTAAGGATCTTTGTGATGACTGCCTGTGATAGTAAGGATCTTTGTGATGACTGCCTGTGATAGTAAGGATCTTTGTGATTTCATGCTGCTGAAGAGCTGCAATCATTAAGTTCTATAATTCCTGCAGAAACCTAAAAAGATCCAGATTTCGCAGTTTCTTTCAGTAAACAAACGTTATAGTTACTTTCCTAGCCCACACATTGCACTTCGAATACTTTTAAACTATTCCTGTCTCAGTGGCTTTCGGAGAAAGAAGCTTTAAGACTTATTGAAACCTAAATGCGGTCAACAATGATTCAAGACAGTGGCGTAGCTAGGAATTAGTAGGGGTTTTGGGGTCAGGGGACTTAACCTCTTTGGGGGCCCCACATACAGGGTGGTGGCGTAATATTTGATGTAAAAAAAATTCGGACACTAATTTGGGGCCCCCTCAAGTTGGGGCTCGAGGGACTTTCGAATTTTGTCCCACCTCCCATAGCTACGCAACTGATGCAAGATATGATCAGTAACTTGGCTATTTTGTCAACTGATAATGTTTTTGTCAAGGATATTGCCAATAATGAACTTATTTCAGATTTTTCATAAGATCGCAAAAAACAATTTGAACGTTGTAAAAACAAGGTAGAAATAGAAAATCCAAGCAAATCAACGCTAGTGTATATAGTTTACAATGTTAGTTACATACATGTAAATATACATTGTCAATTAGCATACCGAAACAAAACATTTGAATTACAGTATTAAAATCCTTTTTGAGTTTTAGGATCTTCAATTAAATGAACAAAACTGTAATTGTTGATGTGTCAGTGCTGTTATACACTAAAATTTTGAGTACTTTATTTTCCCCCATTCTTTTGATATATGTAGA